>OX375872.1:69074365-69674365 GCA_947359465.1 Metellina segmentata | reverse complement strand
TTCATACATGTTTCGAAGAATTTGAATCTTTTGAACTGTGAGAAATATAAGAGCTTTATTGAAGATAACAAATTTAAACTCAAAGGATTTCCAAATATCAAAGTTAAACGGAGGAAATAAATTTCGGAACAATTTCTAGCTTATTCTTACTATCAGTAATCATTATTTGGTTTTGTTTGTTATTTTTAAATGACTAGGACTTGATATTCTGAATACCGTTGAATTGCCGATTAAAATTTCTCAATAACTGTGTGTGGTGTTACTTTTAATTTACAGATGACATGACTAGACATGATTGAAATACCAACAATGGATTAAACTATGAGAAAGAAGTAAAATTTATTTAATGTATAATATTTTTATGTAAAATAGGAAGTTTGAAATCAAAAGATTTCCAAATATGAAAGTTAAGCAACCAAACCAAATTTTGGAACGTTAAGTTACGGACTGAAATTCTCAATACCGAGTTTTGGTGTAACTTTTCCCTATCAGTAGATGTGGCTAGGCGTGAAGGAGCAACTATGAATTGAACTATGAGAGGAGTAAAAATGCTTCATTTAAAATAGCAATTTTAGTTTTAAGGATTTCAAAATATCAAAATTAAGTGACCAAAACAAATTTCGAGACAGTTTGTAGAATATTCTTGCTAGTAGTCATTATTTACGTTTCGTTCAAAACTCGAATAACTAGGGCTTCACATTCTCAATACCGGTAAATTACCGAAAAATTATCAATAATGGTTTTTGGAGTTTCTGTTTTCCTTAGAAAACGGGATAGCTTATGAACAGTGGCATGTTGTGAAGTTTACATACCAAGTGGATATATTATATTCTGCGTACACACAACACATTGTACATAGTTTGATTGTGTTTACGACAAATTAATGAGTTAAAATCTTAAGATTTGCACTATTTATACCATCCTTAAAAGTGCTTTTCAATAAATTTTAGCATACTTCTAGATTTTGTTAATTTATATACAAATGGAAATCCGTCATTAAACTTACTACGTTTGTGGAAACGAAGACGAATTATAAAATATTACTTTCGGCATCACATAGTTATGTTACAGATTCATATAAATACTCATATTAATAGACAATTTGTATCAAATGTCTTACTTTGAAATATAATGTGGCTTCGTATGTTTACTAATTGATATTATTATATTGGAACAGGTAATTTGTACACATCTAAAGTATCACAATATTAAAATAGTTAAAGGGTCATATAAAACATGGAGCATTAGTAAGCTAAAGAAAATATAAATGCAGGATATTTTTCGTAAAAAGGCATACAAGTAAAAGTTTTGAAATAGATTCCTCTTTGGAACTTTTAAAACTGAGTGCATTTGAAAAAGCTAGCACTCCCCCGAATGGATTCTGTATTCATAATATACTATGTTGCACACAACTTTTATATTTTTAACACGTTAGTTAAAACTGTACAAATAGGGAAAAAATAAACTGATGCATTTAAAAATTAAGAAGAAAAATAAAACAGCAGCAAACCAAAGAATGAACTATTTACCTTACGAGTTCTGTGAGGAAAGTATTGTTTATATGACGAGAACTCTTTGCCTGGCATCGATGTTACTTGGTAGTCAAGGAAAAGGGACATTCATGTGCTTGCGTGAAACGTCACGAACCCATTGGATTAATCCATTGAATGCCTGGGGCATTGGTGGCTTAGTGGGTTTATCCACTGCGCTTGCAGTTTTCGATTCCGGTCAGGTACATTCCTTCTTGGGTGTATTTCTCTTCTGTATCAGTAAATCTTTTATGTTTGTAGGTCTATTACTTGGTATTGTATGCCATGTGTCTAGAGTAACATGGCCATAAATGGCCATTGTGCCTTAAAACCATAAAACCCCCAACCAAACTCTGGTTGGTTTTCTTCTAATGACAAGAAATCTGGTCCATCAATTTTCGATCAAACAACGAAATGTCTCGTCCATTAGGATCTAGTCAGTTTTCTTCTAATTGCGAGATGCGTCGTCAGGAGAAACTCTAGGTGGTTTAAAAAGACTTTTCGGGGACGATACAATGAGTCCAACCCAAATAAAAATATTCAATGGCTTCAAAGATGACCTTGAATCTTCTGATACCTTCAAGAGGCCTTTAACAAGCACAATGCAGAACGAGATAAACATGTATGGGTAGCAATCAACTGATATCTAAGACTGGTAGTACAAGTTGGAAAATTATACGGTGATTCCTAAACCTACGGTGTTCGAGATTTTGACGAAAGATCTTAAGACGAAACGCGGGTGGTAGAGCCCATCATCTAATGCAGAATTATTCAGTAAAACTTTAAATATCCCAGAAAGCTTACCCTACGTTCTGTTTGGTTTTAGGGTCCTGTGATTTCTGGCTTTTCCTAACGCAAAAATAATTTCTCAAAGAGAAGACATTTCAGAACACTGATGCAAGTCAGGAGAACCCGACGAGGCAGTTGATGGCCATTCCAACAATGAACTTTGCAGAGAGTATTGAAAAGGAGTAAGAGACGCTGGAAGAAGAGTGAGATCTCAAAGAACCTACTTTACAGGACACTAGGTGCAAGAGGACTTTGGCACAGTGTATCTTGTTTTATATTACTAAGCTAGTGTTACGGCTCTAACAAAGATGCAAACTTTAGTGAACTGTAAATACATTTATTAACTTTCATTCAAATTTCTTTACTATCCTAAGTACACAAATAGTTGTACTCTCCTGGATATTCAAAGAGTTGTACTATCCTAAGTACACAAATAGTTGTACTCTCCTGGATATTCAAAGAGTTGTACTATCCTAAGTACACAAATAGTTGTACTTTCCAAAGTACGCAAATAATGGTTCCCGGAACGTAAGGGCTGGCGATATAGACTCATCGACTAAAGAGATCGCATGAACTGATATGTGTGGGCAACGTTCTTGGCGCTTGCCAAAAACATTAAAATTTACGCCAGTTAAGGATTAGCGCCTACAAAGTCACTGCGATACGCTTAGCACGAACAACTAACTAGATACTTTCCGGACAAAACTCATACAGCAAGAACAGAAAAATAATTGCCACCAAATGCGTTCTAATGTACAGTCGCGGGAAAACCTAGAAACACATTCTTCATTTGAGGAATTTCAACACTAGAGAAAATTCAAAGATGGCGCTTGACAGAAACAAACGTGTTTTAAAAATTAAAATTAATAAAATTTGACTAAGGGGCCGTCTTCGTGTTAAATTGACCTCCAACTTCATAAATTTCTACAGAGATTCCCTTATTTCGACAGAAATTTTGAATCTATATCAAAATTTGACTTCAGATACCAAATTTCATGTCATTAGGTCTTACCGTTTCGAAGTTATGAGTGCAGAAAGATTGTATCTATTAATGTTAAATCAGTTTCTTAAACTTTTATGCATTTCTTCCTATATAATATATCTACAGCGTTGATATTTTGTACCATGCATGTTAAACAACCCAAACAAAATCCCCTAATATTTTATTTTTAAAATAGTTTTTAGTTATGGAATAATAATTTTGAATTAATGTTTGAAAAAATTATGAATTGGAACCTTATTATGTTTTGATGGGAATATATATATATATATATATATATATATATATATATATATATATATATCTCAATTTATAAAGACTTCTAGCATAGACATGTAAATTTTTAGATTATTCCGATGATTAGTTTATGAGTTATATTCAATTTTCCTCATTATTACGATTTTAGGGGACAACCAAAAGTTAAAAAAACATCTGGCAAATCTCGTATAATAATTATTGG
Organism: Metellina segmentata; assembly: GCA_947359465.1. Taxonomy (NCBI): domain Eukaryota; kingdom Metazoa; phylum Arthropoda; class Arachnida; order Araneae; family Tetragnathidae; genus Metellina; species Metellina segmentata. The sequence continues at coordinate 69,670,587 of OX375872.1, read as the reverse complement.
ATCGTTTGCACTTGCATATTTAAAATAATGTAATTCTTAAATCGTCTCTAATGCGTAATAAAAATTTTTCCTAGGATCCTAAAAAATACATTTAAAATAGTGTTCAAATTTAAATGTAACTACAATTTACCTCGATCTACGAATAGCCACTTTCTTTTTTCATATGATCACTGAAATTTGCACAAACTTTAAGATTTAATATATCGGGATATAAAGGTAGTAAAAAAAGAAATTTCATATTTAGACTTATTTAACGATGCAGAATCTGTTTATAGCATGGCGTTTTCTTTTGAAATTTTGTAGTTTGTGCAAAATTTAATATATGGAACATTTATATAGGATGCTATTCCCTATTGAATGATGTGTTTGAATTTGCTCTATTATGAATCGTAAACGAAAAAATGGAGGTGGTTCGGTTTTTTTTCCGTGAGTGAGCATTTTAAAATTTAAATATGAAATATTCAACAGTATTTATTAGTTTTCAGGTACTTCATTTATGATATGTTTTGAACCGTCAGAAACAGCCCATTGTGTTAATACAATGCGATGTTAATTCTACTTACAACCCATTAATGATGGAATATTGATACTGTTTCGGAATGAAATGTATGACCTTCGCATACTCATAAACAAGAAAACAGGGTTGGGAACTCTGTTGCATAAATACTTTTTTGTATATTTCTATATGATTTTTGAAGTTTTATTATTTTGAACAAATTTTATATTTGAAATGCAAAATGCATTTAAAGTAATATATGAAATGCATTTACTTAAATTAATGTTGTAGCAACTTAAAAGCAATAAAACTCAGTTTTGAACTAAAATAAACTTAAATCCTATTACTAATCATTAAACAATAATATTATATTTTAATGATTAACCTGCCTTCATTTATATCTCAACTATCAAAATGATCTTTACTGATCTTACTTATCACGGATATTTAAAATTGTTAAAAGAATATTACTTAACAATCCTAAATGCCTCTAAAAACTTTTTTACAGTAAATATTAGATTTTGATTTCTTCCGTACACTTAAGTACCAGAAAAACTGGTGCATATAAGCCTATACAAAATACATAGCATTGCAATCTATATATGTCATTTATTGCATCTGCCGGTTTGATATATAAAGTTATATGTAAAGTTTTTTATATATAAAGCTATAGACATTTATGTAAGCATCTAGAATTGTTTCAATCTTGAGAATGGCACGCTATTACTATTTAATCAAGTTTCAGCATGATTTAATACTTGGAGCTGGAGTGATAATGGCATTGCATTTCGGAGAAGAGAAATTTTGAATTTAATGTGCTACCATTTCAAAGATGTACCATCATTATAAGAATTTTGGCAAAACCATTAACTTACGACAGGCTTAGCAATCGTTTCAAGCGATAGAAGTCCAACACTGACCCAAATAACACCGAGATTCAATGATGGGATCCCAAATATCAGTTACAGGGCTGTGCCATGTTATCACAAAGATCCAACTCGAGTATCCTTGGTGAATACTAGACGCACAGCTATCTGCCTCTACTGGATTTGTAAGACCGTTACTGGATACTTGATGATTGGAAAGGAATAGCTTGATCTGATGAGTTGCACCATTATATGTTTCGGGCAGAAGGAAGGATAAGCGTGCGGAGAAAACCCACACGAAGCCATTGTTTCTCAGGCTAACAGGGCATTGCAGATACTGGTGGTGACTTCTTAACTGTATGTGGTTTGTTTAGCTGACGTTCAATGAGACCCTTGGTACTCCTATTAGATTGATGCTAAAGTTCATCCCGTTTTTAGAATTGATGGCATTGCACGGCAAAGGGTTATCTACTTCACACGTGCAAAGCATTGCCGTTATTTGAAAGAAGGAATTTCAGTGAATACTTGGGGTAAAAACTGTGGTATTTGGTTGAATTTTGAAAATTTTGCTTAACCTTACATAATGGCAGAGAATTAGGAGTACTTTTTCGAGTTGGAGTATATTTTGCTTCTTTTACCTCCGAAAACTCAAGAATGTTTCGCAGACGCAAAGGAATATATGTGTTGCGTATGGTGAGGGTGCTGTTGACGATTCTACGTGCCGTAAATGGATCAGAAAGTTTCGCCACTTGGATCAGTTCTTCAGTCAGAAACCTCAGAACCGTGAGCTCGGGATTATTCAGCTACCGGAGAGATGGAGAGAGTCATCGAACATAACGCCACATTCTAGAATAATTAAATGTAATTTTCAGTAAATAGAATTATTTTTCTTCAATTTTTGTCTAAAAAAAGGGACGAACTTTTGAATCAACCCAATATAAACATCTCTGATAGGCGAACTCTATGTGTATATCCTTTCTAAATAGCTCTTCCCGTTCATGTCCTATATTCTATCAGACCAATTTGGTCTTTTCCAACAAGACAATACGGAGCCAAGTATCTAGACACGCAGCATCTGGTTAAAGGAACATCCATATGAGTTTAGGGTCGTGTCATTCCCATCTGCCATCAGATTCTAACGTTATCGAACATATATGGGATGATATTCAACACACAGTAATCCTATACCTTAGAATGCAAGATAATTGTGGTCTGTACAAAGTGTAGTGTTTAAATGCATACAGAAATACACCCGTAAACTCGTGGAGTCAATGCTCCGTCGTGTTTTTACCACATTTTTTCCTTCCCGTAACAATGTCATAATATGGTAGCATATTCTTACGTAAAACACAATCCAGCCAATCAAGGAGGCCTAAAAAGACCTATCAATTATTAGACTAGTGTGCCAGTTCTAACACTTCAGTGTAAATATACTATGGTATGCACTTAAAATTAAAGAACAATATTTGTACGGTATATTTATAATAATTGGTTACTAGTTGTTGTTTTTAATGTTGATGTTAGTTATTGTGACTTATGTAGTTGTTGGAGTTCCTAATGGTAACCCTCAGCCGTCACCAAAATACCAACAAAGCAAACATTTTAATGAATCAGAATGCTTACTATTTAATACTGGATTTATTAAAACAGGACAAAAAAACTTAATACTTTTTATCAAACTATTAGCATTTCAATGTGGTTTCAATACGAAAAACGGTAGGAGTGAAAAAACTAATATTGAGGTCTCAAAACCTTAACTACAGTGAAAGATATCTTGACTCAATTTTGAAAGTAATTATTTAAAAGAGAGTAATGAAACGAAATGAGAGAGTTCTGATCAATTCAATTAAATGTATTACCATAACTCTTACCACTAACAAATTTATATCCGAAGTAATGTAATGTATCTGATTTTTGTAATTTTTTAATCTAATTAGAAGTGCTAAATATATTTAAACTAACTCTACAATAATTAATAAATCCCATCTTTTTTATCATTGTTAACAAAAGTGCAGTATGTTAAGAATTGCGTGAGGATTTTTTTTTCGATCATTAGGAAATGAGATATATATTTACTTATTAATAGAAATTTATTTACTGATGTTAAGTGTCATACATTGTGTGTAAGTACTCTGAACACAAATATTTACTGCTAAACCATTTTAATGTGAAAAATAATATTTTAGATAATTTAACATTTTTTACACCTCTGCCAAAGTTGCAAAAGTGCTATTTAACCCTCCAAGAGCTTGCGACAAGATATCTCGTCTATTAAGATCTGGTCAATTTTGCTAATGGCGATATATATCGTCAATATCTTGAAAACTAGATCTATCGTAATCAAGATATTACCGATTTTTTTATGAGGACGATATCAATATCTGATCAGGTTTTTTCCTAAAAACGAGCTATCTCGCCCAACAAGGTCTGATACGTTTTGCTAATGACAAGATATACGATCAAGACAACGACCAGGAGAGCATAATTTATAATTTATATTAATATGGTTACGCGAACATACTTCTTATTCTTGTTTTGAAAAATTGTAAATATTTTTTTACATTCTTGTTTTCAAAATTAATTTTCAATTTGAAGGGTGTTCAGTGTCATAGCTTAACCATCTGAAATTTCCATGTAGTATTGACAAGTATGAATCTGCTTGACAGTCAATAATCGTTGACAAACACAACTTTGAATCAAATAAATCAGCTTCAGTGGCATTATTATTTTAGGTTATTATAATACATGTTATACAAAATTTTAAAACACTACGTAGAAATTCCATTACATAAGTATGTAAGCATTTATTATTTTTTTAGCTAGCTAGGAATTTTTATTCCCTTTACATTCATCCTAAAATAGAGGGAATCAAGTTCAAACTCCTTATCTGTATTATTTCTCTTGAAAAGATTTTACGCTGAGATCTACACTTTAACTCAGATTTCACATTAAATATAACTTGGATAATTCATACAAAACCTGGAAATACAACAGACAAATTAGATCCCCAAAACCTCTCAAAACTTTCCATCAAATTGATTTTACTGTCGTTTTCTCAATGGCCAGATCGCGTGCTTCATGTTTCTCGAAATTAATAGTTATTTGAAAGAAATTCCTTGATCGAATCTTTTTTGTTGACTCTTGAAGCAATTTTGCAATTTGTGGCATTTCTATCCTTCGAAAATAATGATTACTTTGTGCGAGTTGACAACGAAACTCTTCTAGAAAGATTACAAACACTGGAAAGATATGATACATACGTTGAATTGGTCATTTTATATCCATTCAACCTTATACAACACGAATAATTTTTTTGTATAGAAAGATTGATTCGAAAACTGTTTTGTGTTAATGTATCCATGACATTCTTGATCTAGAAGGAATTTGGCAATTTCGTGGCATTTGTACCCTTTAAAAATGACAATTACTTTTTTGTGAATTGACAATGAAACACTTAAGAATTGTATTCTCTATCCCTCCAATCTCATTGTACTCTAGAAGGAATTAATTTAAGAATATCACATAAACAGTTTTGTGTTAATATATCCGTGACTCTGGAATGAATTTGAAAATTTAGTGGCCATTTGAAAATGATGATTAATTGGTATGAATTCACAACGAAACACTTTGAATTGTATTTTCTATCCATTTGATCTCATAGTACAAGAAGAATTTCGACGTACAAAAAATCCATTCGAAAACAGTTTCGTGTTACTGTATCCGTGTCTCTTTTGACTCTAGAAAGAATTTAAAAATTTCATGGCATTTCTGTCCTTTGGAAGTGATGATTATTTTATGCAAGTTGGTAATGAAACTCATGCATAAGTACTGCAATAACTGCAATGAGATTTGATTCACACTGCGAATTGGGTATTTCATTACATTCAATCTCATACTACGCGATTAACTTCGACTTAGAGAAAAATTGATTCGAAAGCCGCATCGTGATTTAATGTAACCGAGACAAGACAAGACATCCAGATATCTACATTGTAACGGAAATCCCAGTGCAATATTTTTTGTTCTATTTTACTTGTATAACTTTTTTCTGTCTTAAAATTTCGGATTTGATCTCGGACTGTTGCCAATCGCCCATTGTGTTGCTCAAATGCGACTTTAATTATGCTGCCAACTTACCAATCAACTGTATTAAAAATGTCTGAACTATGTACAATGAATTTTGACGTAAAATTGAGAATTTTATTCAAATTAACATTTAATTTATTATTAATTGGGTAATAATTAGAACGAAACATTTGTGAATGCAAAATGTGTCGGAAGTAGTAAATTTAACCTTACAATTTATTTTACTAAACAGTATCTTAAGAAAAACTTGGGCTTAAAATAACAAAATGTAAGAAAATAACACTGAAATAATAACTTTTGTCAATACAGTAAATCATCATGGTAGCATCCATTTCGAGCAAAGTATTTGCCATTATTTATCGGTGCACTTCATTACTCACATGACAAAAATATAATTTAGTAACAAAATAAAAACGAGAAACGATGCTTTTTATATATTTTATTTTAGAAAAAAAAAACGCATTTTAATATACGTGTATAACCATTTTTACTAGATACATAGATACATCCCGTGGCATCAAATTTGCTCTAAAAATGTTTGAAATGTCAAGGGAAAACACACAATTCCAATATAAACCTAATGCTTGTTTTAGTGTCATGCATCCTGCATATGCCTTTCTGAAGCATTAAAATCAGGGGGTTAAACAAACATCAGATGCAGGGAATTAAAAAATCGAATATTACTCAACCGTGCTAGCAAAACGTACTTTTTCGGAGAAATATTATATTATGCCGAAATATTATAGAACTTTAAGAGTTTATTAATTCATTACGTGTAAATGGAATGGAATTAATGCTTAAAAACCATCTGAGGGGTTCACATGAATAATTTCTCGAGTCGACTTCTAGCCTATTTTGAACACCTTCTAAAATGGAAATGCTCCTATGATTTTATTCGCAACGAGCAATATAATTAATATTTCCAAGGAATTTCATTCTAAAAAAAAGAATCGATATTATCTTTCCAAAGGATTATTTTCCAAGGAAATGGGCGATGGAATATTTTCAATGAATTCTATGCTAAAGAAACAGTAATTTTTTACCAAAGGAGTATTCTTACAAAATTAATAATAGAGTATTTCCAAAGAAATCTAGTATAATTAATGGTTTGGTAGAAGTGTCCCAAATGATTCTATTCAAAGGAAATTAGAATTTTTTTCAAGGGTTTTTAATCTAAGGAAACGATTAATAGAGGTATTTCGACAAGTTGAAATAATCCACGAATTCTACAGAGATGTATTTATGTATTCCATAAATGGATTGTGAGGTAAAAGAAACACTACACCACTACTAAATCTCACGACGCTCGATTTATATTGAAAATAGCTAAATATCACTTAAAGTAGCCCAAATAGGATAAAAAGGAATTACAGAATGAATTGACAGAACCTCATGCAATAAATCTTCAATGCTTTTTCAACAGAAAAACTGATACGTTTAAGAATTTATTGAAATAAGATTTACTACAAGTAAACGGATCATCCAATTCGAAAAACGTACTAACAGAAAAATTAAATATACATTTAAGAATTAATCAGTTTATTTTCTATTGATAAATGGATAGTCCATTTTGAAAAGCGAATAAGTTGAATGATTGGAGAATTTAGCTTTTTCACAGAATTCTTTGTTTTGAGTTATGCATGCTAATACTCGTAAATCCTTAACAGGAGCAATAAAGTACCCTTCAGTGAGCAACCAACCAAATCCTGATAAAAAAAGGTGAAATGAAGTTATAGTTGCGAGGGAAATACGAAGAATGGCTTATGAACACAAAACTACCAACAAATGGCGCTCCAAAAAATGTACTGTAATAAAGTAATAAGACACGAAAAAATGTTCGAGGTTTGCTTAGAATTTGCATTAAAATGCGCTATTGATTTCAGTAATTTTATACTGCGGGGACAAATCCACACATCAACAGGAAGTACAACTATTGGAGTATGGATGAGATTGATGTTTACAAGTGAATAATTAAGCAACAACACAAGACATGAAAATGTTCCTACTTGTTTGGGAAATGTATTTATAATGATGTATCGATCGCAGCAAGTTGTAGTTATCCATACACCAGGTATTGTGGAGTAATCAACATAAAACGCAATTGCATATATGTATGCATGAAAATAATACATAATAGTTGAAAACTACACAACAGCCTAAGGCATTGGGTATTTTCAGTTCGTTCAGAAATTGTATTTAAAATATTATATCAATAGCAATGATTTCGTATTGGAGAAAATGAAAATTTTCACAAACAACAGGGAACACTATTTTATGAGTATGAATGGAAATGGTGTTTACTAGTTGTTAATGTAACATCAAAATAAGCCTTGATTTTTTTCCAGTTAATTTGGTTAATTAGTGTTTAAAATACGCTATGCAACCCATCTACTTTGAGTTGATCAGATACTGGAATTATACACTAAGCAAAAAACACAGATATAGGTGTATGGTAATGAATTCAGAATATTAAAAAAAAATACGACGTAACAATGAACAACGTTTTTTCAGTTTTATAGACTTTGTAATTAAAATGCCACGTAAGATTTACAGTTGTCCAGAAAAAACAAAATCTAGAATTTCAACCAAAGCAGCAAGAAGAGCAATTTTATGGGTGTGTGGATTAAATCAATGCATATTAATGGAAAGCAAACATCAATGTACAAGACAAGACAAATATTTCAGTTTTTTTAGTTTAGATTTAAAAGGGAATATTAGTATTAAACGACGTGAGTTTTAAATTAAACCGAAACCAAGTATATAATTTCATACTAAGCTGAAAAAAGTACAATTATATGGGTGTATGGATTAAATTTGAGCTTAATAATTCAAAACGAACATCAATATAAGACAGGGCTCGAAATACCCGGGTGCACAGGTGCACTGTGCACATGAAAATATAATTGTGCACCTAATTTTTTCCCACTAGGTGCACTCAGTGCACCTTGTGTACCTAATTTAAAAACTTAGGTGCACAAGGTGCACCTATATTAAAAAATCTATTTCGAGGCCTGATATAAGACACGAAATATATTTAAATTTGTTTGAAGCCTGGATATAAAACTCGATATCGCAACCTCAGCTACTTTTTACTGCATAGGAAATTGAATTTCATACTAAGCAACTGGAAAAGCAACAATATATGTGTGTATGCATGAATTTAACCCTCAATAATTCAAATTTAAACGTTAACAAAAATTATGAAAACATTTCCCAGATTGTTTAGAACGTGTATTTATCATACCATACATATTGCAGTAAGTTGGATTCACGTAGAAACAAGAATTTCACACTAAGCAACATGAAGAACAATTGTATATAGGCATATGGATAAAATTAAATCTCAATAAATGAAAACAAGCATTAATATAAGACAAAAGACGCAAAAAACTTTTCAGTTCATTTAGAGCTTGGATTTAAAACTTGATACTACATGCACACACAATCTCCGCGAGGATTTTACAAAAACAAACATCAATATAAGATTAAAAAAAATCATCTTGCTTAAAGATTACATTTAACCATCCTACTGGTTGTCTTGGTGTGGTATATCTTCATTAGAAAAATTGACCCCATCTTGATGGACGAGATTTCGTAATGAGACAGAAACGGACCAGATCTTGACCTCGTCATTATAAAAAAAATTGACGATATCTTGATGACGAGATAATTCGGCAATACAAAATTTGGTCAGATTTTGATGGATTAGATAGCTCGGCAATACCACTTGGAGGCTTAAAACGCCATATCCATTTATAACTGCGTAATATTTTGAATTGAAGGGAAAACGAAAGCTGGAATTTTATACTAAGAAGAAAAAAGTGCAATAGTAAATGCGAATGGATTAAATTAATGTGTAACAATTCAAAATAAGCATAAAAATGTGGCAGGAAAAACATCAGTTTGTTTAGGTTTTAAACACGATACCAACCTCAGCCATCAATTTATAATTTCAAAAAATTACAATTTGTTTAGAGTTTGGATTTAACCCTCTGGTAGTTGCCTCGACGAGATATTTTTTCCGTTGTAAACTAACCAGATCTCGATGGACGAGATATCTCGTCACTCGAATGAAACTGACCCGATCGAGATCTCGTCGTCATCACAAGATTGGCAATATCTTGGCCACGAGAGACCTCGTCATCACGATATTACCGATCTGGAGTAATGATATTTATTCTTAGTAATCGAAAACAGGAGCGACATAAGGAACGGATGTTTTTCCAGTTTGCACAAGAAACAGAAGTTGGGATTGCACAGCAAGCAACAGGAAGCGCGACCGTAGTCGCGGAACCACTTACCCAGATGGACCATTCGGTGCCGCCGGTCCCGGAACCACCGTCAAGAGGACGGGCACAAGATACAGCCAGACTCTAAACATCGCCGAAGCGACAGCTTCCACCCACATCACCCCTGACCTCCTACCGCATGCCCTGTCCGCCGTACGCCACGGGCTAGCAGGACCCGTCCGAAAGCAGCACGTCGTCGGCTTCCCAGCACTGTTCCGATGCCTGACTGGGCGAGCTGCCACACATGCGATTGGAGCCGCCACTGGCAACGGGGCGACCGTTCGCTGCGGGGGTTCAACCGACACTGGGCGGCAGGGTTGCCGCCCTCTCACTAACTTGTGAATAAAACACACTGGGAGGGCGCCAAGTGAGTCGCCAATGAACTTTTGCTTGGGAGAGAGGGAAGGGGAATAACCGCCATGTTAATGTCAGGGATGTTGAGCCTCGTTCCGTGTGGGCTTGCTCGGAAAGTTTATTCGGACAATAGTTGACCCTCTGAACGTTGCGAGAATTCTGACTAGAGTAACATTGTTCTTTCCCCACGACACGCCGAATGACGAGATAAAGCATCGATTGGTTGAAAGAATCCATGGATTCTTTTACTCCTTTCCTTAGAACAGAATCCTTTATAAATATCTCACTGCGCTTTTCCTCATAATAGAATTCTTTGGAAACATTTCTTTGATGCTTTCCCTGAAATAGAATCCGTTGGAAACATCCAATTACTCCTATCATTAGAATAGCACCCGTTTTGGAAGCACCTCCCGTTTATCTTTTTCTTTTAACAGAATCCGTTGTAAACATTCCATTCTCCTATCATTAGAATAGAATCCATTGAAAACATCCTATTACTCCTATCCTTAGAGTAGAATTCTTCGAAACACCCAATCGCTCTTTTCCTTAAAAAGAATCATTTAAAAAAAACAATTGCTCATACCCTTATAATAGAATCCTTTGGAATTTCCTCATTGCCATTTTCCTTAGAATAGAATAGTTTGGAAACAACGAATTTTTCCTTCCCTTAGAATAGAAACCATTGGAAACACGTCCCATACCTCCTTTCCTTAGAATATAATAATTAGGAAACTTTGCATTTCACCTCTCCTTAGAAAAAATCATTTGGAACCATGCCATTCTTTCTTTCCTTGGAATAGAATCCTCTAGAAACATAGCTTTGTTCCTTTTCTTGGCATGGAATTATCCTTAAGAAACATCTCACTCATTTCATCCCATTGATCCTTTCCTAGGAATGGAATCATCCTTAAGATCCATCTAACTCAATTCATCCCATTGTTTCTTTTTTTAGAATATAATAATTTGGAAACATCCTATTGCTCTTACCCTAACAATAGAATCATCTTGTAACATCCCATAGAATAGAAACATTTGGATACATCACAATGCTCTTTTAATTAGAAAATAATCCTTTGAAAGCATCCCATTCACTTTCTTTCAGAGTAGAATCATCTGGATACTTCCCATTCCTTATTGCACTAGAATAGAATATTGCACTAGACTAGAAAATAATTATCTAGATATAGCGCATAGCTCCTTTCCTTATAATAGAATACCTTGTAAGCATCCCACTGTTCATTAACCCGCAGAATATAATTCTTTATAAAGATTCCAATGGTGAAATACGTTAAAAATGGTTCAAATGCATGTAGAGAAAACTGCAAGTTGCAGGTGGACTTGTGCGGCTGAACTCTTGAGGGGGGGGGGGAGGGATCTTAAAATGCCTTTTCCAAACATATAAAAAACAAAATAAATTTAAATATTATAATATATAAATATAGATAAATAGTTGAATTAACATTACACTGTAGCAAAACAACAGAATTTGGGTGACGATCCGGTATCAATTTGTTACTCCGAAAGGAAGGATCTAAGGACAATACCTCGTAAATTTGAATCAAGGTCACAAGACGAGAACTTGAGAAGGGGATAATGGGAGTAATCACCATATTATTGCAGAGATGCGGAATCTCATCTCGTGTGAGCTTGCCCCTAAAGTTCGTTTAACCGTTCTGGTAGTTGTATCCACGCGGTATCTTACAATTGCCAAAGCTGACAAGATCTTTATCTCGTTATCATCACAAAATCGACAATGTCTTAATGGCGAGATTACTCTTCTCTAAATTAACTTCATTACTCATCTCGTCAAAACGACTTGGATGGTTAAACAAAAGTAAATCTGTCCTCTTTAAAATATCTGAACGCGAAAATAAGTTTTAACTGGACAAATAACCATATTTAGTGTCAGGATAGGGAGTCTAATTTCGCATCGGCTTGCCTGTAAGAGAAACATTTTAATAAAATTTAATCTTACAATATATACGTTGTATATGATTATATTTACACTTTGTCTACCTTGTTAATATATCGGATTCAAAATACATTAAAACCAAAGTATATTTACTTAACAAAAATAGAAGGGGAGTAGTGACCATATTAACACACCAAATGATCCTGAATACTTGTCTATCAAGATCCGAACAATTTTGCTAATGCTGAGATATTCCGATTTTTGATGATGACGATATCAAGATCCTGTCAAATTTCTTGTAAAGACGAGATATCTCGTCCAACCGGATCTGGTTAGGTTTGCTAATAACGAGATACCTCGTCGAGATAACCACCTGGAGGATTGCTGTCGGAATGCAGGACCTCCTTTTGTGTAGACTTGCTCCCCGTAAGTATATTTAAGCAACAGTTAATCTTATAATGTTTTCTTTCAGATATCTTAAAACAAATATAAGTTAACTTTGTAAAAGGTAAGGGAAGTGACCGATATTTTTGTAGTCCGAGGATATGAAACCTTATTTTTTGTGACTTGCCCTGGAAGTTTTTTTTCCAAAAGATAATTCTATAATGTCTTCTGTGAAATATCTAAAAGCAAAATATTAGTGTAGATCACCCGATACAAAAACGAGAGCTAATGAGGAAAGAAAACGTAGAATATATAGTTAAAATATGTAAGTAATTTAAATTTCATTAATTCATGATTTTTTTTTACTATGAAGATAAAAAAACAAGACAGCAACATGAAGTTAGTGAAATGTTTGACATGGTTTTTTAGACAGCAACATGAAATTATTGAAATGTTTGACATGTTTTTTAGACACCAATGCTTCAATATTTGATTCAATGGAAGTAGTTGCAATTCTCAGTGAGTTCTCAAGGTGCTCTTGCGATATTTTGGTTCTAGTTTAATTCTTCGTGTACTTCAATCTTGAAAATATCTGCTGACAAATGTAGGTGCTTCCAAATAGCTATCACATGAATAAGGCATGGTTGTGAAGCGAGATAAGCTCTTCTCTGGGAAGGTATATCTTATTGAAGTTCAGTTTAGACATGTTCAAATTTTTCTTTAAATTGAATGTCAGATTGTTGTCTTTTGCATTACATCTAAAAACTGGCAGGTAAAATGTTTATGTGGACTGAAAATGGAATTGCAAATATACCAGAAGATTGATGATTTTTCCGGAAATCTAGAAATCTGTTTTCGAATTTCTGTATCAAATCAAAAAGCAAGCCTACATATTTTTTGTTGTTCACATGATCGTGTTTAGTCCATTTGTCAAAATGCATACAATAGTTTGTCTTAATTTGTGATTGCCATAGCTTCAATTTCATTTCGAATATGTGAATCTATTTCTTTTAAATTTATCATGTCACTTGGATTTACGAAACAAAATCGTACACACAAAACTGTGAACTTGAAAAGAAACAGTATTCTGTATATCATTAAATTTGATAATATTTGCTATACAGATATATTTTATTTAAGCATATTGAATTTCACTGTTTTGACAAATTCATGAGTATTGTTCCCAATATGTTGCATTATGAAGTTTTTATTCACAAAAAAATGGTTAGAAAACAAAAAGGATAAATTAAAGAAAACTTTCTCACGCCAAGGAATAATTGATGTCATGTCTAATCATTTAAGAAACACTGATCAAGATTATTTTTTGTTTTGATTAATGTGTAAAATATAATGTTCTACAAAAGCTATTGGTGCAGATATACATTGTTACATAAAAAAGCTATTGATGTAAATATATCGTAATTTAAAAGCTATTTACTAAACATATTGTTGTATAAAATATATTGTTTTCGTTTGCACTTGTCAATTAAGTAAAATGTTTTATTGGTTGATAATTATGGCACACGAACCAATTAGAGCCCTGAGTTGGATGAGAAAACTTTTAAGCTTCTAGCACTGAATCATCAAATTATAGTAATTATGGTTCATCAATTGACAATTTAATTAATTTTCAAGATATATTCTTGTAAAATCATGTAAGGTAAGGTAATACCGATTTATATACTCGAGTAAATGTTTATAGCAAGAACGTATTTTAAAACTAGTTTTTTACGAAATGAATAGGAATTTTTTTCAGACCTATTGTAGGTGGGTAGAATTAAAAGAAGCCATTAAAATTGAATTCTCTGATGTGTTCATACGCATAATTCCTGCTTGCCACCTGGAATCTTCACTTCCTTATCTTTAATCAATTTTGATCTTTTTATCCATTAGGATATTTGCAAAGGATTCTATTTTAAATAAAGAAGTGATATAGTTGTCCAAAGGATTCTATTTTAAGGAAAGGAGTGATTGAATATTTTCAAAGGATTCTATACCAAGGAAATAATTAATAGAATATTTCAAAATAATTTTATAAAAAAAATCAAATTAGGAATAGAATATTTCAAAGAATTGTATTTGAGGTAATGGGTCAATAGAATCCAATATTATAAGTATAGAGGGAAACCGTATTTTTGAAAGTTGAAAAAATGCACATATTCTTTCAAACTACGGAATTGGTTAGTTGGTCTGCAATTTATTTGTTATTTATAAAACAATACAACACCTACTCAGAAATTTCGTAACGCACAGAGGGTTAATTTGTGGTGTTTTGTATCAATCGGTTAATTTAATTTATATCCAATATATATTCTGAAGTCAGAAAGTGACAATAGATACGATTACTTGGAGAGCTAATGGCTTATATTGAATTGTAAGATAATACTAAAGCCTTAACCCAAGTTTGCTATCGTAGTTTCTATTTTCGGGGCACAAATATGGATATAATGCATATGTTAGGTGTATGATATTCAGATGTGTTTCATGATAAGCTTTATTCTTTACTTTTATGTTGATTGCTTCCCTGCGTGTGTTGTATTATTGCGAAGGAACAACTTTTACAGAAAAGGGAAAACTCAAATGATCGTTTTTCTTTCGTCAATATGTATTGCAGTGAAAGAATTTTCAAATTAACATTATTATTGTAGGGAAATGTGGTGAAATTGAAGTAGTTAATGCTATATTAATCTTCTAAATGTATCGAGATTTCTGTATTCAGTCTTTTTTTTACCGCATTTACACACATAATAACTAAATAACTACATGTCTTGATTGAATAAATCTGAAGATTTTTTTAACGTTTAGATATTTTCCATTGTTTCTTTCCGTAAAATAAAATTATTTTAAAATATTCTATTGCTCATTTCCTTGTGATGTAATCATTTGAAAAAATTTCTAGCTCATTTACTTAGCATATATGCGTTTAGAAATACTGTATTGCTAATTTCATAAAGATGGAAAAATTCCATTACTTTATTTTATAATACAATTTTTTTTGAAATATTCTACTGTCCATTTCCTTAGTAAATATTATATTGTTCATTTCAAGAAATGTATCCTTTGGAAGGATTAATTTGGTCATGAAAGTCAAAATTGGATAGAAAACAAGTATATTTCAAGGTAGGAATTATGTAAAACCTCAGACAGTGTCAAAATAGCAATAAAACAATTAGTTTTTAGGATTTAACTCTTTTTATACAGCTGAAAGCAATTGACATCAGGAAGTGTTTGAAATTCAATTAAATGACTTTATTGAAGCTTTCCAATTGTTAGCTGAGATGTGTGTGTACTATGTGATGTAAAACGATTTCTGTTATACAAAAACAGTTACCCAACTGCTTCATTCTGGACTTATTTTCATAAAACTTTATTACTTTTTTGGAAAGTGAACAATTTCAAATCTTGAACGCCCGCTGATATTATTTTCCCACTCTAGTTAGTTTCTTGCTCTATCCTTTCACATTTTTGAACGGAGAGTTGTAAGTACGATACTCGGTTCAGATAAACCGTCAAGTACACTGCAGCTGGTCTTAAATCTATCGTAATCTGAAATACCCTAACGTTGGCTTGATGTGGAAATTTGGAGAGTTGTGTGCCAGCTCAGTTTTTGAAATTGTCATCCGACCGCGGTTAACAATTACGAGGCTTTGTCATTGGACCTTTTTCTTATGGATTTATCCAGGGCTATCACCAATAGCCCGTATTCTACTAAAGTAAGTCATTAATTATCTACCTACCTGTACATTTGTTATCCAAATTTAACATTTTTATGTGACGGAATCATTTTGCTTGATAATCACACAACATGCATTTATATGTGTAAAATACTTCAGAAAAATTATTCAGTTATATTTAACTAGAACATCCGACTCATTCTGACATTGGCAGTTATAAAACCCCAGACTCCCCGACAGTTTTCTCTATGTTTGTATGCATATTTGTCAGTTTTATTCATTGCCAAACAACCATCACCGACTCAAGAAAATAACAATAGTTTCAAGCCATCTAATTCCCTACATTTTATTTCATTCGCGAAACATCCCTGGACATATCATCTCTCTCCTTGGAATTGATTGGAACTCTGTAATTGCTCTATTATTCCATTATATTTTGAATAAACAATGCATATTTTAAAAGAGCGTTGATTATTCTGAGAATATGCACTTCCCATGAGGTATGACAAAATTATCATTTTAATCATTTTTGGTATTCTTTTCGTCATTGTCATTTGTCTGAGATTCATTACCGCAGTGTTTGCCTTGAAAACATTAATTGGTAGTAATTTTGGATTTCAAAGCTTTAAAAATCAAGCAATTAGTATGATGCAAAAAACAATGCAAGTAAATGAATATTTTCGTTTTTAAATTAAGGTCACGCAATTTTCCATTTCGTTTCTTCCTTGAAGGTGAGTGAAGATTTCCTTTATTTCCTTTTTATCTAAAATATGTCTGGAAAATTTCTTTAGTTCACTATAACACAAACATGGCAATATTATCTATTATCGTTTTAATAAAGTAATTTTTTATTCGCTAGTCAGTTACTTAAATCTCAAAATATTTAATAGTTAAACATATAAAAAATTTCCAGTATATTTAAGATATAATATTAATGATGACTACATAACATTAAAAAATAAAGTAACTCTGTGGGTTGGATTGGATGTAAGACTTAAACTTTATGTTTCAGAATCTTGCGTTTCTTCAACATGCATAATTATAGTAATTTCTTGAATCATAAACTATGTAATTGTTAGACAGATCAAAATTGTTTCCAGATTATCATAAGTATATTTAAGATATATTATTAAAATGATAACTATAAAACATTAAAATTGAAACTAACTCTGTCTGTCTTAAAATTTATGTTTCAGAAACTTGCCTTTTATCAACCTGCATGATTATAATAGCGATTTACATGCGGTACTGATTTGAACGACAAAGCATCATTCAAAGAAAACCATTGGTCACTTAAAATGTCTTTCCATTCGATGAATCGATAATTTATACTAGGTGATTTATACTTATTCGTAATAACTCTTAGATATCAACTGTCCTATCTGCGTTATAAAAGGTATCAATAGTTTATCCTGAAAGACTGATTTGATGCTGATAGACCAGAAGTCACGTCAAATCCACTTGAAGAGTTATGGTGTATGTACATACTAGAAATCACAAAGAGTGACTACAATATGGATACTGCTTTTATAAATTCAAAATAATTTCTTTAGCTTTCAAACAATACCAAAAGATCTTTTAAATATTCAAACTAGTTTTCTAGTTACAAATGTTTTTCTTTGGTATTGTCACCACGAACAAATATGTTTCCAAAACTTTAAACTCAATTTCTAACGAAATATGTTTTTGCAATATGAATCTTTGATAATACAGTGATAGTACAAGAATGAATTGATCGATTGGAATTATTTCGTATCATTGTAATATCTATAATATAGTCAATGTTTCGACGCTCACTCAAATATATTAGTTAGCAAATCTTTAGTTGATTTTTAAATGTTAAAATTTCGGAAAAAATCTTGATACTATAGACTTTCTTGGTAAAGAATAGACTACACAAGACTTAAAAATGTCTTTTACATTCTCACCTTGCGTCTATGTTACGAGTAAATAACCAGGTGCAATTTTAGAAAAATAATTTTTCGTCATACTAGGCAACTTTAATATTTTACCTTAAAAATTACTCATTCTTCACACACAAAAAATGTTTAACTGCAAAGTTGTAGATGTGAGTACGTATGCCATACCATAAACAGCTCCTTTTTTTGTAAAATTAACCTAACTGAACATTCACACTACGTATTTCATTATATTTTCTTCCTTTTCTAGTCTTCTTTAAGATACCCAAGTAGTTTAAAATCTGAATATAGCAGTAATCAAATATTTTAAATGAATTCTTTTCTCAACGTTTGTTGTGCCTACAAAAAATAAATAAAATGCAGACTTTATTTTCAACCTTTTGTAGAATATACAATATATTTCTTAAAAGCCTTTTCATTTCATTCTGTTACATAGTGTGGGAGCCGCTGTAGCTCAATCAGTAGAGCGTCGGGCTCGCATCAGAAGGGTTGTGGGTTCTGTCCTCGGTGGAGCCTGCAATTCTGATGATTGCGAAATCGGCGCTTCGACCTGGCTAAAGACCGTCGTGTTCACTAATGGTGACTGGGGCACGTTAAATAGGTCGTGGTCACAAAGTCCCCCATGTTCCCATACCAAATCAATACCTCTGGGGGTACCTGATCAGGGGGTTATCAGCCTCTGATTGGGATCTAACTTACGATATGTGTGAGTGAATGGATGTATGAAAGGGGCCTTCCTGTAAAACAATTGTGTCATGAATGTTGAGCAAAGTCGGACTTCCTCCCAATGGTACTCAATAACATGGAAGACGCACCGCCTCTTGCCGTCTTCGACGGGCCTGGCACTCCTCTGGTCTGCCAGTGTAGGCATGAGAAACAACAACAACAACATAGTGTGGGCACAAAAACCTTTAGTAGCATATGTATTTCATCTAAACCTTTTCATTTCGTTCTGTTAAATAGTGGTAGTACATCTCTGCAGAATATATCTTTCTTTTGCCTCTTAAGAACTTCTGATGTACACTTGTACGTTGCCCCATCCCTATAATCTGACAAAAAATTATAAACATAAGTCAACAAAATATTCAAACATATAAACATAAGAATATATAAACATAAGAAACATAAGAATATATAAACATAAGAAACAAAATATTCTGAATAACAGTCTTCAAACACTTTAAAGAACAGTTTTAGCCAGCATGTGTTGTGCACGAAAAAACAATTAAATGCAACTTCATTTTTTAATAATCCTTGTACATTATACATTTCATTTAAACCTTTTCATTTCCTTCTGTCATATAGCATGGGGATCAAGAACTCTGAAGAAAGTATATAATATATATATATATATATATATATATATATATATCAACATGTTAAATTGCGAAACTTTGCGTCGCACCGTTATGAGTGAAACCCTACATTAAATCCTTATATTCTCAATACCTCGGAACACGTGTGAAACCATGATAGCATTGTAAGTTTTATCCTAATGCATCGGGACACATGACTTGTCGTCATGTCATTTTACCCTTCAAAGTAAGTGTCCAGGACTCCATTGAAGTCTGGTACGTCAGTCGTTCTGGGTTATTGGAATTCCCAGCTGGGATATCCAAGCTATTAGTCCTTTGTTAAGCAGATTACGTTAAATTGAGCTCGAAGACAAAGCCTGATCAGGGACACAGCTCCTCTGCTGTTGCACTGTTGATGAAGTCGCTGAGTTGCTGGTCACTGACATGAGATGACTCCAACTCTCCCTAGTCCACTAATGCCCAATTACTACGCAAGCGCTTTATTTAGTACAAGTGAGAGTTCTGGGGTTGTAAGCAATTTGTGCTCCGAAGAATCTCTCTTTATTTACAGTTCGTCGATATTTAGATATCAGTACCCTGTGATATATAAACAATCCCTCTTTTCTGAATCAAAAATTTTAAAACGTACTACCTGAAACTGTATACGCATGTCCATCTACTGATACAACTAACGTTCTTTGATCCCCATTGAGTGATCGTCTTAAATTATTATTCCACAATGCAACCAGCAATAATATCCAATACTGTTTTATACTTCTTGACCGACAGAATCCTTTCCAAGATTCTTTTAACCAATATATGTGACTATGTATTTATTATTTGTGTCGTATGGAAAGACAATGTTTCACTCCTCAGAACAGCGTTAATCCCTAAATTTATGGCTAAATTAAATGCACTTATTAAGGTTGCAGTGGTTTTGCCCACTTAAAACGCTACTTTAAGCGAGTGGTCGAACCTACAAATCCACCACGTGTCCAGGACGTTAAATCTAGGGAGCGTTAAATCTGTCAAGGGCTCAAATCTAGCCACGCTGACATGGGGTGGAAGTTTGAAGAGTGGAATGCCAGCTCAGGTAAGACCTCATCATTTGACCGTGGTTCAAATTTACGTGGAGTTCTAATATGATCATTAACTTGGGACTGATACAAGATCATCTCCAATATCGCATTGTGTTTCTCCTCTGTTTCGTTAATTAACCTTTTACCTGCCAATGTTCCCAAATGGGAAAAATTTTTGTGAAATTTTATAATAACTTAATTTGTTGTTTAGAATATTCATACTTGCCGAAATGTCACATAATGATATGAATTTATTTTAGGTGCCACCGTTTTTATAAAATTTAAATTAAACTTTTTTACAGAATTTAGGTCAAATTTACTGAATTACATTAGCGTTTGGGGTATAGTGTTTAAGGCGATTTTTTTAACTCGCAAAATTTGAGTGAATACTCTCCTTTTTTTTAATTATCACAATTATTCTGCTATGGGTGACTTAATAAATGACGTGGCTGATTCTTTCATACTTCCAGCTGGCACTTTTGTATCTGCATGTGCCTAACACCCGTTTTCTCAGCAAACCGTGACACTCTATTGTAAGGTAATCGCATTGTTACAGTTATAAATGTTTACGATAGGGATTTCCTTCACTATTCACCTTACAAGAATAGTAACCACATTCCCATTTGGTAAAATGGTTGGTTGAAATGTATCGCGTGACTTACGAATAGGAAAAGAGAGGAGCGCTTTTTGAACGACCTTTGCAAAGATCACATTCCAACAACATTCCTTTTTCAAGACTCGACGAAGGTGTGACCTGTAGCCGTTACGGTTTCAACCAATGAGTTTCATTCTCACCAAAGATTTTGTTTCTAGCCTATCTCAGAGAGTACTACGGTATAGTATACATTGAACGCTGTAGTTTTAATAATTTTTTAAACGTATTACGCCATTCCTAATAGGAATCTGAATTGGCTATTCAAGTGCATCACATGTATCACTCCGCATCAACTACATCATTCAGAGATACCTCACAAGTTCCCACGAGCCGCGCTGGAATTTTTCAACAGCCTATCCGGTGACGAGCTCGAGGACGTAGACGATCCTGATCTTTGCATATTGTCATCTGATGAAGACGCAAATTTGAGTGATGAAGAACGCATCAACGATGGAGCTTTAAATGAGGTTCGTCCTCAAGATGTTTGTAGCCAGATTGACTGATGATTAACAATGATGATGGTTATTCGACTATTTCAGATGACCAAATTACCAATACGGGCGAAGATCAAAGGAGAAGCACACCCTCATGTTCTGCTCCAAATGCAACGAAGCGAAGACAATAACCCAATCCCAGATGGAAAAGGATACAACGCTGGATAATGATCTTTCAAGAAAGAGCCTCGAAAAGCTGGTTGAAAAATGTCCTGAGCTTGAGACAGTGAATCATCTGGAATTATTCCACAAAATACTTCTAATGAATTAGGTACAACATCTAGTTGAGATGACAGCCTTGTATACGCTGCAAAAGGTGCAGATAATAACAGTTAGCTGTGAAGATATTCTTCGGTTCTTAGGTCTACTTCTTTTGAGCTGTTTCCACACGATGCTTACAGAGAACTTACATTGGAGTAATTCTGAAGGCACATGTGTTACAATCTCTCCTAAGATAATGGTTAGGGCACGCTTTCGTCAGCTTAAAAATTTCCTTCATCTTAAGTAAATCATCATACACTAGCAAGTACTTCATCATAAACTAGAAAAGATTGCTCCAATATACGATGCATTGTGTAGAAACTTGATTCAGTTTAGAGTTTCTCACGATAAACTCAGCATTCACGGATCAATGGTGCCATATCACGGACATCATTCTTGTATGATGCTTATTCGCGAAAATCCCATAAGATTTGGGTAAAAAATTTGGATGATATGCTCATCTAATGGGTATCTATATAGGATGGAAATTTACTCAGGGAAACAGGATGGTGCCAAAGCAGAGGCTCTACTAGGATCAAGGGTCGTCTCGGCAAGACCAGGACCACGATCTCATCTACCAGTTCACCTAAGAAAGACGGTCGAACACTATCTCAACGCTTGACTTGCATGCAAAATGCAGATGTATTCATCTTGTTTCCCCCGTACCACTGGCAATAAGAGAAAAATTTACTTTTTTTCTAAGAGAAATGTATAAAAGTATGTAATACAAACCAAAATTAGTTCTAATTTTGAGTCTATTGCAAATAATTACCTTTAGGGAAAAATGCCCCTATTTACTTCTTCCCAAACGTCAATGGTCCCAAATGGGAACATCCTCAAAATCATTCTAGGTTGGAAGGTACCTGGTTCGAATCAGGGTCTGGGCATGGATGTTTGTAAGCGTATGGTGTAGAGGCGGCTGGTGCACCTTAAATCTGTCGTGGCCGAAAGTCCTCACGTTGGGTTGGTGTGGAAGTTTGGAGAGTGGGATGCCAGCTCAGATGTTGCTTCGTCATCTGACCGTGGTTCAAAATTACGAGGTGTTGTCATCGGATCTTTCCCTTAAGGGATTGATCTCGGACCGTCGTCAATAGCCCGTTGTGTTGCTCTAGACGACGTTAACTAAAAATTACCATTACCTCAAAATCATACTAGGGATTTTTTTTTCCGTCAAAAAAGGTCTGTAACAGTTATACTAGCAGTAAAATAAGCCATTTGAGCGAAAAAATAAAATAAAATATTTGAAAAATTAATTGCGGCGTTTAAAAGGTTAAGTACATATATCCAATCGTGTGTGAGGAGTTCACGTGCATATATACATTACGCCACCCATGATCGTCCCAGCATGAAACCTAACTATCCATGAACTTCCTGACCAATAGTATATTCCTTTAAATTTTTTCAATGAATACGTATGGTTATATTGTAAATGAGTTCGTTGTGGGTACGCAATGCTATATTACTCGATCTTATGATGCTCAGAAGGTTAGAGTGGATTCCAAGCTACTACGAACACTCATACCAAGATCGGGAGTCAAACCAAAGTTCAGAAGGATAAGTAGTGGGTTATCAGAGAAATGATTACTTAACCTAGCGGAGAATACAAAGAGAAGATAGTAACCAGTAGAAATACAAATGGAAGCCTTTCACACAACCAAAGGAATGTTGGCAGGCAAAAATTCAAAAAAAATATCGTGGTATTTAAAAATTATAGCCATTTTAAACCACATCAAAAATTTATGGCAAGTCCGGAATTCAAATTAAAGCTCACATATTGCTCTATCAGTTATTTTTAACTTAACCCTTCTAGTGGTTGTCTCCACGAGGTATCTATTCCTTTGAAAACTAACCAGATCTTTAAGGACGAGATAACGTGCATAGAAAAAGAGACCAGATGTTGATCTCTTCATAAAAAGTTTGACAGTATCTTGATGAAGAGATATATCGTCGGGACCCCTTGGAGGGTTAATATAGCAGTGCATTCCGAGAGAAGATGATTGCTAAAAAATAATACAAATAAAAGATCATCGTTAAACGAAATAATTATGTGTTGGTACAATGCAAAGAAAATGTCATGACACTCAGAAGATTAAGGCGCATTTAAGTCACTACGAATATAGAGGCCAAGACCGATATCCGATCAAATGGCCACAACGCTGACCACTGGGTTACAAGGTAGCTGTTACTTAACCCAACTCGTTGTTGTCTCGACCAGGTGTCTAGGAGAAACCACTTGGAAGTTCAACCTAGTAGTGAATAGAAAGAAAATATTGTAAATAACCTTCCTGGTGGTTGTTCTGACAAGATCTTGATGGGCGATATATCTCGTCACTAAGAAAAATCAAGACAGATTTTGATGTCATCATTAGAAAATAATCGGCAACTTCCTCATGACGATAAATCACGTCATCAGCAAAAATGATTAGATCATGATGGACGATGTATCTCGCCGAAACCGCTTGGAGGATCAACCTAGTAGTAGAAAGAAAATATGGTAACAAAATTCTGGTGGCTGTTTTTCCTGTGGATATCTCGTCTCTGGTAGATCTGATCAGATCTAGATGTAAGAGATATATCGTCACTAACTAACAAAAATCAAACCAGATTTTGTTATCTCTTCGAAAAGACAAAATCAGCAACATCTTAATGATACATTCCGTTATTAGCAGAGCTGATTGGATCACGATGGACGAGATATCTCGTCGAAACCTCTTGAAGGGCTAATAGTGTAACAAATAAAAGGCCATGGACGGAAGAAAGCAGCATGTGCGTGCTCAAGACCAGAAAACACTGGTCTCTTCAAGTTTCCACGGTTAACCTATCTCCCTCCTAATGCGGTTGTAGTAACAAAAAAACACAAAAACCGCTTCCCAGTCAGGCAGTAGTCATGGAGATACACAGCGAAGGAAGCACGCTGCTTCCTGATTACGGTTCGAAGCCCTTCGCTGCGAGACAGGGAATCGACTGAAAACAGCGTATTTCTTCGACTAAAAAATCCGTACGAACACCCGATGAATGCTTAGATCCACCATTTATCTTCCATGGAGTGATAGAATGATAAAAGCGAGTGAGATAGTCCCGGGATGTTCCCAAAAAACCATCTAGAACGAATTCCTGGAACGCAAGTCTTACGCCGACGCATGGATCCGAAGCCATGCAGACTGTGATTCTTGTCACGGCTTATCGCGAATAGGGTGATTGCGTGCTTTACCTTCCGCTGGAGCGAATTGAAAATAATAGCTAGTTTTGGAAACGATGGTTTCAAACTGTTTCATTTGCTAGACATAAAACTTTGCTGAAAAGGTCAATCGAGACAGTGTAAAAGTATGAGGAAATAAACTTTCGCGAAGCGAAAAAGGCATGGTTTGGAAATCTTATAATGGTTGGTCGGGTGGAGTGTCAAATACATGGGTCATATTTGGAGAAGGAAGGAAGGCAGAGAGAATCAAATAGTACACATACATACACAAGAAATCGTATAATGGAAAAAGGTTTAGAATCTAACTACATCTTATCTGGTGCTACGGAACAATTTTTATCTAGATGATTTATTATATTTGCATTGATGTCTCAGTTTGTGAAATTTATGAGGAAATAAATAGAAAGTTTGGTTGATACAGAATGAACGTCGCATTGAAACAAAGCAGAGGGCTGTTGGGGACGTTCCTGGATCAATACAAAAGGGGAAAGATCCGAGGACAGCGTCTCGTAATTTTGAACCAGGGTTAGTTGACGAGAAAAACACCTGAGCTGGCTCACAACTCTCCAAACTTGCACACCCTGTCAACGTGATTAAATTTGAGGCTACGTCGGATTTTTTGTCCACCAGCCTCCGTGTACACGACGGTTTTTGGCTGGATCCAGTTTAGATCGACTTTGGCTGGATCGATTTGCTTTTCTATCTGGGCTACCGCGCCCCCATAAATGAGGAGTAAAAAAGATTTCTAAGAACTTATAACTCTAATAATAATTATAATTAATACTAATTATAAGGGAAATATATTTAGAAAGGTACTGTAAGACTATTAGAAAGACATATAAAGATATTTAGAAAGATATTGTAAGACTCTTCGAAAGACCTATAAAGATTTAAGAAATATATCTTAAGATTATTAGAAATGTATCTAAAGATTTAGGAAATAGATCTTAATTATAGTTAATAATTTAAGAAAAAGTTTACAAGTATTTTATTTAACTTTGCACTGGAATAACACAATAGAACGGGCTATTGGTGGGATAAAACCAGACGGGAAAGAGACAGTATGAAAGGATAAGGAAATAAACTTTTGAGAAGCGAAACAGGCATAAGATAGAAATCTTATAATGGTATACGCTGGGGTCGGGCTTCATGGAGCATATATGGGTTATTTTTGGCCAAAAAGAAGACACACAATGTCAAGTAGTGCAGGCACACGTACATGAAATTTTATGATGGAAAAAGGTTTAAAAGCTAAATATATCGAAATATATGGAATATTTCGTCATATCAAGATGATTTAAGGTATTTACACTGGTGTCTCAGGTTGTAGAAATTTCTGGAATTCGATGATATCGAGTGCGACGCATCGTCCGTGAATCCAATACTTACACATCTCACCCCTCTGGGAACGTACCCCTCATGTTGACTTGGAGTCTAGTTTTCGATTGCGACATATTTAAGTCACCATACCTAATGGCATTGATTTTCACTGTATAACTATTTGTAATTACTATACACACTGTTCAAATAGCAATAAATACTATTAACCCGATAATTTCGTGTAGAGTAATATTGCTTTCTCCACAAGTCTCTTAATGGACTAAAAACCACATATCTGTAATTAATTTCGTGGATTTCTTCAACCATTAGGAAGTTTGAATCGGGTATTTCCTTAGAATACAGTCACTTGAATGATTATATAGGTAATTCCTATGATTACGTGCTCTCTAATTCCTTCAAATATAATCCTCTTGAAAAATTGTACTGTTAATTCATTTAAATAAAATTCTTAGAAAGTTTATATTACTCGTTTCCTTAGAATATAATCCTTTGGAAAAATTCTACTGGTTTAGAAGATCTAAAGGTGGTTAGAAGTCATGCAGGGAAGACTGCAGATTGCAATGCTGAATTATGTGTGTGAACTCCTAAGAGGTTTATGTGGTGTTTACGTCATTTATGTGGAGTTGAAGTCATATGTGTATGCTGTATTTTATTGCGTATTAGAAACCATTTGATTTTTAACCACTGATTTTTACATATATATATATATATATAGAACTAACATAAGATATTTTTAACTACTAGATGATGCGCTTTACCACATAAATCACTCATAAAAGCAATATCATTCATGGCGTGACGTATTAAGTTTAATTTTTTTCGCAACAGAGATAGTTTGCTACATACCTGTTAAAATTTAGACACTTTCCACTCTAGAAGCAGGTGATGATAAATCTTAATTTTTCACCTTCATGGATTAGTAATGTAAATGACTTTCAAGAAACCATATGACAATATTTTGTTCAAGACTAAATTGTAGACACCAATTCAAAGTTGATTTCGACGATGAAATAAATGTATTAATTTAACAGACGGATTCTGATAAAGAGCAGTTATTAAAAAAGCGATGAGTTTTCTGTGTATTATAAAACAGATTTGGTTGACACGGTGTACGACATTTTTGGAGGATCGTTTAACGAGATTCGCTGTAGAATTAGCAACTGAATGATTCTGGAACTTCTCATAATCCAAAGGTAATTATATAGACCTTTTAAGTTAAGGTTACTGTTCGCGCCGTGCTTAACTCCGTGACAGTTGTTGGGGCTTCTCCTTATAATTCACCTAACTTTTCATGTACTTGGCGAGCGCCAAGAACATTAATTATTAATGATCCACTTGATACAAGGTTTTGGACAAGCAGTTAACAACAGAGCAATTAGTTTTATGTGTTATCAAACTGATTTCATTCACACGGAATAGGTCATTTTTTGTAGTTAGTTTAACGCTTTGCTGATCCGTTGAAGAAAAGTGCAGATATCTTATTTATAATTACAGAAATTTTGTTTCCCGATATTAGTGTATAAATGTAGTGTTCTACATTTCATATTTCCTTTCCATCACCGTATTGTACTTTTTGGTACGGTATTGCTATAAATTAACCACCGAAGTGCTTTCTACAAGATATCTCGTCCTTCTACATCTGACGAATTTTTCTAATGACGAGATATCATGTCACGAAGATATTTCTAATTTTTGATGATGTTGAGATCAAGATGTATTGAGCTGTATCTCTAATAACGAGTTACCTTATCGAGACAACCACCAGGAGAGTTAAATTTAAATGCAACCGATTCGTTAAGTTAAATATATTTTCAAATAACTTTGTAACTTTTTTTAGCAATTGCGGGATGGTTTCGCAAGCAATTAAGATAAAAACAAGTTCTAAAGGGAAACTATTTTGCAGTACATGAGATTTGATTGAATGCTTGTAATCTCAAACTTTATTAGATTATATTTTACGCTGATTTATTGTATAGAAGAGTACTTCTGATGGATAACACCTTCACAGTAGAAAAACCTTCAATCTGATCTTGTCGTTAGTACAGCTCTCTCGCTTCTCTCATCCGGCCGGAAGAACTAAGCGCCTTCCATTTGGGAAAATTCTAAATCATTTGAATAATTTCTTCGGACGGGAGGGAAGAGATTTTCAAGCTAAATGCAAAATTGGACCCGAATTCGCTACTCTACTCGCTTTGTCTTTGTAAATGAGGCGGTGTCACAGAACATACGCTACCTCAAAGGCTTCCAACATCAAACGGATTAGTCCAATGGATTCCTGACTTTTCACGCCGTTGGCATCAATATACCCATCCTTCGATGAAAATTTAAATCAATGCAGAACAAACCATTCTCGCTATATATGCGGGGACACGATAGCCAGGTTGCAAGAGCTACGGATTAGTAACCAGAGGTTTAAGTGTTCGAATCCAACCAAAGATCATCGTGTATAAGTAAGATCTTATACAATCTGTCGTGGCTACAAATGCTACGTTGGCATGTTGTGAAAGTTTGTAGAATCGGGTGTAAGCTCAGGTGTGACCACATAATATGATCGTGGTTCAAAACTACTGGGTGTTGTCCCTTCATCTTTCCTTTAGGACCGATCCCACGCCATCGCCAATAGCCCGTTTTGTTGCTCCAGTGCGGGATTAATTAAATACCTACCTTGTTATTAATGCAATTACTGGATACTTTACACACAACCCTTATACCTGTGTAGTTAATTCCCTTGCGCAATTGATGTTTTCACGTAGAAATAATATTCCAATCGCATCGTGATATTCGAAATAGCGAAATTTTTTATTTTACAACACATATAATGAATAGATATGCACATATATTGGTGGTAAGGGTTAAATCTGTGGTAGCCTCAAATGTCCTTATGTTGGTGAGGTGTAGAATTATAGAGATTTTGGTGCAACTCAGGTGTTCACCACGTTTCATTTCCAAGCATTCTCTTCATGTTATTATTACTAGGGTCGTGGTAGCTCAGTTAGATAAAAAGATTAGCAAACTGAGGGCTGCGAGTTCCAGAGTAGGTCCAGTTGAAGACCGTCCTGTACACCGGGGCTTATGCACGATAAATCTCCTGTGGCTTCAAATGTTCTCACGTAGTGTGAATCGTGGGTTGACAGTTCAGGTCTTGTTCTCGAGATCTGACCGTGGTCAAAAATTACACGGCGTTATCTTTGGATATTTCCCTTTGCGATTAATTCTTGACCATCACCAATATTTCGATGTTTCATCCCATTGAGATATTAATTAACTACTTACGTTACTATATTTTCGTCTTTGAATTTTTCATTCCATTTGATTGTGGATTATTTAATTATTGTTTGTTGCGGCAGTATTTATTGCAAACTTTTCTTATAATCATACCATTACACAGCGTGCTATCGGCAAAGGTCCGCGATCAATTTCCATAGGAATGAACACGCAATTTTGAACCACTGTAAAATGACGTTTTTTCTATGAAAAAGACAATAAATTTTTTAATAAAGAATCCATTCTAAGGAAAGAACAATAGAATTTTTAATAAAGAATCCATTCTAAGGAAATAACCTATAGATTTTTTTTTCAAAACACTTTTTTTCACATTAAGACACTAGAATAGTTCCAAAGAATTGTATTACAAGGGAATGCAGAATAAGATAGTTATAAATGTTAATATTCTAAGGAAAGTAGCAATAGATTTTTTCTAATGTTTGAAAGAATCCATGAATTCTATAGATAGATATGGTTATTTATATATAGTTGTTAAAGCGTATTACAGGGTTAGATAAGCACTAAGCTACTCGGAAGCTTCCCAACACTCAGAAGATTAACTTTTCCAGTGGTTTCGATACCGCGTCTCTCAGATTTGACCAATTTTGTGAATGACGAGACATTTCGTCTCCAAGATTCTGCCGACTTTCTGTTGATGACAAGTTAAAGATTTATTTAGGTTTCTTCTGATGACGAGATATTTCGTCCATCAAGGTCTGATCAATATCACTTATTGCGAGATCACAAGTCGAGAAAATATCAGGATGGTTAGAAAAATCGAGAATGTTATGGAGTTATGGTAATAGTAATTAATTATGTCATAATGGATAAATACAACGACTCGATGGTGATAGTCCGGGATGCCTACCGAAGGAAATGGTTGAAGCAGAATGTCAAGTCATTTTGAAACAAGGTCATATGACGAGAACAACTTCGATCTATCACCCCCACTCTTCAAATTTAAACACCATGCCAACTAGAGGACGTTTGGAACCTCGACATATTTAACGTTCATCAGCCCCCGTGAATCCGACAGTCTTCGGCTGAAGCAAGTTTAGAAATGTCAACTTTAGGTTTTCGTTGTTCTTGAAACTGGGCAAAACTTTAAGTTATGAATGGAAGACTACTTATTTTCATAACGAACGTTTAATTGAAAAAATGTCCAAGGGTTAAGTAATAGAACTCTTTCCATGACATTTTAATCTAAAAGGATGTGCAATTAAAATGAGGTATTTTGGTTATTTTCAGAGTACTATGTTCCCTTAAAGAGATTCTCTCCGTAGTGACTTTTATGGTACCTTCCTTCTTTCGATTTATCTTTTTCGCAGTTCTAGCTTTAACTCGCTTCAGCTTTGGAAGTCCTTTTGCCTTCCATTTCCACGGACTCAATAGCCAAAAGCCGCAAAAAGTGTCCGCCTGTGGCATACAAACATAAAAGTTCCCTGATGGAATTTCGAGTTGGCATACCACAATCAATACCTCACATTGACTCCAGACTTCTTTACCAGAGTTTATTTTATTTCAATTTAACCAAAGAATTCCCCCCCCCTCCCCCTTCAATATCCTTCTCACACTTCGTAAATTTTTACACTGGGGAACAGCAATTTCGCTGTCTTAGATTTGTGACTTGTTTTTGACAAACTTTTGGACTCTGGATCCAAAAATAACCTCAGTTTTTGTCTATCAAGCCAACTTTTTAAGCTACAAGATACCCTTTCTTTGTCTCAAAAGTCATACAAAGTGTGCATATAAAGGAAAATAAAGGGAAAACTTACGAAATATAGTGTTTGCAAAGAATAGTTTTATTCATACAAAGATTATATATAGATGCTGCAAGTTAAATTGTGTCCATACAAATAGTTAAGTTTTTTTACCAAACGGTAAACATACGAATTAAAAAAATTCGCTGATAGCTTTTATGGAGTGTTTAATCTGTGAACATTCTCGCTTGATGCTCCAACAATAGTCAGCCATCATATGTAAATCACATCTACCTTGATACCGTGGCTCCATGACCTTCAAAGTTTGGTGGAATCGCTCATCCTGCTCATTGCTGACTGCACCAAGATTTTTCGAGTTGTTAGAAAGATGGCTATGTAAAAGATGCAATTTGGTGCTCAGATTGCAACCAAGCATTTTGAAGCTCTCCAAGAGTAACTGGACAATTTCGGTGTAATTATGTGAAGAAAGTCTTTGACAATGTTTATGAATGCCAAGAAAGCATTCTTTTGAAGTTCTGTCATTGTTCAGTTGAAATGTTCATCTTTAACAAGCTGCCTAATCTGTGGACCAACACTGCGATCTTTGTCTTTTCAAATGACAAGCTAGTAAATGCCGAAATGAGATACTTGAAACAGCCTCTTTCAATTGATAAAGCTTTAACAAATTGCTTCATGGGACCCAGTTTTATATGCAGAGGTGAAAATATAATGTTCTTTCTGTTGACAAGTAGCTGATGTAAAACGTGTGGATCATCAGGATTCAGGTCAGATTTTAGCGGTCAATTCGACTGCACCCAATGCTTCTCACGAGCTCTGCTACCCCGCATACACAAAAAACAGGGATACTTGGTATATCCGCGTTGGTGGCCAAGGAGGAAGCAGACCATTTTAAGGTCAACACAGATGATCCATTGATGCATGTGATATTGCAACAAATCAATGACTCTCTTTATGTATTCATATTCTTCACGCAAACAAACTGAATGGCCTATTGGAATTGAAACGAATAAATTCCATTATTGAGGAAGACACACTGCAAGCTCCCCTTTGAGCTATCGATGAACAATTGCCATTTAGTTACGTTATAGGCTGAAATTCCCAATTCCATTAAACCATGTACGTTATGGCAATACACAAATCCATCACCAATTCGAAAGTATTGCAGAAACGCATAAAACCATCGAAAGTAGGACACCTTAGCCCCTTTCCAAGCACGTTTCTCTCGTGCAGTCTTGATGCTAACAGCTCTGAAGCTTTTCAGATTGCCCCAAATTTCGTGCCAAATCGTTCAATTCATGCAGCTCAAATCCCTTACGAACGGAATCAAGATCAATTTCAAATCTTCGTTGTTGGGGTCACTTCGATCTTAACCAGACTCGTATTCCTGTATTTCCAAAGAGGGTAATTCTTTGAAAACTGGCACTAGGATTACAGCTGAATGAGGAATTGGGCGTATATCTGTTGTTAAACTAGGATACTCTATTTTACATTTGTTTGTCTTGTTATGCTATACAAAAGTAACAATCACTTGAGTGATCTCTGGGCTCACGCTAAATCATAGGTATACCAAAAGGAATTTTATCACGGGTTCCCTCCGTCCACATCCTTAAACTCTCGACACACTGCTTGCACACTTTGTGAAGGCCCCATGATTTATCTTGATCACCAATTTTCACTTTAGATAGGCAAAATAGGCTTGCCTGACAAATGTACTGACATTTATCCTTTGACTGGGAATGGTAATGCCACATATATAACACTAGCCACTGCGTGGATTGCCCAGCGTTTCCCGTGGCCGTGGTGTAAGGCGTAAGGTCTGGTGTAAAATTTTCCGCAGATTTCAAAACCGTTGAAATTGTTACTGTATCTTTAACGGTCTAGTAGATAGAAGAAAGAACTGTGGCTCCAGTTAAGATTTATCGTCTGGGTGGAAAATCATTCCTCGCGCAAAATCAAAGCGGAAGCGAAAAATATAATTTTATACGCTTTCTGTTGGTTGAAAAAAACTTGTCATGGTGCGAAACCCTAATTGCAAGGTCAAGTGAGTAGAAAACGTCATCCGCGTTTGAAGAACCAGGTAGAGAATAAAACTATTAAATTCATTTAAAAATCTTCTAGATTGAATTTTAAAATTTCGCTGCGACCCAAAAATTGCAAAAGATTTGGATTACATGTGTACCAAATATCATTGCTGTAAGTGTCATATAATTGTCAGGATTTTGCGGCCGCGTAAAAAACAAACAAACTGACAAACACTTCCTTTTATAATATTAGAGAAAACGAATCGGGGATGTTTCAGCGCTTACGATGTGAACTAGCAGGGGCAGAGATAAGAAAATGTTTCAGTTCATATATAAATAAAAACTAAACACTTCTAACCTTGTATACAAACAAGAACTCGGACTCCAAGTCAGAATGCACTTCACTATATCAGAGTGACACACAACGTCTCACTACAGTATCTCAAGCGTAACTGAACTAGTCTAGACAAGTATGCACCTGTCGGTGGTCTCCTACGGCGTCATTCACCCAGCTCCAGTCGGGGAAGGTTTATGTCATCCAATAGGAGAGCAATAGTGCTTCCTATGATCCACGCTCGATCCCATGGAGAGTGGTCACATGAAAAAATGGTCGAGGGGTGTAAAGAAAAAACTTTCCGTGGTAGAAGGAAACTAACTATAGTTTTGAAATCAGTCTATTTAACTCTAAAACAGCTGAAAAATTGAAGTCAACAAAAAATATGTTCAAACTTGTTCTCCTGTGTTATCCATGCTGTAGAGAGGCGTTATTTAATATGTAGTAAAATATTCATTTTTATTTATTCATTATAAAATTATCTACAAATTATTAAAATTGTCAGTATCAGTAATCTTTGAAGTGCTTTCGAAGAGATATCTCGTCCATCAAGATCTTACCTGACTGGTTGTAAATGATTGATTAAAAGTCAATAGGCCTCATCAAAAACTCAATACAAAACGAGCAATTAACGGAGTTCGAAAGGGACCACAAGTTCGACCTCCACGAGCGGGAACTTTCTCATCGTGAAATCGCCATTCGCATTGTGCGTAATGACACAACAGTGATGCGTATTTGGAAGAGACGGACCATTGAGAACCGGATAAGTCGAAACCTCGGCAGTCGGCCACGCAATATGACCTCCTTCTACAATGGTCTCACTAACATAGCTAATGGTATGCTGGTCGGCAACATGTCGTCTTCTCAGATGAGTCCCGCTACAATCTGGACTACAACGATGGACGCGTACTCGTCAGACGCTACAGAGGAGAACGATTTCTCCCAGAGTGTCTTATTTAGCGTCATACTGGACGAACTCCTGGTGTTATGGTCTGGGGCGCCATTTGATATCATGGGCGATCTCGCCTACTCCAATTATGAAGACCCTGAATAGCGGGCGTTACATCAGGTAAGTTGTGGTGCCCGAGGTCCTACCCCTCCTGCAACGCATTCCCGGAACTGTATTTTAGCAATACAACACCCGTCCATATGTTGCTCGTTATATCTAAGCCGTCTTCAGTGTTTACGCTTTTTCCATGGCCTACACGTTACCCAGATATGTCGGTCATTGAGCATGTCTGAGATTACATA
This sequence comes from Metellina segmentata, assembly GCA_947359465.1. NCBI lineage: Eukaryota > Metazoa > Arthropoda > Arachnida > Araneae > Tetragnathidae > Metellina > Metellina segmentata. The sequence goes on along the minus strand of OX375872.1, from coordinate 69,635,692 downwards.
GGTCGACAACTCGCTAGTACCGCTCGTCGGGCAGAGTGTACGGCTGAACTTTGGTATCACATAGAGGCCATCGGGAATTCCATTTCTCAGCATGACATTCAGAATCTGCATGATTCCATGCCACGACGTGTACAAGCTCTCGACGCTGTGTGTGGCGGCTGCACAAGGCATTGATTTTCAGCATTAGTTTTGTGTTATTGCTCTGTAAAAGTGATCGGTTATTTAAACCACTATAAATAATACGCGGAATAAATTTCATTTATTTCTGATGATTCTTTCATAGAGTTGCAATTTTCACAAACATAGCGTATATCATTAATATCAAGGACGTGGTTATGTGTTGGGAGGGGTTAATGTTCAATATTTGGAAAGTTGTAAGCAGATTGGTGCTCATCGACAATTGTCTCTGGCATATTATCCCTGATATGTTGTTGATTCCAACTGTGATGTTCCAGAATGATGCTGCATGTCTCTGAAGATACCGCCTTAACCTTTTGGTCCATGGAGGAGTACGTGCATCACAAGTCATGAGCTCTCATTGCCCCCAAGATTTCTTGTTCCCCCGAGAAATTGTAACGGCTTTGATGTAAGGACTTTTTGTGGCAACCCTTTGGTCGTGCTTCTTATGTCGCCAAGGAAGAATGGTATATCTCGTCATTGGCTCGTTAAAACCACTTGCCGTTTTAATGGAATTATTCAGTACTTTTTGCCTGTTAATCTACTATGCCAGGTCCAAACAGATAAGTGTAGATAAATATGAAAGTTCGATCACCATGGATTTGTAATAAATCGTTGTAAATAGACTACAGTATTTATAACTTATCCTCTTGGTGATTGTTTATCTACAACTATCTCGTCAGTACCAAAACTCCAGATCTTCAGGAACGAGGTATCTCGTTCGTAGAAGAAAATTCGCCAGGTCTCGATCTCATCTTCAACAAAAATTGGCAGCATTTTCATGACGAAATATCTCATCATTAGAAAATCTGATCGAATAATAATGTACGATATATCTCGTCGAAATCATTTGAAGGGTTAATAATGTGAGCAGCACTCAAAATTCTACATCTGGCACAGAGTATTTCAATCTTCCCGGTGGTAATATCGCGACGGTACTCAAACTGGCCAGATCTTGACCGACGAAATACCTCGTTATCATTAGAAGAAAACTAACCAGGTATTTATGTCGTCATTAAAATAAATATCCTCATGTATTAATGACGAGTTATCTCGTCATTAGCAAAATTAATCAAATATCGATTGGCAAGATATCTCATCGAAACTTCTTGGAAGATTAATAGCTTATACCTGAACCAATATCGGGAATTTCAATTTGAAATTTGGTACACGTGTTTTCAACACCCTATAGAAAAACATTAAAAAAATAAATCGATTTTTTCTGCGAAAAAAAGAGTATTCCTCTTATATAACATTCTTAAAAAATAATGTCTACTGCAGAATAGAGGCATTGGGGTAAAGACTAGGATCGGAAATCCCTGCGTAGGTAATTTTTAGTGATGATAAATGGACGTAAGAAACATGAACATAGGTGACCATTCGAAGGAATTCAACCTGCTCATCCTGTAGAAAAGACCGCTCGATATTAGAAAAAAACCACCATTTGACATCGGTAAAAAATGAGACAAGTTAAAGAATGGTTAGCCTTCAATAGGGGAGAAGATCGAAGAAAATCGAAGAAAAAACTCAACTTATTTTCTGCTGAGGGAAATTAAAGCATATCAAAATGGAAGCTCTTTTGAAATTTGTTTCGAAGGATAAGATTCTCTGAAAAGAAGTTTAAGGAATTCATAAGGGTTTTGCGGAGGAGTATATTTGTAGCTATCTAATGCCTTAAAAATGCCTCAATTTAATGTAAAGAAATGAACGTTTTCTTTTCCCTCATTATTTTTACTGAAAACCTCAATCAATAGATAGTGTAAGACATATTTAGAATGCTGCAAAAATAGTTCGTTTTGGTTTCAGCTAGGTAGTTAACTAATCACTGTTTTTAACAATCGTGCACTGAAATGGTGTGGATAATAAATCTTTAAAATAAGGTTTCTCTTCTTTGAAGTTTTCTAAACCCATACAAATCACGGCAAACCATTTTTTTTTTGTGATTTTTTTTGTGAAGTGTTTTCAGCACGTACATAGAGATGACCGTAAACGACAGTAGAAAAAAACACTAATTCCGGTTAACAGCTAATTTTATTTATTATAGATTATGCAATTGTTGGTTTATTTTAAAATATGACTGGGACTTTTGGGGCAAACAGAGGAGACGGTCTGTAAAAAATTCACTTTTGTTCAAATGTTTTCGTATAAGGCGTAACGAGGTTACCATAAAATGCAGTTCCTAACCTTTAGTCGTTGTTTCGCGATTAACAAAATTCGTGTAGACCAATCAATTATAATATATCGATTCGGATACTTTCTTTGGAATTTTTATTGACAAAGTGCTCAAACAGCAACCAAAAAGCAAGCCAAGTGACGTTAGGTACAGATAGAGTGAAAAGTTCAGTGTAAACAAAATAACCAACTGCGAAAGTTTTATATCTGCTACTCAAATTATCTCGAGTGATCACATATTAGAGACACATTACAGCTACCTGAACTCGAACCAGCTGAAGACCGTCGTGTACTCATGATCTAATCTATCGTGGCCTCAAATGTCCTAACGTTCGTGGAAGTTTGGAGAGTGTGCTGCCAGATCAGGTGTTGTCATCTAACCGTGGTTCAAAAAAAAACAGGCGTTATGCTTTCGAACTTTCCCTTCGGGATTGATCCCGGTCCGTCGACATTAGCCTATTGTGTTGCTCCAGTGAATTTATTTATATTAATAAACGATTTATTTGGAATTTTTACTATTTATGAGCTAATTAGTTCCATAACTATAAGTTCCGTTAAGAATACGTGTAAGAAACACAGTATTGTCACAGAAACACTATAATTCCCTACACTCTATAACAAAAAAAAATCGACGCAACAAGAAGGAATCATCCGATTGCTTTGAAATTTCGTATGCAAAAATGTTTTGACTAAATATGCAAATGATTAAAATTTGGTGTCCAATGAATAGTGCGATCTTCAGCGCATCGGAACTGCGCATCCAGCAGATGTATATAAGGAATTGTTCTTGAACTGTTGTTAAAAATTTCTGCTGCATTGCGATTTAGGATACCTTTCAACAACTGAAAAAATGCCACGCCGCAGGATTCGAGCTCATTACGAACAACTGTCAGAGTTTAAAAGAGGTCGTATCATTGGATTGAAAGAGGCAGGTTGGTCAAATCGGAGAATCGCTCGTCATGTGAGTAGATGCGATGCGGCGATTAGAAGATGCTGGCAAGAGTGGGTGGACAATGCCATATTTCAGCTTCATGATGGTAGTGGTCGAAGTAGTGCCACAACAGATCGCGAGGACAGAGTGATTGTCAGATCAGCTGTCACAGCGCCTGATTCATCGCTATCAAGCATCAGTCGTGCGACCCACACACGAGTGTCCACCATGACCATTCACAGACGGCTGAGAGAGCGAAATCTACGCTCGTACCGACGGTTACGTCACCTGTCACTCACACCTGCACACTGCCGAGCCAGATTACAGTGGTGCTTGGCTCGATCAGGCTGGAATGATGCTGACTGGGGACGTATAGTCTTTAGCGACGAATCCCGCTTCCAACTGTGTCGTGACGATCATCGAAGACGTGTCTGGAGACGCCCACGGCAGCGTGCCGATCCTGCTTTCACTATTGCATGCCACACGGGCCTTCAACAAGGAGTTATGGTCTGGAGTGCCATTTCCCTTGATAGCTGGACCCCTTTGATCGTCATTAGAGGTACACTTACTGCACAGAGGTGCGTTGACGACATTCTGAAACCTGTTTTGCTTCCGTTCCTTTCGCAGTACCCTTGGCTTATTTTTCAGCAAGACAATGCCAGACCACATACGGCACGTGTTGTCATTAACTGTCTTCAAGCTTGTCAAACACTTCCTTGGCCAGCCAGATCACCAGATCTCTCTCCCATCGAGCATGTCTGGGATATGATGGGAAGGCGACTGCATCCGGTAGGAAATGTTGATGACGTAGTCCGACAATTGGAGCAAATTTGGCAAGAAATACCGCAGGAGACCATCCGGGAGTTTATCGGTCTATGCCACGCCGTGTGGCAGCTTGCATCCAGGCTAGAGGCGAGTCAACACCTTATTGAGCTCGTTACTGTAACTCTGAAATAAATCATTCCATTGTTCTGAAATTTTAATATTTTTCTATTCTGTACATAATTTTCCTATCCACCAACTTTTGTCTCCATCTTACAACTTCTTCTTGGTGCTTCGATGTTTTTGTTATAGAGTGTATATTTAACCAGACAGAAAATGTGTCTTATACTGAATGAGACAAGCTGAACTTGAATTTGATCGCTCGTCATGTGAGTAGAATCGATGCGTCGATTAGAAGATGCTGGCAAGAGTGGGTGGGCAATGGCATAATTCAGCGTCATGATGGTAGCGGTTAATGAAGACTGGCACTGAAGAACGGCCTTTTACAGGTTCTAATATATATATATTTATATATATATATATATATATATATATATATATATATATGATAGTATTTCCCATTTATTACTTTCCAACATAATTTCCATACATATCGAGGCATTTTTCACAACGATGGGTTAGTTTAAAATCCCAGTCTCATAGTCTCTCGCAGGCTGGGAGAAGAGCCACCTTCGCATGATCCGTTTGAATGCCATTGTCAGAGTCAAACTTCTTACCGTCAAGGAACTTCTTTATGGGTCGAAACAGATGGAAATAGGAGGGGGCCAGGTCCAGGCTGTATGGACGGTGCTCCAAAACTTCCCAACTGAAACCCTGCACTTGTGCACTAACTAGGCGATACACGGGCGGACGAGCGATGTCGTGCAGCACTCGAATATATATATATATATATATATATATATATATATATATATATATATATATATATATATATATATATATATATATATAGTGAATAATCTTATACTATTATTATATGTAAACCATATACCTCTACTATTGGTCAGTGTTCTTTCAAATACGTAGTTCACTTTTAAGAAACGTGCTGGCCTAAGAATTATGCAAGAAAATCATTTATGCTTTTCATTTGAAATCTTTACGGGACAAGTCAATATGGTGTTATTAAACAAAAAAAAGAGTCAAGTATCTAGTGTTCAATTAAAGTCGTACTAGAGCAACAGATCACATAAGCTCTTTGCGAAGCCCCTGGATCAATCACAAAGGTAGGTAGGTATGTTATTTAACGTAGCACTGGAGTTCCACAACGGGCCTTTGGCGATAGTCAGAGATCCAGAGGAAAGATACATCACGTAATTTTGAACCACTGTCATATGACGAGAATAACACCCGAGCTGGTACCCCACTTTCCAAACTTCCACACCACGCCAACGTCAGGACATTTGAGGCCACGGCAGATTTAACGTGCACCAGCCCCTTGTACCCGACTCTCTTTTTGTTTGACTCAAACTCGGAATCCCAATCCCGAATCATAATATTCGAGAACAACACCTAGCAATTTTGAACCAGGAACAAAGGATACTTAAAAAAAAATATCGACAATACCATTGTAAAGAATTCTGGTCTAAGGACGCAATAATATATTTCCAAAGGATTCTTGTTGAATTAAAAGACCAATTGAATCTAACCATAAAAATCTATTCTAAGGACAGAGTCAATATAATATTTCTCGAGGTTGAAAGTATCCATGGATTTTTATAACGGGTGTGACCCATGGTGTAAAACTAGAATATATCTCGGATTTATATATCCGCATTTTCAAAGGGTTAAACCAAAGCTTTACCCGTGTAATAAGTATTGTTTTTATATACTACTTGCTTTTATTTACCACGCGATGACTTAAACATTTGACGCAACCCTATATTTTGAACTGTATCCTTAAATTTAACACACACCGGAAAAAAGTTTCGTTGTCAGGTATAAGATTCATAAATAATAAATATTACTATTCAAACAAAGCAAGACAAAAAAAATCTTAATGGCGAAATTAACACAGATAGCTGGCCACATGTAAACAACCTCACGGAACAAAAAATTATATTCCGTGTTCGAAACCGTAAATTTCAACCCCGGGATACTTTTCCCATCGATTCCCTCGTCTTTTGTTATTTGATTTTCCCACCGGAATACCTAGTAAAGCAATAAAAAAGTGCATAAACTTTTCGCGTGCCCGAAAAGTTCCGTTGTTTTCAAAGAAGGCGATAAAGAGCCAAGAAATTAGCGCCGTAAATATAAGCCGCCCTGGTAGTAAGCCTGAGAGAAAACATCGATTCTGGTTCACACGCATGCGTCCGTGCAAATCATCCGGTGACGACACTTCCCAGGGCACGCCCCCATCGACAGAAGTGCCACCTACAGTTTCAGAAGTTATTTTTACCGAAATCGTTAGCAAGAAAAACTGACCCCCCACAAGTGTATAAGCGGAGGGTTGTGTGTCCCGCCATTCCAGATCGACCCGCAGCTCAACTGTTGCTTCTGGCTTGGTTCCAAACACCCCCTACCGCCCCATCACGGTGCTCTTCCGCCTCTTTCCGTCTTGTTGCATTCCGACCGAATAGCCCCATGTAAACTCTTTTAAGTTTCAAATGAGAGCTCAAGCTCTTTGTTCCGCATATTTGGGTTAAACAGGACGTTTTATTTGAGGCAGCACCGGTTGCATATCAACAGGCCTTCTAGCTAAGTAGTGGTCATGGCATGCCTCCAGCTCACAACTATAGACGCACCTGCAATTTTTACAACCTTTACTGCAGTAAGGGTTAAATTGACCTTTACTTGGTGTCAATATTTCCTGGTTTATAAAAGAATTAAAATTATTTTATAAATTATTTCCTTCTTAATTTGCAGCATTTCTTGTCTACAATTGTATTTATATTCATTAACCGACCAGCTCCTTGTAAATTGTTTTTAAGTTTAAATTGGACAGCTCAAGCTCCCTATCTCTTTGTTCCGCATATTTAGATTAAACAGAACATTTCATTTCAGGCAGCACTGGTTGCATATCAACAGGCCTTCTAGCTAAGTAGTGGTCATGGCATGCCTCCAATCCACAACTACAGACGCACCTGCAATTTTTACAACCTTTACTGCAGTAAGGGTTAAATTGACCTTTACTTGGTGTCAATATTTTCTGGTTTATAAGAGAATTAAAATTATTTTATAAATTATTTCCTTTTTTTAATTTGCAGCATTTCTTGTCTACAGTTGTATTTATATTCATTAACAGACCAGCTCCTTGTAAACTGTTTTTAAGTTTAAATTGGACAGCTCAAGCTCCCTCTCTCTCTTTGTTCCACATAGTTAGGTTAAACAGAACATTTCATTTCAGGCAGCACTGGTTGCATTTAAACAGGTCTCTTCCTGAGCACTGGTCATGGCATGCCTCCAACTCTAACTCCGGAAGCTCCTACAATTTTTGCTACTTTGAACCCACTCTATCTATAACGGTCAGATTGACCACTCCTGAGAACATTTTGGAGGAAATATGTCTGAAATTTCGGATTCTGTCTTTCGATGGGAAAATTTTCTGGGTTTATTGGATCTGAATATTCTGCTAATTGGCACGCCCAATTTGTTTGGAGGTGTTTCCGTGAAGTTAACGGCAAGTCAAGAATGTTTGTAGGAGAGCTATGTCCGGAATGTGTGTGAGGTAACTGAATTTTCTGGGTCTGCCGTTTGTCGTGCGGAAATTTTTGCGGTTTATTCGAACTGAATATTCGGCTAAGTGGCAAGTCCGAGAAGATTGGAGGGGTTTCCGTGTATGAACGGCAAACCCAGAATATTTGGAGGAGGGATATGTTCGGAATCTGGGTGAGGCACCTGGATTTTCTGGGACTGCCGTTTGTCGTACGGGATTTTATGCGGGTTTATTTAAAATGAATATTCCGCTAAGTGGCAAGTCAAAAGTGAGGAAGGTAGTGAATAGTAGACTCTATAGTGTGAAAAGCAGACACGGAATACTTCGAGTAGTGATACATCATTGAATCTCATCAATGTAACATCTAAGATAAATGTCTAATTTTTTGTATATTCTAAAGGTTTGAGATATATTTCCCCTTCAGATTGGAAATATAACACAAAACATTCAAAATATTTAGAAAAGAAAAGAACCAAACAGCCGAGGTGTAATCAAGAAGAAGCAATATAATTTACAAAACGAAAGGAAATTTGAAATAAAACTTTTTAAGGAAACTTTCGAAAATGAAAGTGTTGGTGGATCAGGGCGTCATCAGGGAGGAGCCTGACCCAGTCAATCCAAAATGGTGTTTTCTACATATGAGCATCAAAACGCTAAAAAAGTTCACATACAGTCCCCAAACGCTATTGGAAAGCATAAACACAAATCATGACAATATAAATGGAATAAGAATAAAACGAAATCAAACTCGCAACAGCAGCCGCAAAACTGGAGATACTAAGCCCGAAGATCACCACCAAATGCCGATATCCACTTCGCATAACAAAACCTTAACATTAATGACACATAAATTCATGTTACATTAAAACTATCAAAAATAAAAATGGTAGTGTTTGTATACGAAGAAAAGATACTGTTCGTGTCTAGTTATTAAGAATTGAGTGTTAAAATTCTATTTTAAGAAAGTCGAATATAATTTGTGTATTTGTCTCTAGCCAAAATTTAAAAATGACATTCAAATTCAGTATAATACAGAATGTCATAAAGGTTCCCATACTCCGAAATGTAAAAAATTATTGCCCATGTTATGTTTTTTTTTTTGGAATAATTGATTTTTATTCGTCTGCTTATAGTATTATCGTGTTTTTAATATGTATCGTTTGGATTTCTTCGCGCTCAAGCTGTGCGATAATAAAGTTCCACTTAATTTTGTTCTTCATTTCAAGATGAGTTGAACACGCATTTAGAGAGGCTGTTTGAGGCTTATTTTCAACTCAAATCATGAAAGTTGTAAAGAATTTTGGCGACATAAATATCCAAATGATGCAATACCGAGTAAGTATACTCTATATCAACTCGTTCGGTGATTTCGTGAGACAGGTTCGGTGAAACACAAAATAGAGGAGTGGAAGACCGAAAGTCGTTACACCAGACTTTCTGAAAGAAACTCAACGGATGATATTGCAATCCACCTCATCAATCCATGAGGCGTTTATCGCAACAAAGGCGCACATCACAGGGATCGATACATAACGCTTTAAGAGCTTTGCATTTTCGTGGTTATCCTGTAAAAATGTGATATTTAAAGAAAAAGTTAAGGAAGATAATCACCAAACAATAGGTGATCTGAAAATTGCCATTACTAAAAGGATTGAAGAAGTCACTCCCATCATCTAGAAACGCGTTTTTAAAAATATGCGCGAACGCCTTCAAGAATTTTTTAACATTTACTATAAATGTAATTTCAAACATTGTTCTTGCGTTAGGTTAAAAGTGTTTTTTACCAATGGCATAAAAATAATTGTTTTAAAGTTAGTTATTTTTGTACAATAAATTTACAAATCGCCTTTCAATTCTACAGGGTGTCCTAAAAGTTCCCGTACTGACAACTAATACGTTCCAGAAGATGTTTATATATATTTAATCATCGGTTATACTAATTGTTGATATTAAATCTTTCAAGAATAGAATAGTATTAAAGACAGAAAAAAGGTATTTTTTGTATTGAGGATTGTGATTTTGAGGTAATTACATTGTAAGAGAAAGTTGGATTCAGAGTTACAAATCTTTCTACGCTGCTTGACAATTGATAAGGAACAAGCACAATTTTAAAAATAACAAATAATATTCATTGATTAAAGAAATGAAAATTAGTAGATATTTAATTAAGATACTGTGCATTAAGTATAACGCAAAATGTTACAGATTTTGGCACATGGAAAAGCAAGATAATAAAAAGAAAAAAATCTGCTCCTTGGAGTAATTTCCAAAGTCTCGAAAAATGTAGGTAAATGTAGTAAGGCCTCCTTCTTACTACATTTTGACTACATTATGGACACTAATGCACATTTAGCATTTGCTATGTATGATCTCCACTAAACCGTCGAGGAGTGCTTGGGGGATACTGTACCATTCCTCTCAAAAAGCAATTGTGAGCGCCTGCACAGTTTGGGGTGGGTGATTCCTTTGTGAAACACGTCTACAAAAATCAACCCAAGCATGTTCAATAGGATTTAAGTCCGGTGACTACGAAAGCCATTCCAAGCGCTCAATATCTTCACTCTCTAGTGTCTCAGAGACATAAATTGTCCTGTGTGGGCATGCATTGTCACCCATGAACAGAAAGCCTGGACCCACTGCACCAAGAAATAAACGAACATGTCCCAGGAGAATCTCCGTGCAATACCGTTGTGATGTAAAGGCTCCTGCGTCAAAGATGTGTAGCTGTGTTCTGCCATTATGCATAATGCCTGCCCACACCATAACCCCTCGGCAATAACGATCAACCTCACGAGCATTCTGTGGTGTGTAACGGGTACCTCTCTATCTCTCTCTACAGTAGTTGGTGTCCAAAATCCCTCTTTACAGTGAATCGGGATTCGTCGGAGACCATGACCCTGGACCACTGTTGATGATTCCAACGAATATGTTCTTTACACCACCGTAACTTTTCTCGACGATGGCGTGGTTCTAACGGAACGCACTTAACAGTCTTCCGTGCATACAAGCAGCTTGATTTAATCGCAGAGAAATTGTTTTGGCAGATACACGAGTGCCAGTAGCGGTTGCAAGCTCTGAACCAATCTGCCCCAGAGTGAGATGCTTGTTCCTTATTGCTGTTATGGATATATGTGCATCTTCTCTGGGTGTGGTGCTCCTATCACCACCACCAACATGCTTTCTCAAAGCATTTCCACCTTCCGCGGCTCTTTATCATCGCGAAATAACGCTGTTTGACACGCATTTCTGTGGCAACTTGGGTGAAACTTTGCCAAGCTTTGAGCCGTCCCAACTGCTCACCCATGGTCAAATTCACTCAAATGACTCCTTACGGATATTCTCCACTTGATACTTCCACCATAAGACGGAATTTAACTAAACGGCTTTCAAAACCTTAAATCGTGATTTTCTGTAGATACTTTACTGTTTGAAATTTCAATTAATAAACAGCTCGTGTGTGCTGTATTTTATACAGATAAGAGACCTTGCTCTAAAGCACCATCTACATTTACATTTTTTTACGATTGAGCGGTTTTCTGAATCGCAATTTGCATAAATCGATTGTTCCTTAGCAATTTTCAAGCAGTGTAATACGCACCAGTTGACCAGTAATCGTATTATAGTAATTTTGTTAAGGAATATTAGTCCCAAAAGATTAATTTAATAACTGGAAATTTAAAATCATTATTTTTATCGTATACATTAATGTCAGCTTTGCTGCACGAAACAGAAATTTTGAAGTATAGAAATTCAGTTTTATAACTAAATAAATTGGTTTTAACTAAATAAAGGTCATTTGGATAGATTGATTTCCAAATATTAGAAAGGGGTTACTGTTATTAAAGACAATTAAATCATCAATCTATACTGCTGTTTGTAAAAAATGCAACACCATGAAGGAGTCATCAGAATTAAATGAAATTTAAAACACAAACGTCTTGTAATAGTTCAAAAAAATTAATAAATTTTCAAAGTAAAAAAACAATATTAAGTGTCCGAAATCAGTATTTGGTGTAGCCGCCACGCACTGCAATAAGTGCTGCTATACGACGTGGTATGGAGTGAAACAGATGTTGAATGCCTGCTTGTGGAAGAGAATTCCATATTGTTTGTATGCGCACCTAAAGTTCGTCTTTTGAAGCTGTAGGACGCGGATCACAAGCGAGACGCCAACCAACCAAATCCCACACTTGCTCAATAGGCGACATATCCGGCGAATAAGCAGGCCAAGGAAGAAATTGCATGTGTAGGGCTGAAAAAAAGTCTCGAACATTCCTTGCAGCATGTGGGCGTGCATTATCCTGTTGAAAGATAGCTCCAGGGATGCCTTGAAGGAAGGGAACGACTTCGGGCTCTAGCACTTGAAGGACGTACATGTTGATATTGAGAGTACCCTCAACTCGTAGCAGCTGAGATCGTACATGATACAAAATCGCACCCTAGACCATAACTCCGGGTGTTCGGCCACTATGACGTTCGATAACGCACTCTGGAAGGCAGCTATCACCGGTATAGCGTCTAACACGAATACGTCCATCATGTTTCCACAAATTAAAGCGGGATTCCTCAGAAAAGACAACTTGTTGCCAATCAGCCCGCCAGGCTCTGTGCTCATGAGCCCATTGCAGACATAGCCGTCGGTGGTTTGGCGTGAGGGGGATCCTGTATAAAGGAATCCTTGCACGCAGTCCACGGTGCAGCAGACGTCGGCGAATTGACGAAGCCGATATAAGTACACCTGTAGGCTCACCAAAGTGCTGCCAACTGCCTGGAGGAAGCTTTACGTTCATTCATCTATCATCGCGCGCTGACATCACCTTCCGTCGTCCACTCCCAGTTTTTCGAGCTGTCCGGTGCTCGTCGGTCCACTGCTTCCAAACTCGCATCACTGTGGAACTGTTCCGCTGCACACGAGCTGCTATTGCGCGATAGGAAAATCCTCCTTCACGAAGGCCGATGATTCTTCCCTGTTCACAGGCCCTGATTTACCATTAGGCCCGTGAGGCACGGGCCTAGGGCCCCCATAATTTAAAGGGCTCCTAAGTTTTAAAAGTATCTAACAAATTTTAAAAGTTTTTAAGTAGTTACATAAATTATTGGGTATTTACGTAAAAGTCCGTCGACCGTTTCCCCCACTATCACATTCTTGTAATTACATTAATTATCTAACTATTATTTTTTTAATTTGCATCTGCTTTATTTTGTTTTGCCAAGAGTTATAAGTAATGGCACGATTTTCTCAAACTTTTTGGTGACATCTGTGAAACGGTCAACAGTCAAATACGTAAGCACCAATTATTGTTATAAAATTAGTTTTTGTGATGAACAAATAACATGGGGGGGGGGGTAAATTTGGTATAGTAGGCACAACACGCCTTCCTGCGTGTTGTGCCTACTATACCAAATTTCCTAAATCGGGCCCTGCCTGTTCAAACTCCTTAAGTTGTTGAAATATCACCCTATTTCGTCGTGGAGGCATACTTAGGTCTCACTAAAGGTTCGCCACTAAAAAATAACCATGCACTATTTTCAACGTCCCTCAACAGCCCTCTTTTTATACGCTTTTAGCATCAGTTCAGAGGGCGCTGCTCACACCACGCATGCGTGGTGGTTCTGAAACTTTACTACTTTGCATAACATCCTATAATTGACATTTGCTGTAAATTTCATTTTATTCGGATAATTCGTTCAGGGTGTTGCATTTTTTACAAACAGCAGTTTATCTATAAGCAGAATTTATTTGAAGGCAAAACTTTTTTAAAAATAATGTAGAAATAAATTATCAAGAATAGCAGAAAAATTTTAACCTTGGGATCTACCCTTAATTTTAGTATATTTTCAACATAAAAAATAAAATTATTAAAAATACAATATTTAGCCAAAAACTCCTATTCCTCAAACTGAATCTCAATTAAGGTTTTTAAAATTATAATAATAAAATAGTTTAAAACATCTCCTTACTTGCACAGTGGTATGCTGGGGGGGGGGGTAAAAAGGTCTTTAAATTCATAGGTTTGAATATCATTAATAATATTATCCACAAAATTGAATATCGTATTATGTATTATCACAGGAATCCGTGTAAAGCCTTCTTCAATAATGGCACGAATGATAAATTTTAAACATTTAAAGAGTAGAAAGCCGGTTTTAATCATATTATAATAAGCTATTTTTATGAGATTTAGGAATAAAAGTAATATAAGGTAAAATAATATGACGTGATTGGAAATTTTCATTGTTTTTTATTTAAAGATATGATTTTTTTAAGAATAGTATTATATGAATTTTTACAGAACTTATAAGTATCTGAACTTTTAAGTTCAGCATCAAGCAAATTTGTATAAAGATTTTTACAAATAAAAGCATAGTTACCTGATACTTCATAAACAGGTTAAATTTATTTTGTAGGTCCTTAATGGTTAAGTCTATTTACTGTCTTATGATTATCAATATTATCAACAGCAGAAGGAATATTATCATTAATAAAAAATTCACCATACATTTCCATTTCTACTCAGTAAACAAATAAATAGAGGCATTAAATTGAGAAGAGATCATAATATACAGAAGTTATCAATATCTACCAGAAAGCTTTAAAGCATAGTATTTCTTTCAAATTATAACTAGGCCTAAATTTAGTACCCTTAGACATTAAATCCCTTAATTGATCATTTTCAACAATACCACAAGTAACAACGTGTCCTAAGCCTTCATTTAAATAAGGTGCATAATCCTTGTTATCGCACAAGCATACAACGTTATCCCTATATGAATTAACCTTACTGCAAAAATGATCATAATAAAATACTCTCCGCTCTTAAGGTAATTCATATATTTATAGCATTTTTTTATGTTATGAAATTTTATAGGAAAAATATTAATTTGGTTATTAAGAATTTTATTAAAGTTGAATTTATAGAAAATAGGATGTTTAAAACTTACTGTCATATTTAAATTATATAGACTATCATTACTATTATTAAACACAAGACAGAAACTTGAGAACTTCAAATAATGTCGCGAAAGGGGAAAGAGGGATTGGGGAACAGAATAGCTACTCAGGAAAAAAAAGTAACTGAAAACCGCTATTCAGTTTTTATGGTAGCTAATTCAACTCTGTTGAGAAGCCGCGCACTTTTCAAACCCTATAATAAACAAACTCATCTAAAGACAGTTTATAAGATATCAATGTTCAACCTAAAAATCAACGACATTTGAATTACTTTTCTTAACTGTTTCTGTAATAATCGTCACTGCGTTTCAGATGGAGCAAAAAAGGTAACCTATGACGAGTTGCGTAATTGATAGCTGAAATGAATTAGTCGCTTGTTCGGTCAGTCGACAGTTTTAGCACTTGTTTAATACACTCTTGTGCATTGCAAATGATCTGCTACGCGGGTGACGTATGGTAACTGGCGGTAATCAAATGAATTCAACCGTAGTAATCACGGCATATGCAAATTATGTTACATTTACGTCCCACTTGACAACTCCGAGATATTGCAGAATACCCAAAGGGGGCATCAACTCAGTAAAGATCATGAACTGCGAAATTCTCAAAGCAAGACATATTTACAGATTTGTTAGGGATCTCATGTTTCGCAGAAACTTCAATCGATCAAAAAGTAGTAAAAGTTAATTATTCATATTGCATTACTTATAGGAATAACACAAAGAGGAATTAAAAAGCATATTTATATACTTTTGAAAATGATTTCATGTTTAATTTGCTTACTTATAATCCGTTTTAATATTTTCAAATACATTTTCTGAATGAGGTGATGTTTCTATTTGCAAAACAATTTATTATTGCGTTTGTTTTACCACTGATTTGATATTTGCGCAAAAGTAAGGATACCTTAAAATTTTATTCTACTTAGCGGATAAGGAATTACGATATTAAAGAATTTCTTGTGGCGTGCGTACTAACTAAACTAATCCCATTTTTAACTATTAACATATTTTCTACTTATTGATAAACTTCAATTTTTGTAACCACATTAACTAAATTAGATAAGGGTGAATTTCTTTTTTTAATGATAAGAAACCCCTTTGTGTTGCTCCAGTGCGACTTTATTAATTACCATTACCACCTTAAGGTGTTCAACATGAACGCCATATTTTAAGTCGAAAACCGGACAATTCATATGACATTAATAAACTCTGGCAGGTTTTTCTATAAAAACCTTTTCCGCTAGAGGATGGCATGATATCTATAAAAACTATTTTATTGATCGATTTGGAATTTTTGCATGTCGAGCAAACACCGTTTTTGTATTTTTATAGATTTTCGATTTGACGAATCACCATTTCCTCAAATATTTTATAAAAAAAATTTATGGTTCATCAAACGATAGCTACATGTTGTATGAAGTAAAACGTTATTCAATTTTTAAAGATCACTTGGAGTACAAAAATTGAGCAAACCAACGAACGCAGAAATTTGTGCAGTCCCACGGTTGAAGAGGTTTTCCAGGCTTGATTTCTAATGAAAATGATTTAGCCCTCCACATGGTTTGGACGAGATACTTCGTCCAACAAGATCTGATATTTT
This sequence comes from Metellina segmentata, assembly GCA_947359465.1. NCBI lineage: Eukaryota > Metazoa > Arthropoda > Arachnida > Araneae > Tetragnathidae > Metellina > Metellina segmentata. Next base: position 69,619,423 of record OX375872.1, on the reverse strand, counting down.
TTTCATATGACGAGATATCTCGTCATCAATAATGCCGATTGAATTGCGAATGGTGACCATACTTTCGTTTTTCATGATGACGAGGTTATTTTTTCTTTTGACGAGATATCTCGTTTATATAGATCTGGTCAGTTTTGCTAATGATCGGAGAGAGAGACCCGTCTATACAACCACCAGGAGTATTACATGATTTTTTTAACACCCGAAATAATAAATAGTTCAAAAAATGTCATGCTAAAATATGACTTTATGTAAGTCAAGGCTTGCTTATCTGTGAATGCATAATAATCACCGAAATGTTATTTCCTATTGAATAATGCAGTGCTACTATTTGACCTACATACAGAATAACAGTTATGCGATAGTGTTTATATATATACTTTTCCCCTTTAAACACAAAAGGCATTCCTCCTACGCAGTAAAACTCATTCTAAACGCATAGGTGCAGTCAGATAGAATAGCACAGGGAAGTTCTTGAATGTCAGCAATTATTGTTCTAAAGTTAGCGTCGTTTCCTGTTTACGAAAATATCTCGTAAGAACTGTCAGGCTTCCCTGGCTGCAAAATAAAAGAGTAGACAATCGGTATTTTTTTTTTTTTTGGTATTTCTTTCCATCAGACCAAAAGGAACCAACGGGTATTTTCGGAATGACTTTAAGAGCAGTAAATATTTTGCAACGCTATTTGGTCTGAATAACCATGGAATTGGAAGCCTCGATAACGTCTAACGTTTAGTGCTACGAAATCTTTTCTAGCTTTGACAGATTATGTTTTTTTTTTTTCGATAATTATTTCTTTTAAGAGCGTTAAATGGTCAAATAGTAAGCTTTTATACATGTACAACGACACTGTAACCTAGTTAAAACTGAAGTCATGTGACAAACTGATGAAATACGTACAAAATTAAAAATCAGTTTGGATTTTTCAATATCCTCTTTTAATTTACCGATTTTGCTGGTCCGATGTATGCATACAAGAAAACAAAACATTAAAAACTGAAAGTGAGTATAGGGAACTACAGAGTTATTGACAAAAGTAACAATACTCTCTTTTCGAGTTCTTTCAATATCTTCTTCTAATTTAGTTTACGATTTCTCGATACGATATGCAAACTAGCGCAAAGGAGATCGTAGTTTCAAAACAGAGATTATTTATATCACTTACGGATCCAAGGTTCCTATTTATCCGAAGTATATGAGTGTATGTAGTCATATAACTAACTTTTATATGCATGCAATGAATTCCTGTAAAACAGCAAATTGAAGTCATGTGTTGGGAATTATAGAATTAATGACCGAATGTTGCAATATTTTTTCTTGCTCTTTCAATACCTTCTTTTAATTTAGTTTATTGATTTCTTCGATCCTATGTGGAAATAAGTCAAAAGACAGCAGTTCTGTAACAAATCATGATGTATCATTTTATTAAAAGGTCTCAAGTTCCTATTTATCCGAAGTATATTAATAAGTGTATATGGTAATATTCCTAATTTTACATACACATGCAAAACTTCCTAAAAAATTATAATTTGAAGTCATCTAATGCGAACTCTATAATTATTAGCCAACTAACAATTTTTTTTTTCTCTTGTTCAATAATTTCTGTTAATTTAGTTTACCGACTTCTTCGATCCGATGTAGAAATAAGCGCAAAACAGACAGTAGTTCTGTAACAAAACATGATTTATCATATTATTGAAGGGTCTGAGGTTCCTATTTATCCGAAGTATATTAATGAATGTATGAGGCCCACAGAGACAGCACGCACTTTTCTCATTTCAAGAAAAGAGACACAAATGGAAATACAGATCATATTGTTGTTATATAGCTGTATATTTTGGATCAATACTTTTCGGCAATTGATTTCCACAGACGGATTCTCTTTTCCAACAGAATAAATAACAATTTCCTAATCATTTTATGGTCAACGTTGACCAATGAGTTTTGTTTCATTCCCTCTTTGTTTGTAAATCACATTAGCTCATTATTAGATTTTCTTCGCAAATTAGAGTTCCTTTTTGACTAATAGGAATTCTATCGGAAATTTCATACCTGCTTCAGTCAACTGCAACAAATCAGGTGAACAAACAAATCAAGCTTGTCGCAAAGTATATTGATAATGTTTAATATAAGCGTATTTATTAAATACTCACGACACATACTTTTGAACGTTTACGTCTACCATATTGAAAATAATTTCTAAAACAAAAATTGTGTAGATCCAATTTTTTCTTAATGACGTGTTTTACTGATACTCTATGGTGAATTTTTAATCGTTCTCTCGTAATGCAAAAGAAGCTTTCAAACTACATAATCTAACATTTAAGTCACACACTTATATTTAAGTCACATTTGAGCTTATACTATTATATAAAATGAAGTTTATGTGTGTGCGTGTACGCAGTGTACTGACGAATTTATGGCATTTACAAAAATGAAATTTAGCACACATGTAGTCCCGAATTTTTTGCGATTTTATTAACCAGCCCGTTTTTTAAAATTTAATCCTGAAAATTTTAAAATTAATTTAATGCGATGTTTAATTATTATTTTCTTTCCTCCGAATGGCAACAGTCATGAATCGGTATTGAATGAAACCGTATTTACTGCGCGTGTGTATCCGTTGCCGTGTAGCCGCCCGATTACTGGATATCCTTTCAAAAATGTATTGCCTTTTTAAAAGCATGTTAACTTTTAGTTAGCGTTAACTTTTAATATTTTATGTAAGTATCTTTTTATTGTGCTTGCTTCATTTTTGGAATTGGATAACGATTGTGCAATACGTTTGTTATTGTTTCTTTTTTAGACTACGATAGTTTGGATTTAGATTTTTAAAGCATATTAACTTTTAGTTTTTATTATTTGGATATTTTTTTCAAAGTTTAGCGATATTTAATTTTGATCTTTTGTGCAATTTCTGGTTTGTTTCATTTATGCAATCTTTTGTGTTTCTGTATAGTACTTCGGTTTTCGTATAGTTAATTTTTATAATTTTTGTTTCGATGTCTTATGGAAAGAAAAGCGATATTTAATCCCAATTTTAAATTCAATGTATAACATTTTAAAATTTATTTATTATTATATTTTTGTTTTATTTGGTTTCCTAAAAATGTCCACAGAATTGAAAAGGTCTTTACTGCTCTCAGATCAATCTTGGATTTGAATCATTTATGCAAACTAAGAACATTTCTTCTATGTAGTTCTACCCTCACAGGATGGTGATGTGCTCTTCGAATTTCAACGTTTTACTGAGAAGCAAAGACATGTTCCATCAATTTATTGTCGCCATGTATTCCGAGATTGAATCGGAGAAGGTGTTTGGAATCGGAACGGTGGACACGGACCACCGAATGCAACGACATTGTCCTTACAGACGAATCACGATTCTGTTTGCAACACCACGATGGTATTATTAAAACCTGAAGACACCGTGGAGGGACATTGCTTAACTTTTGCCTTATGAACCGCCATACTGGTTCTATACCCGGTAGTATGGTTTGGTGTGGTATTGGATTCCACTCCCGCACCCCACTAGTACGCATTACCGGTACACTGACCATCCAGCGCTATATATCTGAGGTTTTGGAGCCTTTTGTTCTCCCTTACCTTCAGGGCTCCCCTGCGGCCAGATTCCAACAGGACAATCAGGGCCCGATTTAGAAAATTTGGTATAGTAGGCAAAACACGCAGGAAGGGGCCCCTCCCTCATATAATTTGTTCATCACAAAAACTAATTTTATAACAATAATTGGTACTTACGTATTTGACTGTTGATCGTTTCACAGATGTCACCAAAAAGTTTGAGAAAATCGTGACATTACTTATAACTCTTGACAAAACAAAATAAAGCAGATGAAAATTAAAAACATAATAGTTAGATAATTAATGTAATTACAAGAATGTGATAGTGGGGGAAACGGTTGACGTTCATTTACGTAACTACCCAATAATTTATGTAACTACTTAAAAACTTTTTATAATTTTTAGATACTTTTGAAACTTAGGGGCCCTTTAAATTATGGGGGCCCTAGGCCTGTGCCTCATGGGCCTAATGGTAAATCAGGGCCTGAGGACAATGCGCAACCACACCTGACACGCAATGTTCAAGACTTCTTCTTTGCCTACCACTTCACTGCATTGACCTACCTGTTCTCCCGATCTATTGCCTATCGAACACGTCTTGTCGATGATTGGAGAACGACTGGCCGGCATGCACCACCCGCTGCTACACAAGGTCAACTTTGGCAACGTGTGCAGGTAGCATTGGCTGCCATACCCCAACAACAGATCCACAGTCTCTTTCATTCAACGCCGAGACATGTAGCAGCGGTTATTGCCAGCCGTGGTGGCAACACTCATTACTGATTTCATCGTCTTCCTCCTCTTGCAGGAGGCTTATATTTTACATCAATTCACCTTTGTACTGTGTGTTATCTAATAAATTTGAGTTTGATATATCTTGTCTTTCTTGATGTTGTGTGCATTTTGAATGACCAGCAGTGTATTTGCATATTATATCTATATAAATAAAAAATTCATTTAACCCTCTGAATCTGGAGGCAGACGGAAGCTCGGTACAGTTGTGTCCTGGGGTTTGTTTACTAATGAGTCTGTGAAATGGACTGGTCTGTTTTCATCACTTTCATGGGTGGTCCTTAAATCATCAATAGTGTTCGAGTGTCAATTTGAGCCTCTCCACCCCTAAGCAAGGGGGTAGCATAGAGAAGGGGGGAAGGTGCAAGCTATTGTTGAAGAAACGAAAGGGGGTATATTGCGTCTGGTTGGGCTGTATATTTCTCTCCGATATTTCGTCAGTTACGTTTCAGTTGACTACCTCAAGTTCTGTTCTTTCTTATTGTAATAACCGCTTACTAAGGAATCGTTATAGCACTTTTACTTATCTACTTTTACTCACCACTTACGTTTGATACTTTTGAATTGTTTGCGTTAGTTTCAATCGGTTTAATAAGCATTCGTGATATAAAAAATTATAGTACAGAGACAAATCAAAGTAATATAATTTCAGTGATATATATTGAGTAGTAATTTACAGGTATTAAATCCGCTTATTGTTTGCAATATCATATCTAATAATTATTGACCTAATAGTAGGTTTCAAATGTTTCCATAAATTTTGACCTTCACTTTAGCTAGACTTTAGACTTTTACAAGTAATAAATGTTGATAATCGCTATTCGATGCAAATGTTTTCAATAACTTTTAATATTTTACTCTAAAAATTACAAATTTTGTACTGGCTGATTTTTATCTGATTAACTTAAGAGAATCTATCAAAGATTGAGAAATCTTTTATTTCCTTAGTATATTGAACATTAAAATTGCAGCATTCACGTTTCTTTAATCTAAATGAAGCATTAACTCTACACTGTCAAAACAAAATGGTAGAATGAAACGATGTTTTATTTATATATAATTAGTCTAAAATTATACGAGGGAAATATTCCAATAATTTATTCTTACAAGCTTGATTTTAAACAATCTTTCAATAATAGATTTAGACAGACGAGTGAATTCTCTATGTTCTTAGGCCAAAAGCTCTTTATCCTCAGATAGCCAAGTTTTAAGTTCAGAATGCGATAAGGTCAACAGAAAAACCTTTAACGGTATAACAAAGTCTTGGGTGTCAGGTGATGAAGGGGGATGCAGTCAAAGTTGATGCTGTTAGAAAAGACCCTACAAAGGCCATAGACAAGCCTATCACTTCTGTAAGATCTTAGAAAGTACCAGACTTCAAAATACCAGTGACTACGGAGTTTAAAAACGTACAAGAATGAAAAAAGTTAGAAGGGTTTTTAATTGAAAGGCTTTCTAAACAAGAATTAGGAAAGGAAAATTTTTAAAACATAATAGATTAGATATCAAAGATACATATTTAAATTATAATTTAGAGTTTTAGCACGTTAAGAATAGATGTTGGTCTGTTTTTGTTACTGGTCATATCTGGGGATTTGCGCTACACCTGGAATATTATTGCGATAGAGAGAGCAGGAAATGTTTTATTTCTAGTTTTCAATCATTTTTCGACGCATGACCGATGACATTATCAATGGTTATGGGGAGTAAATATTCATATAGAAATTTATTATTTACAGTAACCAAAATGATTTTCTAAAAACAAATGGGAACTTCATTTTAATGCGAATACTAAAAGTAGGTAAAAAAAAAATATTAGAGACTAGCGATATTAACCTCACTTGATTAAAAAAAATACGATGATTAGTTAATGTCATCCTTTTATCTGTTATAGAATCCTAAAACTGTGATTTTTAAAGTGAATTATAATATTCACAGCAAGAAAAAGAACAACCTATATAACAAGTACTTTCCCTACAAGAATAATTTCCAATGTGTTTCGTAATGATTGACAGGAGTTTTATTTAGTTCAAAATATTATGAAAGCGGTAATTGTTATTTTAGTTAACGTCGTACTAGAGCAACACAACGGGCTATTGACGATGGTCCGGGATCAATTCCTTAAGGGAAAGATACGAGGTCAGATGACAAAGCAACACCTGAGCTGTCACACCACTCTCCAAACTTCCACACCAACCCAACGTTAGTACTTTCGGCCACGACAGATTTAAGGTGCACCAGCCGCCTCTACACCATACGCTTAAAAACATCCATGCAAGGACCAGGATTCGAAACAGGAACTTTCCTATCGAGAGGCTAACACCTTAACCACTATATCGGTTGGTCGGCTTTTGAAAGCGGAGTATTAAGATTTTTTTCATAATGTATTGAGCCTATTGAATTGTGTCGGTATAGCAAATATTAATTTCTCACAAAGAATGCAAGACAAAAATATTCAGAAATTGTTATATTTGCTGATGTCTGAGTTGTATGCTGAAGAATATTCAGGACATACTCTTACTACAAAATTTTTTTTTTCTTCAGATATTAGGAGTTACGTAAAATTATACCGTTTTCAGAAATATGTTCTAGAAAACACGTATTTTCCAAAAAGTTTTACTATAAATGTTGGTCTTATTATTTTTATATCATTCTTACTAGTGAAAAAATCCACCAATTTAAAAATTGAAGCGTGAAAATTTTTTTCAGAATCGGTACTTCCACACTTTGAATGACTTCTCCTAATGCAAAAGGCACCGCGGCCCTTGTCGATGTTGGCCATTAAAACTATCCCCAAGCAACTTCACTACATCACTGTCAAGTGTCACCTTTGACCTCGAACCGCTCCCCGAAGGAACTGCCTAACTACCTGATTCCCTACTATGAAAGAAAACCGCCCGATAACTCCCCCAGCGGGACTCAGTCGAAGAATCTCTTTGAGGCGGATTGAGGGGGGTTCAGGATTCAGAGGGTTAATCACTACTGGATAGATAATTTATGGAACTAAAAACTTCTAAGTCATTAATAATTAATAAATAAATGTTAATTATTAAATATGAAAACAAATGAAAATTATAATAATCCATTAATCATATATGTTTTTTATGAAGTAAGGGAATGATGGTAACGTATATGTTGATAATGAGATATGGTAAATTTCTTTCCAATCATTTTTAATCGGATAAATTAAATTGTCTAAATAGATTTAGACAACTCAAATTTTTGGGGTTTGAGGTAGAAAGAAAAATAATTTCAGATCCATTTCAGTGTTTCACATATACTAATATATTTCTTTAGTCTACAGATGGAGCGTACGTTGGCCTATATATTAACTTAGTACTTGTATCGAATTTTGTTGCATCACAGCTTTAATTATTTAAGTAATCTAAACTGTAAACACTCTAACAATGACAAATATATTATTTTTCGAGATGCATAGTTCTTACATTTATGTGAAGATACAGAGTGTTCCGGGTTAAGACTATAACAACAAAAATTATTATGTTGTATTTACTTATATATCATGATTTATTTCCAAAATATCTTTCGTACATACAAGGACGTAATTTGATTGCAAATCTACTACATAGCAACACGCGCACCATGCACTTTTCCTAATTCGAATCATTATTAAAAATATCTTATTTTGTTATAGTTCTACGCATAACACCCTGCATGTACTGAAGCGTAGCCAATTTTAGAGGTGTCACTAATGAATAAAGTCACATAATAAAGGAAACGGAAATACTTACGCCAAAAAGCGAGATCAAATACAAAACAGACGAATTTCCGTCATGACGTCCTTCTATTCATTACAAAATAGACGGACTTATGTCACTGCGCCTATAAAGAATTGGGAAGGAGAAAACAAACTCAAGAATTGACTGTGATGAGTGGACCTGCTAGCATTAGTCAGAGCATTGATAATCATGACGGATTTTACTGGCGGTGGAGTCAACAAGATGAGAAAATTGAAATTTCTCGGGGAAACAAGATCTTAACCCGGCAGGACGCGCGCCTCCTGAGGGAACGTTAGGACGCGCGGGGGTCATAGAATGACCCCAAACTGAAATGCATTCCTACGCTGCTAAAAAACATTTTTTTTTGTCGGAACCATAATGCTTTTGACTTTAAGACATAAAGAATGTTTTGCTTTAAAAAAAAACAAGTTTTCTCCATTACTTTTTTCGATGAGAAATAATAGATAAAATGTTATCATATTTTCTTCTTACGCAATTGGTACACTCTATATCACGTCAATGCAAACACGAATTTTAATGCTATTTAATTAAAAATAATAGATGTAAATACATAACAATTTTCAGTTATACTTTGTTTGTATGGAGACAATTACATACGGAAATTAAGTGTTTCTTGCAAACAAAATTTATACACAAATTGCAAGTTCCAGTAGATTTTATATCCTTATTTCTTCCCTTTGAGACTAATGATTTAAAACTAATGTTGCGTCTTGCTGGAATCCTAAGAGAGACGAATGAGTTTATCTTCCTTACATATTTTACTTTCAGCAGGGATTTGACTCTTATCTTCCCGCATTGTTCCGACGCGTGTAATTTTTTTCTGAAATTTCTTTCACAAAGCCATATTTGGTGTACCAATTGTCAACTGTGTGGTTTCGACCCGATTTGTACAAAGGTTTCATAAACCTTTTCACTATATCGCCTGCTGAATTCGACACTTTATAGGGTCCCTCTGGTTTGACATCCAACGTGCACTTCCATTTTACTTGCGTAAAACGTCCGTTCATCCACTACAGCAAATATTTTGCTGCCGTATTATGCGGGTTTCTTTGGCATACACTGGCGTAAATCACAACGACCGCAAAAAGGTTCTAATGTTTCGTCAATAGTAACATATTCACCCAGTTTATAATGTTTTTGACAGTTTTTACAAAAAACTAACTAAAGTCCCTTATAGCAGCAAGTTTGTCAAATAACTGCCTCTGAGTCCTGTCATTTATGTTGTCAAATCTTATGCAATGGAGAAGAAACAAAAAATGTTTATTAGACATTGTATGCTGAAAATGTTGACGAACTGTCCGTATCAGCCACGCGAAGTGACTGATCTGTAGAGCAAACGTAAAGACGCGCGGGGTAATTCAATGACCCCAGTAACTGACCAAACTTGAATTGGGGGACAAAAAATACCCGAAATACCAATTAACTACTTACAAAAGGCAGATGAGGGTGACAAACTCAGCTACTGATAAGAAAGGAATGAACACGTGGCTAGTTTTCTACGAATCGGGGTTGAGCAAGGGCTTGGGGTCATAAAATGACCCCCGCGCGTCCTGCCGGGTTGGACAACAGAGGAGGACAAGACCTGTGATGATCATAAACTAAAAAGTTAAGGAAGCACCTATCGATACCCATAGCATCGTCACAGGAACGCGGTAAGAATCAATGACGTACCAGAGCTTATACGTCAGCGACCGAAATTGTTGAGTAGCACTCCTAAACAGTAGACAACACTAATCCCTCACAACAGAAATCGACATGTATCCAATTAACCTTCTTTGTAGTTTCCACTGATTACTAGCAACAAGGGTTCGAGGGTAAAAATTATTAGCAAGGCGAGATTCACTAAGAATCATCAGGACTTGATAATCCCAAAAGACTACAAAACTGTTTGCATGTTGTATATTTAGTGTAGTCCTTAGAATAATAGGGCACATTTGTCTCGACGAAATAACTAGCCATTGGCAAAATTGACCAGTTCTTGATTGACCAAATATCGCGTCATTAGCAAAACTGACCAGATAATGCTTGACGAAATAACTCTGCATTAGCAAAACTAACCAGTTCGTGTTTGACGAAATATTGCGTTGTTAACAAAGCTGACCAGATATTGTTTGACGAGATATCTCGCCAGCAAGATCCTGGATGAGATGCCTAATCGAAACCACTTAGAGAATTAATGTAGTAGAATACGTCAGTGGGACTGTTTGTTTAAATGATGACTGTTTAGAGTCCGATTGAACATAATTTTTTGCACAAGAGATTTTCTTCATTGCCTTAGAGATTTTTAACAATGTGTATATACATTTTGCAATGAATAAATAAAATTTAAACTCTGCAACGCGTACGTATGTCTCAGACAAAGGATTTCCAGAACTGAAAAATAATCAGAACTGGCATAAGCTTAAAGAGAAAATTTTAAATAAAACATTGACCGGAATTAACATTTTTTCTGAAGTATTCATTATAACATACGAACTCAGACTTCGAAATCTTAACAAAGTGTTATCTAGTTCGGATCTTATCTTAACTTGTCTTGTTGGTAATTCCAACAGGGAGAACCTAATTCAGAAACAATTAAGTGAATGTATTTTTACACTGTATTTCCCCTAATCACTTTTATCAGTTAACACATCTCAGGCACATTGAAAAGATGTAATTAGACACCGTTATTTTTCTGCTGCCCCTGATAATGTATAGACGGGTAGGCAGGTACTTCTAAGCTTTTATATATTCCCTCGTTTTGTTGGGACGTGTTTAGTTTATATTATATTTTATTCGTCTTTATTTTCATTAACTAAGCACGCGATACCAGATTACATTAAGTGAATATTTAAAGGTTTGTTTACACGCTACTCAATGCACCGAATTAGAGGCTATTCTTGGACTCAGTAAGATTAAGAACAATGGGTATTTTTGTGTTAGACAATTTAAACGTAGTATGTTTTCGTGAATTGAAAACTCATTTTCAAAGGTTAGTTATTGAATTAACGTCGCAAACACAATGGGCTATTAGTGACGGTATGGAATAAATACTAAAGAGAGAGAGAGAGAGAGATTGATTCCATACGTCGGATCTATCTCTTCAAAGTTGACGAACTGTAAAGAAGAAATTTCGACGAAAACAATCTGAAATTTTTAACCACGAGGCGTTGTTCTTGGATTCGGGATTGATCCCGGATTGTCAATAGCCCGTTGTGCTGCCCCATTGGTTTGTTAATTTACTACCCATCTACCGGACAAATTTTGCTAATGACAAGATATTTCGCCATTAAGATATTACCAATTTTTCAATGATCAAGATCTGTGGTAGGTTTCTTCTAACGAAGAGATATCTCTTATACTAAAAGACCATATCAGTTTTACTAATGACTATATACCTTGTCGTAGGGTTAAACTACTGTTACAATCTTGTATTTGTTTTTTCACATTTGTTTTCTCTCCATATAGCCTAATAGATTAAACAACGACCTTAGCTTGCAGATGTACGCAAAAAAGTGTAGGAAATTCGAATGAACTTCATAACCTTGGTATATAAAAAGGCAAGCGTAATTTTTTTAATTTTTTAAGCTAAAAAACGAGTTAACAGTATATTCTAATCCAAGTAGCCTTCCTCGTTGTTTTAACAAACGAGTTACGTTACAAAGTAGTTACTTTGCTTAGGAAAATTAAATGTAAAACCACTCTTCTCCACCTCAGAAGCATTGTAGCATAAATAAGTTTTCTACTTCAGAGAAAAGTCTAGATTCTTGAAGTTCATTTTAAAAACTGTTATTTCATTCACTAGCTATTGGCTGGGATAAAAAGTATATATTATCGAGTTTAATTTTATTCTAGGATTTTACTGTGCCCCAGTGCAAGTTCCAATTTTTTTTACTGAAGCAGAACTGGCAAAAATATTTTCAGTCAGCTTTCTTAACTGAATCTACTGACGTATTCTACATGTAGGAAGCCTACATATGCGGTAATATTTACCCTCTGATGCATAAATCCACCTTGAACCCTACAGTCTTCCCTGCATTTTTTTGAACCAGTTTAGAAGTAATTGACTCAAATAATCTCTCCCAATTATTCTATTCCTACGAAACAAGCAATGCAATTTTTACATCGAATTCTATTCGAAGGAAACGAGCGATATAATATTTCCAAAGCATACCTATCTAAGGAAAGTACCAATATAATTGTTCCAAAGGATCCTACCCTAAGGACACCGCCAATATAATATACACAAATGATTTAAATATTATGAAACGAACAATCGAATCATTCCAAAGGATTGTAATTTAAGGAAATAATCAATAGAATAGTCCGAAAGGATTATATTCTAAGGAAATAATCAATAGAATAGTCCGAAAGGATTCTATTCTAAGAAAATAAGCAATATGCTTATTAAGAAAATTATTTCAAAAATTAATCAAAGGAATCTTTCCAATTAATTCACAACAATCATAGAAATTTAATAATTTCAAGTGATTCAATAGAATCGTTCTAAAGCATTCTATTTCATATGAGAGAACCAATAGAAACATTCCCAAGATCTAATTTATTTTAAGGAAATATAAATATAAAATATCGCATCGAATGTTCTGTTTTTTTGTTGTGGGTTGAAAATTGGATAAGCACTATCACATTGGCACTATCACTCCATATCCAGTCTGCAGTTTCCCACTGTAACAAGTCATTCATGACTACAGGTACTCATCTTTCATATTCAAAAATGCGATACTTGTATTAATCTTAATTATATTTTAATTCTTATATTAACTAATTCTTGTATTAACTTATATTTTAATATGATACCTTGCTTTTTCCTCCAGTGCCTATGGCAGAGTTGCAATAGAAGTCAAATATTAAGCAGAACCCACAAAGAAAAACAATGAACGATTATAGTAAGTCTTGAAACATAGGTAGGTAGGTAGGTAATTAACGTATGACTAGATCAACACAACGGGCTATTAAAAACGGTACGGCATCAATACCGTAGGGAAGTATCCAAGGACAACGCCCCATAATTTAGTACCACGGTCAGATTACGTGGTCAACACCTGAGCTGCGCGAGGACATCTGATGCTATGCCAGATTTAACAAGCACCATCCCCGTTTACACGACAATATTTGTCTGTGCCGAGTTTCGAGCTCGTAATCCGGTTGCTAATACGTTACTCTTTCAACTGGTCTACCATAGCCTTCTTGAAACAACGAAGGAACAAAAAAGATAGAAAAAATCATTGCTCTAAAAGTACCCCCATTTTAGAAAGTCCGGAAGCGCTATTAGAGTCCAGCCACAAGGAACTTTGAAGGGCAGTAGTAGAACCGGTTTGAAGAATAACGGTGGATAAGGGACCGGAGGGTTATGAGTTCAAAACCAAGCAAAGACACTCGAGGGCAGCGAAAGCCCTGTTAAAAGATTAACGGACTCGAACTGGAGGGTTGCCAGTTCGAAACCAACAAACGATCGTCGTTTACAAAGGGGGACTGGTGCAAGTTAAATCTGTCGTGGCCTCAAATCTCATCACGTTGGTGTGGTGTGGAATTTTGGAAAGTGGGGTGCCAGCACAGGTGTTGCCTCGTCATCTGACCGTGGTTTAAAATTACTCGGTGTTGCCCTCGGCTCTTTCCCTTTTAGATTCATCCCATCGTCAATAGCTCGTTGTGTTGTTCCAGTGCGACGTTAATTAAAATTCATAGCATGCCTACGGAGCACATTAGAAGGAGGTACGAAGAAGTTCTACTGGGGTCTTCATCGAAACAGGTAGTTTCTGTCCACGACTTCTCCCGAATCACAGAGTGGACAGAAAAGCTGGGTCGAGTTGTCCGAGCGATGTAGATGAGCGCTGAAGCAATCAGGGTCTGTTTTCAGCCCCATCTCGCAGCGCCTTGTCAGGAACATTCAAGAGACATTCACTTTTCTAGCATGCTGTATTTTTTTATGTCTTCAAGATAGACGATACGGGATAAGATAGATTTCATCAAAAACTGCATTTGGGTTATGAGAAGGCAAGGGTATAGTTGAAAATACAATCTTTCATTGAAAACTTTGGACAGATCACAGCAGAATGGATATACCGATGCTCAGAAGTAGTTCAGAGGAGACACACCTCACCTTATCTCATATTATTGAACCAAGGATAATATGACGAGAAAATTCTAAAGAAAATAGGAATAGGATATTTTCAAAGAAATTATATTTTAAGGTATAATGAGCAGTATAATATTTCCAAAGGATTCTATTTTAACGAACTAATTATCAATATAATCCTTTTCCAATGAGTTCTCATCTAAAAACAGTAACAAATAGAATGGTCCAATCAAATGTCCAATGGTCTATAATCAAAGGAACAGAACAACAGATTATTTTCAAAATAGGCCAATAGAATCGTTTTGACGAATTTTATTCAAGGATGAGAAATTATTTCAGAGAAGGTTTATGTTCTAATGGAAGAACAAACACCATTTTTGTATTTTTCTATACTTTGCAGATAGATTTTGAAAGAAAACCAACCTGCATCCATCAATGTGGAGAAGCCAAGAATACTGACCAACGTACAATCTCTCATTGCAAACTTTGGACGCAATACGGAACAAGATTTTCCAAAAACTAGACTTACGAATGAATAAGCAAATACTCCATGAAGAAACTAGGATGTCACAAACAGCCTTCAACAGATGGTGTTATGTTCCTCTTTAGACATTCATTAGGTTAACTCTCCGTCTGAGGAGTTCACACGAATAATTCTACCTGGTAACCTGTACTCTTATTTGCTTGACTTCTAGCAAATTCTGACTTTCTTGAGCATTTTTTCCTTCTCTTTCAATATAATGGTTTCTTAAAGATGGAATAAAAAGCGATGGAATATTTTCAAAGTATTATATTTAAGGAAAATCAATTTCTTAAAGCAATAGAATATTTTCAATGTATTATATTTAAGGAG
This sequence comes from Metellina segmentata, assembly GCA_947359465.1. NCBI lineage: Eukaryota > Metazoa > Arthropoda > Arachnida > Araneae > Tetragnathidae > Metellina > Metellina segmentata. The sequence continues at coordinate 69,604,360 of OX375872.1, read as the reverse complement.
AAGCACTTTCATAAAGCAAGATAGAATCTTTCTTAAGGCTTAATGATTGTGTTATAAGGTAAAGGTCGGTAAAATATTTCAAAATGATTCTATCATAATTAAAAGTACTTTAGAATCTTTCTTAAGTAAAAGGATATGTTCCAAAGAAGGTTTCTAATCCAAAGAAATTATAAGCAGCATTTTGTATCTTTTTCTACCTTGAAGATAGACGCATTGATAGATTTTATCAGAAAAAACTGCATTGGTCATGGTGTAGAAGCCGAGTGTACTGACGAAAAACAATACTTCATTGCAAACTTTGGACAGAGGACAGATCAAGGGAAATACAGCTCCTCAAGAAAGAAACCGTTGCAGCATGTTTTGAACAAACTTTGACCTTCTTGACCAATAGAATCTGACCAGAGTTTCTTAGAGGTTGAGATTTGTTGACTGAACCCCAAAATATTAACTGTATTATATAGGTTGTAATGTATAATTACAATACACTAATAAGATGTAAAAAACAATTATAATACACTAATATTCATTGCTGAGTAATCACCGTTTGAATAAAGCATCCTATTGTAAAAACACAGTTCTTCAGAAATTGAGTTTAAAGTCTTGGAAACGTTTGTGCATATTGATAGTATCTAACGAGAAAATCTTGCAACTAGAAAATATTCAGAATTTTTACAAGGTCTTGGTTTGGTGTGACACCTTAAAAATTAAAAAAGATAATTATATCCTTAATTTACCGTTTCATATATGTTTAAGATCTTTATTAAGACGAGAAGCACACACAACAGGCAGAGCAACAGGAACGAACAAGATATATACAGCGCGCCACATTGCTATTACGTAATGCAACCACAGTTATAGATACAGTTACACAACACCTCCCTTCTTAAGAATGTTTATCACAAGGGATCTTACTTAAACATAAAACAAATCAAATTAAACAATATTAATATTTTAAACTTTAAAAGATCACGAAACACAAACACATTTACAATGACTCAATTCTAATATCCATATCTTTGAGGTGGTTTCACAGTTATTCCAGATCTTGTTACATACAGGTTATTAGTTTTATCAGACACAGATTTTGTACTTACATTACTTTTTACATTTGATTTTTCATTTACACTATTATCAACATCAAAATTAAAATCAAAAGACGGTTTATTGTTTGATGGTTTTAGATGAACCCTATTCCTTCTTAGTATTCTAATGTTTTGACACGTAACCCAATAACTTCTAGGTTTTCCATCTTTTTTTAACTATTACACCTTTTTCCCATTTCTTACCATTACGAATCAATACGTTTTGATTTTTATGCAACTCACCTAAAGGTTTAGCATGTTTATCAAAAAATGTTTACTCTGGTTTTCTTTGTTTACAATTTTATCTTTAACATTTAACTGAACTGCTGGTTTTAACAAATATCTATTAATTGGATTTTTAGTTCGAACTCTTCTACTCATTAAAGCTTGAGAAGGGGAAAACTCGGCATCTTTTATAGGGGTATTTCTATATTCCATAAGAGCAGTATAAATATCCTTATTCAAGTCATTACGCTTTTTTATGCTACTTTTAGCAATTTCGACACCACTCTCAGCTTGTCCGTTAGACTTGATATCCAGGGCTACTATTTATGATCTCAAAATCCCACTCTTTAGCAAATTTTCTAAATTCCTTGGAACTAAAGGGCATGTTATCTGCAACCAAATAACGGAGAATACCATGGATACTAAAAATAACTTTTAACTTATCCATTATTTCACTAGTTTGTTTGTTAGCATTAGAAACAATTTCTAACCATTTAGTTAAATTGTCCACTACAACAAAATAATCTTTGTTACGGTATTTACAAATATCAAATCCAACTTTTTCAAAAGGTAAATACATAATTTAATGGGATACAAGTGGTTCTTTACAGTTTTTATAACTATATCTTTCATAAACAGAACACTTAGAAATCAATTTTTTAATATCACTCGACATACCAGGCCAGTAAAGAATTTCCCTAGCTCTCACATTTTAGTTTTTTCCATACCAAAATGACCTTCATGAATTCTATATAGTATTTCATTTCTTAACTCTAAAGGAACTACAATTTTACCATTTAAAAATACAACATTATCTTCAACAAAAAGATCACTTCTCATTTTAAAATAAAATTTTACATTATCATCAACATCTTTTTTACAATCTGGCCATCCATTTTGGCAGTAGGTAATTATTAAGTTTAACACTGGATCTTTTAAGGTACACTCCAAAAATTCCTTCAATTTTTTATCTGTTACATGTATATGTCTTACAGCCTTTACACCCCAATGCACAATTTCTTTCAAAAATTATCTTGATCATATTCATTAATATATGATCTAGATAACAAATCTGCTACATACATATATTTACTTGTAACATACAAAACATAAAGATCATATTTAAGAAGCTTAAGTTTCATTATTTGTAACCTACTAGACATTATTTTTACAACATTTTTTTTGTGAATTGACACTAGAGGTCTATGATCTGTGTGTACAGTAACTTTTTTACCATATATAAAAATATGAAATTTTTTAGTAGCAAACACAATACTTAAGTATTCCTTATCTATTTTAGCATAATTTTTCTCTGCTTCTGAAAGTAAACGAGAGGCAAAGCTTACCGGTTGACCATCTTGAAGTAAACAACATCCTAATCCACTTTTAGAACTATCACATTGCAGAGTAATTTTTTTACTAGAGTCAAAATTACCAAGAACAGGAGCTTTACTAATTCTGTCTTTTAACTCATAAGAGCTTTACTATGAACAGATAAACATTCAAAATGAACAGAGGTTTTAAGTAGCTCTCTTAAAGGGGCAGTAACTTCTGAAATATTTGGGATAAACTTTCTTAAATAGTTTACCATATCCAAAATACGCTGTAGTTCTTTTTTATTACTAGGAAACTCTAAGTTCATGATAGCTCTTACATGATCAGGAACAGGTTTCATACCAGAATTATTAAACACAAATCCGAGATATTTTACTTCAGTTACACGATATTGTAGTTTTCTAAGATTAAATTTAACATTTAATTTTCTAGCTCTTTCTACAACTTTACATAAAATTTCATCATGTTGTTTTTCATATTATCAGCACAAATTAACATATCATCAAAATATATTACAACACCAGGAATATCACCAAAATATATTACAACACCAGGAATATCATCAAAATATATTACAACACCATGAATATCACCAAAATTCTTTACATTAAACTTCTGAAAAATTTCAGGGGTAATACTTTTACAAAAAGGAAGTCTATTAAACTTATAACATTCAAATGGGCTGTTAAACTTACATAGTTCACCGGACTTATTATCAAGTTTTATATGATAAAACCCATCTTTTAAATCAAACACAGTAAAAATTGATGTATTACTCAACTTTGGAATCAATTCTTCTATCGTAGGTATTAAATAACATTCTCTTTTAATAACCTTATTAAGATCTTGGGGATCCAAACAAATCCTAATTGTACCATTTGGTTTTCAACAATTACCAAGTTATTAACCCAACCTTCAGGACTTTCTACTTTACTTACAATACCATCTTTTTCAAGAACTTTTAATTTATCCTTTAATTTTATTTTAACAATCTCTGGAATTCTTCTAGGGGGCTTAACAATAGGTTCAATACGTTCATTTATTTTAATAGAACATGTAGAATCAAAAGTACCTGTACCTTCAAACAAATCACTATTCTTACTCACAAACTGATCTTTACTTAAAGTTTCAGCAATATTTACTTCTTGCTTTTTAATAAGAACAAGTTCTACACAACTAGTTAATACAAGTAATGGTTTAGAATACACCTTACAATCAACAATAACAAACTCTAATTTTCTACGTACATCATTAACACTACATGTAAAACTAACTTTACCAAGTGGTTTAATTTTACCACCACCAAAAGCTTCTAATATAATATTAGTACAGTTCAGTTTTGTTGTAGACTTAAGGGTATTATAGACATTATAACGTAAAATATTTACAGCTGCACCTGTATCCAGCTTAAAAGACAATTCAGTACCACATACATTTATTTTTTGAATCCAACATGACACTCTGTTGTCATCATCAGAGACACTATAGATCTCGAAATTTTTGGTAATCTCAGTCACTTTTCTTGGCTTTGCAGTTGACGTTTTACACCCGACTGCAAAGTATCCCAGTTTATGGCAGTTACTGCACTTTTTCCGAATGCTGGACAGCTTCTTTTCCTGTGTTTGGTATTGCACTTTTTACAAAGGTACATTTCTGAGGGCGTTTCACGAAAACGAAACGGTTTCACCTGTTCTGTTCTTCTTTTGATTACATCCATTTCTGTCGAGGTCGCCGAGGGATGAAAAATCGCCGACTGTTGTCTGCTGATTTCCGCCGATCTGCAAATTTCCACCGTTTTTCCCAACATTAAATTAATTACAACGTTTCTCTTAGCAACCTTTCCGTAAGCGACTGTTCAGTTAATACAAAGACTATTCTATCGCGGACGACACTATCTGTCAGTTCTCCGTATTCACAGATTTTTACAATTTTTTTTTTAATCCGTTAAAAAATCATTAAAAGATTCTCCTTGAAGTTGCTACCGTCGGTTAAACAAAAAACGCTCGACCACGTTCTTCCGAGGATTCGCGTAATTTTCATACTGGACTACTACTGCTTTATAACTTTTTCGGTCTTCATCCGTTAGAGAGAACGTATTGAAAAGTTCCACGCTATCTTCGCCAATACAATTTAGTAGTATTGCTATCTTAACCTCATCGATCTTTTTGTCGTGACCAGCGGCCCTCAGAAAGATTTCAAAGTTCTGGTAAAATCGCCTCCACTCCTCGGCAATGTTGCCTCTTAGATTGAGGTTTCTCGGCGGTTTCAAACCCTCCATATTCTTTCAGCTACTTCAGCAGCGAGTAAGGTTCTTCAAAGGCTGCGCCATGTTTAAGATCTTTATTAAGACGAGAAGCACACACAACTGGCAGAGCAACAGGAACGAACAAGATATATACAGCGCGCCACATGGCTATTACGTAATGCAGCCACATGGCTATTACGTAATGCAGCCACATGGCTATTACGTAATGCAACCACAGTTATAGATACACTTACACAACAATAAACATATAACTCAAGTATTTTGTTTTAGAAGAGGTTTAACGCGAAACTCTCTCATTGGTTTTCTTTCGCAGAAAAGTATCAGTTTTACAAACGGACGAAAAAATGTGGCCGTAGTCCTTTAATATTATACAAATTATCTGAATAATGTCTGTGTAGCTGACTATGAATTCGAATTCCTGTCTTGGCATAGATGTTTGTCATGGTTCAGAATCAACTTTAGAACGTAGTTTCCGATATCATCATCCTTATTGTAGCACAAAATAACAGTAGAAGGACAAAGAAATCTCCAAACGAAACAAAACCCTTTATATTAAAATTGTAAATTTAAGTGAAAAGATTTATTCATCATGGTGGTTATCTTGAAGAGGTATCTCTTCGTTGGCAAAACCATAAGTAGATCTTGATGGACGAGACAATTCGTCATTAGAAGAAACCTTACTATATCTTGATCGACGAGACAATTCATTGTTAGAAGAAACCTGACCATATCTTGATGGACAAGACAATTGGTCGTAAGAAGAAACATGACCACATATTGATCTTATTGTTATGAATTAAATCTGCAATATCTTGTGAATAAATATTATTTTTGTTCAATGTATCTAATAAATTGTTTAAAATGCTTTTTTAAATTCACTTCGGAACAAAAAGAGTAGGTTATTATTGTTATCTTTTGTAAAACAATTAAAATTAGTTTACGGCACCTAAATGAAAAAGTTAGAAAATCACCCCTTTAATCACAAGTTTTAATCTAGATATGTTTACCCAGTATCAAAAAGATGAGACATCGAATTATGTGATAGAAAATCCTAAGTATAATGTATTAATGTACTATAATACTAATAAATCATTTAAAGATGAAAAACTCGACGTTTTTCGCAGAAATATTGAACGCTTTAATGCCAAGAAAGGCTCTAAATATTTCTATCCGTACCAAAAACAGAGATGACATTTCTGAAAAAGTATAGATTGAACGACTTTGACGTAAGATCCCCTTTGAAGAAAAAATTCTGTGTCAGCTTAGTGACCAATCCATACCATAATCCCAGAACATACGTCAGTTCTCAGTTCTAATGCACTCATGTTTTCAAAATCTAAAGCTAAAATTATTAAAGACAGACTTTAGAACTTTTCGAAAGATTTTATCGGAAGAAATGTCATGGGTCATTGATTAGTGAAGATATTTTTTTATTGCTGGATGTTATTTATATACAAGCTTGTTTAGGAAGAAACCTAATACAAGTAACATGCATGGAACAAATGTATTTAGAGTTAAACTATTGCTTTAGATGGCTGACTTTCTTAGCTTAAAGTATGCAGTGAATACAACTATAGCTTAGTAATCATCCATAAGTATGCACACATTATCAGATTAAATTATTATTTTTAATGTAGTAATCTAGAGTTTTCAGAACAAAATTTCTTGGAAATTGTCAATGATAATCGATGATTGTCATCAATTCACATCATTTTTGTGTGCTTACACTTTATCTAGAAATATCAACCTATCATGAGTTATACTTTATCTAGAAATATCAACATATCATGAGCTATACTTTATTAGAATAATGTACGCAGCACAGTCTGTGGAACATCACAACCATGATTAACGACACTCAGACTAAATGTCAGGAACCAAAGTCGGTATTCATATCTTAAATACGCTTTCAACTTTAAGCTTACTTTTGACCCCTCACAGCACATATCCGCTTCTGGCATTCCTATTATGAAGTTGATCATGTAAAATAGACAGTTAAACTCAATGCTTCAATGATCACTAGTTCATAGAAATGAAATATAAGCAGACTGAGCATCGCTATTGACAGGAGCACCCAACACGTAGACTAGTATTCATGTGACTGCTCAGTGAAAAATTTAATTGGTTGTCCGTTTGGCTCACATGATCACACACACACACACATATATATATATATACATGAAATTAAAAACGGAAGTAAGCAAGCTGATAGCTGCACACATAGCATAGTAAGCAATATAATTTCAAAACAAGAGGATATTCAAAATAAACAACGATGCCCTGATCCACCAACACTTTCATTTTCAATAACTTACTTTTGGAATATTTTTAATTTCCTCTTTGGAATATTTTTGAAATTATATATATACAAAGGGTGATCAAAAAGCTTCCGTTCAAAGGCTGCACAGTCCAGATTTGGTATTCCAGTCATGCAAAAGCGCCTTGAGCATTTAGGCAATCATCCCACTGCTTCACCAGGTTGAATATATCCCTTTGGCAAAACTCATGTTTCTACTGCTTGAAGAAGTCCGATACTGCCTGCTGCACTTCTACGTCCGACAGGAACCGTCGACCTTTCAAGGACTTTTTAAAGGAATCGAAGGCATGAAAATCGCATGGGGAGAGATCAGGACTGTACGGCGGGTGCTCCAGTTATCCCACTTCTGCTTTACGACATTTGCGGTATGGGGACGTGCGTTATCATGAAGCAGAATCACCCCTTTGCGCAGTTTTCCCGGATGTTTCGCTTAATTGCACGTCGTAATTTCGTAGTACCATATCCTAGTGATGGAGACACCTGGATTCTTTGAAATCAATAATGAATGGGCCATGGTAATCAAAGAACAGAGTAAGCATCACTTTTCCAACATATGACTGGCTCTGGAACTTCTTGCGACGACGGGACGAAGGATGACACCACTGCATAGTCGACGCTTTGGACTCAGGTTCCCAGTGGAGTCACCAGCTTTCGTCGCCTACAATAATGCGTTCAAGGCGCATGTTGCATTCAACATTAAAAAGCATCAAGTGCTTCAGGCAAACAGCCATTCGGTTCGATTTTTGTTTAGAATTCAACTCCCGGTGTATCCACTGGTTGCAGATCTTATAGCAGTCTAACTCCTGCCGGATGTTGTGTTGCACGCTACCGAAGCTTATGTCGAGATCTTAAGAAAACGCACGAATGGATATGCGACGATCCGCTCTAATCGCATCAACTGCCCGCTTGTTGTCTGTATTTGATATGGATGGCCTCACAGATCGACGTGCATCTTGAGCCGAGCTCTGAACTTTGAGCATCATTCTACTACGGTGGTTATCGACAGACATACTTCTCCATACACACTCATCTTTCTCTGATGAATGTCTACCGGTTTTTGTTCTTTGTCAGTCAAAAAAAGAATAATAGCACGTTGGTCTTGTTTTTACACATTTGGTATCAACGTTGCCATTGTTAACGTTTCAGCATTTTTAACACACACTTATAAATTAAACGAATGCTGCATTAATCCCATCCCTCGTTGTTGGTGCTTATATACCCGCAGCAGCGACGAGCTAATTCGCATATATGCTGCAGTCACGCACTCAAACGGAAACTTTTTGATATATATATATATATATATACATTTTAGAAGAAATTTTAAGTTGGATACAACAATTAAAAAAAATAAAATTATAACACACTGACATAGTGCGCACAAGAATTTATTATTATCAACTATTACGCAACCGATGACTAATTATATTTCGTAAGTTCATCTGAGTCATTGGTGTTGGACTTGATGCGATCTTCTGGCTTTGTGTTGCCGGTCTCCCGACCGCTGTTACTGGTTTAATTATTCTTATTTTAACGTTTCGTTTTGTATATTTGCTTCTAATGGTGTTTATGGGAGTATATGAACAATTTCTTACCGTTTTGCGACTCGTATACGTAGAAAACACCATATTGTGTTGTACTGGTCAGGCTGCTCACTGATGATTCCCTGATCCACGAACACTTTTATTTTCAATAAATAACTTTTGGTTATTCAAGGTTGTTCAAATAAAAAGGTGCGAAACGACAATGTGGATATATATTAAGACTTTATTCATAGTATACACCATAGGCCTAAACACAACGATCCCATTGATTAACGAGCCTAAGGATTCCTTGTTTCCGGAATTCCTGTGGCCGTGAAGAGACCCAGTCCATCCCAGCGTCCTTGAGTTCGTCTTCCAAATTGAAGCGCTTCCCTTTCAGATGTTTTTTCAGGGGACCAAAAACATGGAAATCGCAGGGCGATATGTCCGGGGTGTAAGGCGGATGGTCAAGCTGCTCCCACTTGATCTTGGCCAGTTCCGCGTGTGTGATCCTGGAGACGTGTGAACGCGCATTATCATGGAGCAGAACCATACCCTCCTGTGAGCAGCCCCGGTCTTTTGTTCTTGATGGACCTTCGTAGGCTTCGAAGTGTCTCACAGTACACATCGGAGTTAATGGTTTTTCTGTGCTCGAGGAATTCAACAAGTAGCGGACCTTGGACGTCGAAAAAGACGGTGAGCACCACCTACCCTGCTGACGTCACGGCTTTGAACTTTTTAGGGGGAGATGACGACGCATGCTTTCACTGCATGCTCTCCCGCTTTGTCTCTGGCTCGTAGTGATTGCACCAGCTCTCATCACCCGTGACGATCCGCTCCAGGAAAGCGGAGTCTTCATGATACCGAAATAGATGTTTAAGTGCTAGCCCCATACGCAGTTCCTTTTACTGGTCGGTGATCTGCTTCGGAACCCACTGCGTGCATTCCTTCCGATAACGCAACCTGCCGTCAACAGTTGTCCACACTGTTCCAACGCTGACATCCACCTTCACCGCCAACATTCGCAATGTGACACGCCGATCACTTATCATTAAGTCGTCCACCTTGTCGATGAGATCGGCCGTGATGACGCTGTTTGCCTGGCCTGGTCTCGGGTCATTAACCAAACTCTCAAGGCCTGGACGAAAACGGGCACTCCATTTTCTCACTGACTTGTCGGACACACAGTCTTCCCCGTATACGGTCACCATTCGCCGATGAATAACGGCCGGTTTAACACCTTCCGCTGTCAGAAATCGGATAACTTCTCGCCGCTCTTCAATAGTCGAATTTTGCAATGTGAACGCCATCCTGTCCTCACACGCACTGCCGCGTAAATTGTACGGCGCTCTTTATAAGAGTCTCTGCTCTCTCCTGCGCATGCTCCAATCCACGCCGAGATTCCAATCGCAGATTCCCTGCAAACACACACTTTCTGAAGACATCTTTCTATGTTCTACCCACTCCAACTAATGTAACTATAGACATATAAATTTCAGGCTCTTTTCTCTGTGTTGACGCCATTTTATGTTCTCTATCCCAGCTAACTGTATTTTTGGACACGTTTCATTGTAAAAATTGTATGTTCAATTGCCCAACAGGTTGAAGTTTGGATATTTGTGCATTTCGTACACTTTACCCTGAGATGACACAATTTCTGAAAACGCCATTCTATGCTCTCTAGCCCCACTAAATATAGCCTTGTGTATGTTTTGAATTTTTTCCGTGAAGAACCAATTTCTTAAGATGCCATTCTATGTTCCATAGAGCAACAAATTGTAGTCTTGCATTGTATATAGGACACTTTATCTCGTAAGTACGATACTCTATGCTCTCTAACCCAACTAATTGTTGTCTTGAATTTGCATTTTGTGCACTTTTCTTATAAGAGATGCAATGTTAAAAACACCATTCTATGTTTAACCAATACCAGGATTCACAAATCAAAGCCAATTCTATTTTATCTCTATGCCACTTACATTTATAAGTACCATCCCTCATTTGTGGAAAAATATTATTCAAAGACATCTCTTAAACCGAAATTTGGCTCCTATCATATTGTCAATATGTGACAGGAATTATGATGAAAATAACATTCCGAGAAATGACTGAAATATTCCGGTATCTATTTACTAAAATTAATCTCTTTATGTGGTACTAGAGGTTTGTAGTAATTTATTTGCAGTGAAATATTTGTAAAAATTATCAAAACCTAAGTGGAATCTCTTTTTTATGAAATATTTATATACATTTAAATCTACATTACTGGTACATGTTATGTTTTCTTTCTTTAAAAAGACGTGACATGTCTGGAAGTTTATTTTAAGTGATTTTTATGTCCACTCGTTGAGTATATGTTTTCAAGCGTTGTAACGTAAAGCCTAAAAATGACCAAGAAAATAAAATGTAGCTCTTTGAATGTTTCAAGAAAAAAGACAAGATTAAATAACAGTGCCTAAAGTAGTGCGTCAACATCAGTGATATCTAAGTAGTTAACAATCTTAGCTAGGCGTACCATCTGGGGTGTTTATTCATAAAAGGGTTGTCACAATCTTTCAAAATTTAAGAAAAGAGCCTGCAATTTTTTAAAAGGGGCAATTAATTTTAAGATAAAAAAAACTTTAAGAGCTCTTACAAATGATGATTTTTTAAGAATGTTGAAAAAACAGTTTGTAGTACAGGATTTATAAATTTTAAGCTTAAGAACAAACATGCGGATCACCTTATGAATGGTAAACATATTTAGAAAATTTATGATCTTCTATGCATTAGCTTAAGAGAAAAAAAAGTTGTGTGTTACTCGGCTTTTTGTTCAATCCATCACTACTTTTTAGGTACATTTTTTTGTATTTTAGATACATTTTTATGCTTGGGTAAAATATACAAGCCGAAGTTCTTACCCATCACTGTTTTCCACAAAATAATCTATAATTTAAGTTTGATCAAACAGTGGGAGTTTAATATGAGAATGAAGACGTAGGGTTGAAATGTCAAGTACTTTAAGCAAACCTTTACAAGTTTAACCGTTGATACCGAATTGCATTTTTACCAAAACTGTCAATCCATCCCTTTTTAAAACTTAAATAATGTTAATAACCATTAGTTGAATTAACTCTGAAACAAATTCGGAATTCAAATTCTTAGACGTCATGAAATACATATAATGTAAAAACGTTGTTTTCACAACACATTTTTTGTAGTAATTTAGAAGATATCACGATTTTACGTTTACTTAATTCACATGAAAACACGAATATTTACTATTACTTATCTTAATCTGCGTGGTCTTAAGAGTATCCGGGTATTACAAATTCGCGCATATATTTAAATACACGTGATTCAAGGTACATGGATACACGTATATTTAACCCTCTTGATGGTTATCTCGCTGATGTATCTTGTCAATATCAAAACTCACCAGATATTGGTGGACAAGATATCTCGCTATTATAAGACACAATCGAGTCTAACCTGATCTCGCCATTCTAAGGAAATAGACAAAGTCTTGATGGCGAGATATCTCGTCATTAACAAAATTGGTCAAGTCTCGATGGACCAAATATCTCGTCGAAACCACTTGGACGGCTTTAAGAGTACGAATGCAAGGGAATTTGCAAAGTGTGTGTATATTATCGGGTGATGGCATTTAAAATCCCATTTATTCATGCATATCGGGGTTACGTTAATATCTAGTGAAAAGTGGCAAAATATTAAAGTATTAAACTCCCAATAATAAAATAACTTGATTTGATGTCCATAGTTTAAGTACACTTACTACACTTAGTTTAAGCACTAGGTTAAACATACATTGTTCCTTTTAATACTGAAAGATGTGGTCTAGCGTGATTAAATGATGGAATACTTTTGTTATGCATGCAACAATATACCTTTGTATTTACTCAATACTTCCGAAGTTTCCATCATTTCCAGTTAATGGTATTATTTTATTGATACAAGGTTAAGAAAACTGCTCACATGAGCTGTAGCTTTCAATGATGAAAGATGTGATAAGACGTTATTAAATGATGGTTATGTAGTTGTTAAGCCTACAACAATATATGGGTTTTAGGAATACTTACATAATATTTCCGTACTTTCCTACTTTGGCAATTAGTGATATATACAAGTTTAATCTCTTCGTTGAGAACGAGCGAAAGCTCAAGCTTTATTCGGAGTTCTAAAACTCCCCAGAAAATGTAGTTTTAATCATGCGGAACTGTGTTAAGTAGCTTTAAATTATATTTAATCGGAGAACCATACTTTAGATAGCAGTGTTTCTGTTTACCTCGATAAAGTCTCAAACTTCAAGAAATCTTTATCTGTTCAAATATATTCTCATCTGTAGCTAAAGTCACTTCATGTAAATGAAATTTTTATATGCCTAACATTTTGGAAACTAGTGAGTTTAATATCGGGTTTAGTAACTTCTCAAAAGGAGCAATATATGGATATTCAGGTTGTATAAACTGCTATTCTAGGAATGGTGTTTGTGTTTAGATTTTATTACTTTCGAAATACAGAATTAAGATTTCCAAACTCTTATCTTACACTCTGGTACTTGTATAAAGGATGCTTACTCATTATCCTAGATATAACCAATATATCGAAATATATTTTACTATCTTATATTGAGTTTACAGCTATAAAGAATGTGTTTCATTGCTGTATTTGCATTATTTAGTAAGTTATAAAATACTTTTGCGCCATGAAGTTTTTTTATCAGCTTTCGGGGTTTTTTAATGACTGCAATGTATTTAAAATTATCGGCTTAATTTGTAATTATAATATTTGAATCATTTTGTGTTCATATATCATGTTGATATATCACGTATTTAATAACTTGTGAATGTGAAATAAGAATAAAAGCAATTAAATTTTTGAAAGTTGATAAAATTACTTTTGACTGAATTTTTGAAGTTCGCGCATCATAGTATCTGTTATAAAAATAACTAAAAAAAGGAGTAACCTTAATACATACAAACCAATGAACAAATTGTGGAAAAAAACTTCAACAGAAATAAAGATAAAAAATCTATGAAACAAATTCAAATTTACAGTAGAAATAGGAATTTAAAAATATTGAAATTTTATAATTGGATTGTTTCTCATTGTTCACGTAGATATGGTTTTTGCTGATGATATGTTTATTTAATTTTTATGTGAATAAGGCATATTAACACATTTTGCTGTAGATGTAAAATCAAAAATAATTCTACAAAGTATTCGTGTCCCGTTAATAATTAAATACATTGACATACAGTGATATATACAAGTTCAATACAATGTTTTAACTAATACACAACTGTAGCAATTTCATATAGAATAAGCATATGAATATGATTTAAAAATTACATTGCATACCTTAAGTTTGTCAAAAAATATCCTGTTTTAAATTTTAACTCTCGAGTACCGATTCTTTCAACCAATACGTATAGTTATGTAGTTATTAAGAAAGTTTTCTTGTATAATCCATACTTCTTGGAAGCTTAGAGGGTTTAAACGGTAAATATCTTACAACATAATTTTACCTTAACCTTTGATGAGCTTCTGAAAGAGTTAAAGCTAGAATGTAGGAAACAAGGAAGAAGGGACGCTTTTTGAACAAATATCACTTTCGACATTTTTTATCTGTACTGTTTAAATACTATGTTGTTAGTTTCTATATGTCTTGACCTTCCATGGAACTAGGTAGCCCGGTCGGAAGAGTAACAGATTAGCAACCGGATGGTTGCAGGTTCAATTCCAACCAATGACCGTCGTGTACGAAAGGAGTTGGTTCACGTTAAAACTGACGTGACCTTATATGTCCTCCCGTTGACGTGGTTGTTAAGTTTGGAGAGTGGGGTGTCAGCTCAGGTGTTAGTTCGTAATCTACTCTGTTTCAAATTTACGAGGTGTGTTCCTCGATCCTTGTCTTTGGGATCGATCCCGGATCTTCACCAATATGCCGTTGTGTTGCTCCAATAAGACGTTAATTAAAATACCTATCTTCCTGACTTTCATGAAATAATTATTTAATGACCTTACAGTATTCGGTGACCAAAATATTCAAGCTTTCTTCGGTTGTGGGAAATGTACCCCATTCCATAGGGTCGATTGGGACATAAGAACGGTGAAACAGGCAGGTTAGTATTTGAATTAACATAGCACTGATTGAACACAATGGGTTATAAATGACGATCATGCTGAACTACTATATTGGCTTAGACTTGCACTATGCGTGGTATCGCTTTCAAGCTCTTGGTGAGATCTATTCAAATATATAATGAACATTCGCAGTGTTTTCTTGTGGTAAGTCATTAGTAGTTGAATTTGTCACACTAGAACATCAAAACGGGCTATTAATGACGGTCCGAAACCAATGCCGAAGTGAAAGAACCGAGGACAACACCTTGTAATTTGTAATCACGGTCAGATTATGATGATAATATATCTCATCCGCCCGCATCCCCTCCCTCTCCCGGCGACTCATATGAAGAGGTTCTTCAAGCTTGTATCAACTAACAACTGGCAAGAGAGATGGATAAACTCCTTCAAAGGTCGGATAACATTCGGGTTTTTTCCCAAAGTCTGCACAAAGAGCCTCATCTCTGCCCCAGAGCTCACACACTTTTACGCCCGTTCCTACAGTATCTATTTAGGATGAATATCCATAGTAGTGACCTCTGCATCTGTGGTATGGAAGCAGACCCGGAACACTATGCTACCACATGCCCTATCACATCTTATCTACACATCAAGGAACCAGCACCTCAGTACTACGAAGCCTGGCGTAAACACCTGGCTGTTGATTACTTGCTTCAAAGGAAAATAATAAAAAGCGTGCGATTTGTGGCCTCCAGTGAGTTTGAACTTAGGCAAGCGGTTTAGGTTCACTTTTTGTATACATCACTTTAATTGCCTCTATAACCTCAAATTGAAATTTTATTAGATCAGCCCCATGTGAACATTTTGTAACTTAAAATTTCTGCTTTGCATCACACCAAATTATTATTATTTTTTTACTTTTCTCATTTAATCACCTTTAGTTTATAGGAAATATTGTTAACCGTAAACCCAATCTAAGGGTCGATATCCCATGAAGGAGTTAAGTTAAGTCAACTTATGTCGGATCTCATGGGAGCCGTGCCACAAAGCTTGAAAACCTATGCTACAGTTTTTGTCTAATATTATGGTCCTATTATTAGGGCACACGCAAAGTAGGTTTACGAGAACAGAAAATACAGGTTCAAATAAACCTCTCTTGAATTTGTATAAGATAAACTCGCTATCTACAACATAAGATGCATTTTGCTAGTTAATAAATAATTCCATAGCTCTTCAATACCTTTTGAGAGCGCATACTGTTTGTAACACTGCGTTAAAACCGTGACAAAAGCAAGAAAAGTTGTTCGAATTTCATTTTAAGGGTAGATCTTTTTAAATCTGCTCTGTGAAACGCGGACGAAGACTACGCCCCGCTCAGTGTTTACAAGCTTGAGCAAGACGGGGGCGAATTATTCCCCGGCATCGTCTCGCTAGCTGAGCAAACAGGAATGCGCTCCTGAACCTTCATCCAACAAACAGTCTTGCACCGAAAAACCTCTTCTTGAAAGTAAATTGAAAAATGTAAATATACATGTTTTGAATAATCCGCATTCCCTGATAGGACTTCGTTTCTCCGGCATCATATTCTGAGGGCCGTAATCCTCGCACGAATTTAACGAACCGAAGTCAATTTTTTTTTCTCAAAAAACGACATCCGATTTCCTGCAGAATTTCAAAACACGTTTGATGTTTTTGATATCTTTCAAAGGGAAGAATGATTATTTTTTTCCGACAAAGATCCTCGACTGGATTGTGAATCATGTCACAATCCCATTGATCCTGGGAGGAGAAATAAAAGCGTCCCGTTCCCGAGAAATAAAGTAGTTTGTGTCAAATCTCACACATGCTGGAAGGCAAACCAATTTGGCAGACAACGCTCTCTTCCACTTGTCAGTTGGATTCCGTCTTGCCCTGGTATTCACTGAGAGATAAAATTTCAAATCATTACCGTTGGAAAAGCAACATTTTCCGTACCCCATTATTTGTGTAACATTAATTCTTTTAAGTTTGAGTTAAAGATCTTTGCTTCACTTTTTGACTCACATTTCATTCACTTAGTTATCGTTAACCCTCCAAGTGGCTTCGACGAGATATCTCGTCAGCATTATATTATTATTATACTACCCAATTTTCAATGATGATGAGATCAAGATAATGGTATCTTCTAATGGTGTGGGATATATCTCTTGTCGATACAGACAACAGTTAATTAAAGTGACCCGATTCGTTATGTTAAATAAGTTTTCAAAATTACTTTGTGCCTTTCTTGACCAATTGCAGGATGTATTCGCACGCAATTAAAATAAAAACAAGACGTTCGAAAGGTGAACAATATTTTGTAATACGTAAGATTCGGTTAAACGCGAGCAGTCTCAAACTTTATTAGATTAAGCTACGATGATTTATATTTTATATGAAATAGTAGATGTATCATTCCATAATGCAAAACGTTAAATTAAAGGCAATATTGCAAGTTAGTTCTGATGCAGGTAGAAAATATAAGGTTTTAAAAATATTTTTGTTGGCGCAGAGAAAGTAACTGATAAAGTTTTGTTATTATGAACGTTTGTAAAGTTCAATTAAGGCTTCTTTACAGCTTCCATGCTCAAAATACACACCGTATAGTAGCATTAGCACATTAGATGTCACAAAGGCATTTCATTACTTCGGTATTTTTAACCCTCCAAGTGGTTTCGGCGATATCCCTCCAACAAGATCTAACCAATTATTTTTAGTGAAGAGATATCTCATCATTAAGATATTGCCGATTTTGCGATGGTGATTTTATCTGTGATCAGATAAATTTTCTATTAATGACGAGATATCCCTTCCATAGAAATCTGATCAGTTTTGCAAATGACCAGAAACCTTTTTAAGACAACCTCCAGGAGGGTTAAATGTTAACGTTGACCGTCCTGGTGGTTGGCTCCACGATGTATCTTTCAGTTAGCAAAACTGACCAGATCATGACGGACGTGGTAAGAGGGTCGTTAAGAAAGTAATACCCGTTTTTAAATAAAATAAAAATAAATTAACATTTTTCAACCACACTTTTTACTTTACACTTTCATACCTTGTATTACTTTTCTACATAGCCTATTTGCAAATTTAAACATTTGACGTATCTTGTGACGAGCTTTTGAATATCAGCGTCATATTACTCTGCCAGAAGTCCATTAAGATAAACAGTAACAACTTTTTTAACCTCCTCATCGATCGCAAAATGTTTCCACCCCAGAAAATCTTTAAGTTTGCTAAGTCCGGGCTATGGGAGGGTCAAGAATTTCAGAATGAAACCTGTTGATTAACTGTTGCGTTTTCGCAGCTGCGTGATGCCATACGTTGTCTGCAAGAAGACCACGCCGCGTCTTCGATTCTGAATTGCAAGCCGTAGCTTCTTTAATGTCTCAGAGTATACATCGGCGTTTATACAGTCTTCCCGTGGCATAAACTCGACAAGGAATATTCCTTGACGGACCCAAAAGACCATAGCAATGATCTGCGAGTCGAAATTCTTTGTTTGAACTTTTTTGGCATGGTTGGTGAACGAGCATCAGCCACGCCACAGCAGGACGTTTGGTTTCAGGTGCATAAGAAACCCAAGTTTCATATCCTGCAACAATATGAGAAAGAAACTGATCTCCTTCATTTGAGTAGCGCTCCATAAAGCTTAAGGCTGCATTCATTTGCTTGATTTTGTGGTCATCATAGAGCAACTTCGCACAACTTTTTCTGCATTTGAGGTGATCTGTTACCATTTTGTTAAAGATTGTGCGAGACACACATGTGAAATTTATCATGAAATGCATCCAAAGTCACAAGACAATCTTTTTTGATGAATTTGTTGACAGACTTTACAAGATCCATCCGTACTGACACTTTTGCAACCTTATCGCTTCTCATTATGGACGTTCTCTCTTCCCTCATTAAAATTTTGGCACCAACGACGCACACATGATTCATCCATTGGTTTTGGTTTCACGAGAAATTTTGCTTGGCCGCACATTTTTTGCGTTTCGAAATCAGATCACAGATATCACTTCACTTTTGGTGGCACGCTCGATTATCTTGGACATTTTATTTGCTTACCAAAACAACAATAACCGTTATAATGTAATTCAGTAAACAGATAGCAAACGAGACCCTTAAACTGGCTGACCTTGACTGGTGCGCCTTCCACTGTCACATTGGTGCGCATGCTCAAACGGGTATACTTTTCGAACGTCATGAGATAACTCGTCATGAGATTCAAACAAACCCTTGATTTCGTTCTCATTGAAAACAGAAACGTTCTCGTCATCATAAAAAATTGTCAATATATTGACGAATTATCTCGTTATTAGCAAAATTAGTCAAATCTTAATGGACGAGATATCTCGTTGAAACCATTTGGAGGGTTATAAAATTCTGTATCAAAATAATTTATTTACCTGAAATTCCACATCGAAATATTTGTTTTAAATTTAAATTATTTACTATTATGTGTCATATTTAGATTTGCAGGTTGATATACAAACTTCGCAAAATTACTGCAGATACGAACCGAACGATGTAAATCTTAGATTTTCAACAATTTATATATGAAACCCTAATTCCATCTGTTTTTTAAAGGGAATTAGTTTCTGTCTAAATGATAGAGTTTTATCGTTGATTACATTATCTCAACTACCACAAGGAAATAATTAATTAAAAAAATGTTATAGCAATACTTTCATTTCATGATTCTATTTTTAGGTTTTCAAACAAAATTCCGCATCAAAATAATCAAAGCAACCTGAAATTCAGCATCACAATAATTTACTTTAAATTGGAATTCAGTATTATTATTTCATGTTTAGATTTTTAAGTATTTTACAAAATTCTTTAAAGTACAGAAACGAACAGAATGTTGCCGATCTTAGATTTTTAACCACAGCTTACATCTGAAACCCTAATTCCAGATGTTCTTTATGTTCCGCAAGGGGAATTAGCTTCTGTCTATCTGAAAGGAAAGAAAATGCCTTACTTCTGGATAACTTAAGCTTTTGACCAGCAGATAGGTAATACTCAGGAGAACCGATTCCCATTTTTCTTGTTTAAGGAAAACCTGGAGATGATAATGATATTTATTGTGTAGAACTGAAAGCATGTGTCTCCGTCTAATTCCACCCAGTTGATGCGTGGTAATGAAGACGAAGGACCCACACCTGATGGATTTGTCTATTTTTAGATCAGGGAAACGCAATCCAGTTGCAAGTGAGGCAGGTTTTTGTTTGGGAGTGGAGGCTACTGAAAGTTACGAGAACTAATTATATTTTTTTATCAATACTAAAACCCGTATGATTTTCTAAATAAATTCACAGTATGGAGGGTTTTTTAATGATTTCCAAATCAAGTAAAATGCGTTTTAAGGCACTTAAAAATATGTACTTCATTGAAAAATTAGTTAACTTGATAGGGCGAGTTATACATGCTCAAAACTAAGTAAAATAACTTTTGAGGCACGCCTGGTAGTAAAAAAGATAACTTCATTGAAAAATTGTTTAAAGATACAAAGCACATCAAATTTGTTTAAAACTGAGTAAAGTGTGCTTTGAGGCACGCGTGGTAATAAAAAGTGTTCTTCATTGAAAAATTATTTAACTTGATACATTGGAGGTCAGACATCTCCAAACTGAGTAAAATATATTTTAGGGCACGCTTGGTTTTAAAATATATACCTCATTGAAAATTTGTCATTGAAGTCCATTATTAAATCAAATCTTTCTTCTATTGATTCTTACAGGAACTCATGAATCGATTCTTACATTATCGAATTTTACTGGAATTAATGAATCGATTCTTCTACAAATGTGCACCTACAAATGTACACGTTTGAAAATATTATATTTAATTCAAATATATTTAGAATCCAATATAATTTTCAGGAATCGTGGATTGAATCTTACTCGTATCAATTTTCAAAGAATTATGCTGAAAATTAAATTTTAAGCAGTAAATTCATCTAGCAGCTGAAAGGATGTTTAAAATATCTGATTGAAAAGTTACCCTAAATTACTCTTAATTACTATAAGAATTAAAAGGATGAATTCATACGGAAGTAACAAGCGGTGATGTACGGAAATAGTAGCAATACCCATTAAAATATTATAGAAGCTAATACAGGATTTCCGAAAATAGTTTCTATCATGGCATTGAAACGGAGTCAGAAAAATTTCGAGACTTTTCTTCCTTCAAAACCTTAATTTACTTAACCTTCAGCAATAACGCCGTGAATCGATTTTTACATTTAATGGGTGTTACCCAATTTGTACTTAATTTTCATAGACATCAACACTGCATTAAAACGAAATCGAAAGTAATAAGTAGTCTTAGCAAAGGAAGTATTTAAGAATAGGTATTAGTATTACTACAAAGTCATTAAACTTGTGCATTTTCTTTGAAATATTTCCTCATTATTTCAGCGTCGTCTTAAAACCTCTCAAGGGAACAATTTGTCAGATCTGAAATAATTATTTCATATTTTGAAGAATTTGAATTAGAGATGAATTGAATGTATTCTAAGATTAGCATCTGAAGCAACCAAATTTGAAACGATTGAAATCCTTCATTTCTAAGTGCCCCTTCATTTTCGTCTTATACTTGGGTCGTTTTATAAGTCTGGTGAATTTATACGAGATGTCAGCACATTTAATTTTGTGACGTCATGACCGGTAGGTATCACAATTAAAACTAGCTCTGGACAAATTTAATCCAGATGCGACACTTTACGTGCGACACACGTTTTAAGTGAGTATTATAAAAGCTCAACAAAAATTAAAAAGCTAGTACTATGCAGTATTGAAGCATTTTTATTTAAAGAAGTGGGTGGCCTCCCTAATCTTCAGTCTTGGCCCCACGCAACTTCTCTTCGTTTACAAATTTGAAAATTTGGAAGGCAAAAAATCTATTTCGGATAATGATGATATTGATTCAACTAAGTGTTAATGGGACTACAGCCAAGGGTACTCCAGTCCCCAAAGACCCCTGCGTCAATTGTGTTTAGTAGGGCCCCTCAATGAGGGTCTCCACAATGCTGTAAATCAAGAGTGCTTGCACTCCTCGCTTATCCGTGGGCCACCTTGTCAACCTTCAATTTGACAATGTTGGGAAGTAAGGGGGTCACTTGCGGTGACAAAATGACAAAAAGGTGACAAAATAATGGCATTGCCGCCGTCAATCCATATGTTTCAGCCTTTGAGAAAAAGATATTATACCGGAATAGATTATAAACGGTGTTTGGTTTGCTTTTTTATTACACTTGTCAAACGACTCTTGTATATCAAGATAGTTTAAATAATGATTATTCCTAATTAGGAAACGGTTGTTGTTTGTGACAGAACTAAATGTAATTATTTACCAGGTAAACAAATTGAAAAATTTCTAGATATAACTGAACGTATTATCACTAATGTGAAAAAAATATGCTACAAACCACATGGATAAAATGTAGACTTGCAAATGTTTTATGATAATTGAAAATTAATATAAAAGTACCTGTTAATTACGTAAGCAGATATTATATTTGTAGTCACAGAAATATATTTTATTAGATAGACACAAGTATTCGATTCCTTTTCCCCCATTGACAGTACAGAAAATATCTTACTTAACCCTCCAAAGCCGACCAACCGGTATAGTGGTTAAGGTGTTAGCCTCTAGATCGGAAGGTTCCTGGTTCGAATCCGGGTCCGGGCATGGATGTTTGTAAGCGTATGGTGTAGAGGCGGCTGGTGCACCTTAAATCTGTCGTGGCCGAAAGTCCTCACGTTGGGTTGGCGTGGAAGTTTGGAGAGTGGGGTGCCAGCTCAGGTGTTGCTTCGTCATCTGACCGTGGTTCAAAATTACGAGGTATTGTCCTCGGATCTTTCCCTTAAGGGACTGATCCCGGACCGTCGTCAATAGCCCGTTGTGTTGCTCTAGTACGACGTTAACTAAAAAATTACCAAATTACCAATTAACCCTCCAAGAAGTGTCAACGCCACATCTGGTCTATCAAGATCTGACCGAATTTTTTATGACAAACGATGAAGATCTGGTCAATTTTCTTCTAATGACGCAATGTCTTGCAATCAAGATATGGTCAGTTTTGCTAATGATAAAGCATCTCGTCGAGAAAATCATCAGGAGGGTTAAAATAAATATAGCATTATATTTTATTATTGTTCTAAATGGATATAAATGACCCCCATAATGACATTTAACTAACTTTTATTTAAAAGAAAGAAAATCTAATTCCAATCAGATTTTAAAAGTGAAATTTAACTTTAGTTATTATATTGATTAGACAAGTGATTTCCAGAGTGGGGTGCTTGGAATAATTCATATTTTACTAATCAAATTAGAGGACATTAAAAAAAGATAAAGAAAATTCAACTACACAGACAGACTTTAAAATTGAAGGTAATTTTAGCTGTGTTGCTTGGACCAGTGATTCTTTTCACAAAGTAGGGTCCACTGAAAGAATCTAAAATTTCACTAGGCACATTAGATAACTTTAAATTAAAAACAAAATATTCCATTATTTTCTCCTAATCTTTTATGTTCTAAAAACCAGTTTCTATGATCTTAAGATAAGTTATTAAAACGGTCCATTCTATGGTTAAAAATTAAAATACTGAACCATCAGTTAAGACAGTGTACACGATTGACCGAGGATCATGCTATCGAAGCTCAGCTTTCCCAACAACTATTAAAAATGTATTTCTAGTTTATTTTTTTGCGTAGAAAGACTGCGAAACTATGATTCCACATTCTACATACCCCCCCCCTTATTACAGTCTACAGATGTAACAATTTAGCAGCTTTGAAAACTATGTATGAAGTCTACCTGCACATAAAGCCAGAAATTCCTTTAAGTAATTGCGGTATTGTTTGAAGTTGTGGACTTAATATTGAATTAAGCAGACAATTAATTAGGGTAAACTAGAATAAAAAACTGATAAACTAGGAAACTATATATATATATATATATATATATATATATATATATATATATATATATATATATATATATATATATATATATATATATATATACACACACACAGAGTGGTTTCGAAACTCATGGGCGAAAATGTAAGAGGGTGATGGAAAACATCTAAGCAAGCAATATTCATCATACAATGCATGGACGGAGAGCAAGCGGTGAACCGCTAGGAGGTATCCGCCGTTACTGTCACATGAAAGAACGAAACACCAAACGGATAGAGGAGGTACTAAATAATTTTATTGACAGCATGTGTGGCAAAATAACTGAAACTGCTCAAAAGAGCAACCACCTGCGGAAATGCATGCGTTACACCTGCGACGTAGCGAACGGCGCACTTTTTCAAGCACACCCGGCATGTCTTCGACGGCCCGGCAGCAACAGAAATCCTGACAACTAGGTCCTCGTCGTAGTCGATGGGGCTTACGAAGACGAGACTTTTTAAATGACCCCACAGGAAAAAGTCCAGACAGGAGAGCGTGTCGGCCAAAGTGTGTGCCCACCCCGACCAGTCCATCGCCCTGGGAATTTAGCGTCTAAAGCGCTCAGCGCATCCGAACTGTAATGGGGTGGTGGTCCGTCATGCTGGAACCACATACGTGCTTGTATGTTGGCTGCAACAGGTTGAAGTTAGTCTGGCAATACCTGCTATAAAAATGTGAGGTATGTTCTGTCGTCCAGTCGGAATGGTAGAAGTTATGGGCCGATCAAATGGTCACCCACAATTCCAGCCCAAACATTTACGCCGAAACGCTTCTGATACGCATGAGGATGTGTGTCGTCGTTAGTCGGATTGTTAGATGCCCACACATGAAGGTTGTGCGTATCACAGATGCCTTCACGAGAAAAGGTGCATTCATCCGTGAATAACACGTGTGCACTAAAATCAGGCTGCGCTGCTAGCTGTTGCAAGAACCTACATGCAAACTCGACACGTGGCGCTTAATCTGCAGGTATCAAGGCTTGCACATTCTGTGCATGGTAGGGGTGTAATCCTTCGTCCCGTAATACTCGCGAAACAATCGAGTGGGGCACATTTACGAACGGTAAACCATTCGCGTGCTAATATCCGGACGATCTGCCACTCTTTGCAGAATGTTCTCTACAACTTGTGGCGTCCGCACAATCCTTCCACGCCCTGTATCATGCATACTGGTGACAAAGGATCCCGTTTCGCACACGCACCGATGCAATAGCTGGAACATTTTTTGTTCTGGCAGCACGTGTCATCTCGTGAAACGCTGCCTGTAGAGTCTTTCGGCTTCCATAGCATTCCCATTCACAAGACCATAGATAAAATGCATGTCATATATATATATATATATATATATATATATATGAGACAACAGAACTCTAAATTGACATCACTAATGCCTAATGTAAAGTTTTAAAATTTTATAATCTATTAAACATAGATCTAAATTTTGTACTTTTAATTTTAAAGTAAAAATTTCGTGTCATTATGGTCTTATAAGGTCTACATATGCCTTTTTGAATTTTACAATCGCAAAGGGACTGCAAATATACTCAATTTTTAAGCGATCCTTGGTCTAAAAAACTTTCAAACCTCTGATTTAAACCATGAAATCAACAAGTGAAGTAATATGAATTCTAGAGCTCAAACATAATCAACGCAATTTACGGCAATCAAATAGGCAATTCAGAAAGGAACGTATGTGATGCATTGTTAATTCAACTAATAAAGGTATTTTTGTGAATATTTTATACGTTTTCTGACTTTTCTTTGGTATGGCCTATTCGCTTACGAATCGTTGCTAGCAATTTACCAGACAAATATATTTTCCTAGAAACAAGATAATTACTTCCAAGATAACAAGGAATGAATAGAATCCACAACTTCGGAAGAGAGTAACCTTGGTAACTGAAAACAACAATCAGATCCTGGGATTTGTTGAAATAAAACCCTTTAGGGATTGGTATACAATACCTCGGTCAATATAGCCAAGTAATTGTAACCGAATAAATACAACACAAATTACCTACATCAAATTTATGACAAACGATTTATCTTATTATCTTAAAAATAATGGTACTATATTAACTTCAGACGCAATAATACATTATTCTGCGAAGCATAGAAATAAAGTGATTAACAAATCGTAATTGCATTTTTACTACATCAACATAAATGTAAATGTCATTCCCTTCATTGATTATAGCTCGTAGATTTAAAAATTTATCATTGCTTAAAGTTAAAACCACATTTGTAATATGTCTTGCTGAACAAATTTCAAATAGAATTTTATCACTGCTTTATTTTGTATAATCTGCTGAAAAATGTAAAAGTTTAAAATTTGATGCTTCTGAAAGTGATATCATATTCATACTAGCCCTCCCCCCTCCTAATAAACCATTTGAAATAAAAAACTACCAAATTTTTATTTCATTCATGGAATTTGTTTTATATTTAATTTATTGCCTATTATATTGAATAATAAAATCATCAACATTTCCCCGCTCTCTTTTAAAAAATCCTGAAATAGAACATACTTCATACCCTTGCCCAATCACTCACTAAAACATTGAAGAAGTTGGTGGGTTTCGATTTTAGAGTGGAATGAACTATGTTTGGCGAAGCTGGCTCCAAACACAGGAAAGTAAATGGATGTACACACACAGGAACCTTTTATTTACACAGTTGGCAGAACAGCGCATTAGCAAACGGAAGGTTGCGAGATTGAAACTCCATCAAGACAAAGATCGTGTTTATATTTAGCTGATGCACATTAAATATGTCGTGGCCTCAAATGTCCTAACGTTAGCGTGGTTTGGAAGTTTGGAATGTTGAGTGCCACCTTAGATGTAGCCTCGTCATCTGAACCTGGTTAAAAATTAATGTGGGCTCTCCTTGGATCTTTCTTTTAGGGGTTTGTCCTGGACCGTCACCAAAAGACAGATGTGTTGCTCCAGTGCGACGTTAATTAATTACCATTACTATTTATTACACTGCATAGCCTCTTGGTTGACTGCTCCAGATAATTCTCTAACAGAAAATTAAACCTGACATGAATCGAACCTGCGCCCCTTACATATCACTCTTTGCTAGCGTTATGGGCAAATCCATTAAGCTGCATCCAGAAGAGATTTAATATCTGAAATGTTTGTAGCACTTTAAAATGAAATATTTTTGGAGATACATCATCCAAAACCTCAATTACTAAAAGAAAACTTAGTAAATTCGAACACACTACATCGTCTTATTTCTAACGGCTCCAGATCTTCCTCTAATAGAAAATTAAACTCTCGCAAGCGCTAGAAATCATTTTATCATGTTTCTAAAAAGATTTCTCTCCATCTAAATCACAATTCCGGCGAAGGAATAATTCACTTCCTTTTGTGCCTGCCAAAATCAAAACAAGCAATTTACGCGGCGTCGCACTTTAAGTAATGCAGTGCCTAGAAAATTGCTTTTGAGTACGCTAGAATAAATTTGATGCGCCTGAAAGTATTATTTATCATATTTGCAATAAAAATATCCTAAAATATATTTTCATAAATATTATGCATATAGAATTCGTTTTTTAAGTTTACTTTATAGTCTTCGATATTTGATACTTAAAATATTTACATTATTCCTCACTATATTGTCCATACACGTGAAATGTAAGTAGACTGAGTATTGCTATTGAGAGGAGCTTCTAAAAGTATGAACATTTTGATTAGTAGTCACGCTACTGCTCGGCGAAAAACTTACTCTCCTAGCCGATTTGGCATCTTATAGCCACGTCTGCATTTTTATAGAGGGGCGGCAAAAATGGCACAATCGCCAAACCCTGTTATGTCGTGTGGACCAATCATATGATGAATCAATGGATGTCTTCTCGCTTCCCGTGGATTAATTAGATGATGAATGTTCGCTTCCACCTGGCAGACGAAAGTAGTCAAAGCGTTACGATGCCAATAGTTTTGGTCATATGATCATGGACAAATTAAAAAACTACAAGTGTTCACGCTATTTTTATGCTTTCTGCATGCACCAGATCAAATCTTTCTCCAACGGGAAATCAACTTTTATAGGAATCAAATTTGCTTTGCCTACAACATTGGTTGTACCATTGCGTAAACCCACTAAGCCATACACTGAAGAAGAAGCATATTTAACATCGCAACCGCTTGTAGTACCTCGAAATTAAAATATTTCGATATATACGACATTCAAAAACTAAATGACTGAAGGCCAACTTTGTAAATTTGAGAACTCGCGACTGACGGCTCCAGATCTTTCTCTAACAGAAAATTAAAACCTCGCAAAAGCTAGAAATCACTTTATCATTTTTCTTAAAAGATTTCTCTCCTCCCTAATCACAATTCTGGCGAGAGAATAATTCACTTCCTTTTGTGCCTGCCAAAAACAAAACAAGCAATTTACGCGGCGTCTCGCGTTAAGTAACGCAGTGCCCAAAAAATTGCTCCTGAAGCAGCAGCATGCATCCGTCTTGCGATTGTTACGATGGATTAAGCCTCCTAGGCTAATGGAATAAATCGATAAAACAATGTCGTGTCTGTTTACTTTTTGATACCACTTTTGTCAGGCAATGTGTTTTAATCTTATTTGTAGAGGACGATGGACGTCTCGTCCCGCTGGGGATAAGATCTAGGGTCCTGGAAATCCCCAAGTAACTATGTAGTCAAGGGATCAAGTGGTCGATTTTCGACAAAAGTGGGGAAACGTCTAGCTTTACGATATTTTATTAGGGTTTTTTCCACCGAAGTCAAGTCTCAGTGGAAAACTGTTATTGGCCGATTTAAAGCAGTTGGAGAGAGGCCTGTATTCTTTGCTGATTGCAATCCGGCGCAGTGGTCCGTTCCGATGTCTGAACTTCGCTTTTGCACAGTGTTCTTTTTCCTTCTTTTACGAGATGCTTTGTCATGTTCTATTGACGGTAGTGATAAAGTCTGTTTACTATTCTTACATCAGGGGGAATACTTATTTTCATAACAGTAATAACTCTTCTGGGTTGTGCTTTTGCTTTTCGATCTCAATGCAACTTCAAAAGTGCTGTGCTTAGTGGAGTTCGTATTTTGGATAGTTATGGCCTCAGAGAGAATTGTTCGTGTGCACGTGAATAGTCATTGCAATTTTATATACTTAAGTACGTTTATAACACTCTTTACATTACGATTATAACACGTATATATATATATATATATTTAGTGTATATATATATATCAGAACTTTAAATGAATACTTTTAAACCTAATGTTCTAAAAACTGACCTAAACATTTTCTGCATTTTCTAAAGCACGAGGTTTGGATGGTTATGATTACAGAGTTAATCACTTTTATGTATTAAAACAATCAGTATATTTATATTTAATCGAAAAAACTTCTTGAAACAACATTGGCAGTAGCGGTAAAGTCTGTATGCTATTCTTATATAAGATGGAATAAGTATTTTTATAACGGTAATAAAACTTCGGTGCTGTGCTTTTGCTCTTCGATCTGAAGACAACTTCGAAAATTGCTGTGTTTTCGTATGCATTTTTATATGGCTTTGGTCTCAGAGAATTCCTCGTTTGGGGGTGAACGGTTATGGTAATATTATATATTCAAATGTCCATAACTCTCTTTCATTCAAAATACTACCTTGAACGGATATATTTTAAGTAAAACTATTGTTCTGAAAGTAGAAACCATGACTTTTGCGGTTTTTTCTAAAGCTAGTTTTGAATAGTTATGATTTCCGTAGCGAATTACTTTTATTTATTAAAAATCAATTAGTATTTTTATACTTAACAATTTTAACAATTTCAAAACCAATCTTGAAATTAGTGTGAAAAAATCCCTTTACAATTTTGACATCAGAGGATCTACGTATTTTCATGAAAATAATAAATATGCTCATTGGTGCTTTTGCTTTTCGATCTGAAGATAACTGCAAATACCGCTGCGTTTTCGATAGATAGTGTTTTGTATGGTTATGGCCTCACAGCGAAGTGCCTGTGAACGGGTGAATGGTTAAGGTAATTTTATTTACTTCTTTACGTCTTTAACTCAAAATATATAGGTGAAAGGATATACTTTAAATACTAGAAAAATATTGTAACAAAAAAGGACTTTAAAATTTGTTATTCGTCTAAAGATTGTTTTGGATAGTTATGATTTAATACCAAAATACTTTTAACTAAATCAATTAGTATTCTTATATCTAAACTGTTGAAAATCTTATAAAACAACAATGGCAGTAGTGATACAGTTCGTTTACTATCCTTACAACAGAGGGAATTTGTGTTTTCATAATGGTAATGAATCTGCTTTGTTGTACTTTTGTTTTTCGATCTGAAGACAACTTCAAAAACTGTTACGTTTACGATAGCAAGTGTTTTATATTATTATGCTCTCAGGAAATTGCTTGGGTGAGAGTGAACTGTAGTTACACTTTTATATGCTTATATAAGTTCATAATACTCATTCAGCATATTTATCTGAATGGATGTACTTTAAATACTTGTAAAACTATTGTTCTAAAAGTCAACTATGACTTCAAAACATAATGTATTTTCTAAAGCTTTAGTTTTGGATTGTTATATTTTAGGGAATTACTTTTATCTACTAAACCAATTAGTATTTTATATATAATTTTAAACAACCTCCGTAATGATTATATTTTGTGGTAGTGATAAAGTCTGCATACTCTTTTTTAGATATGTTCTTTCATAAAGATGATAATTTTTGATTTTATGCTCCCGCTTCTAAATGTTTTCTAAAAGTGGTTAAAACAACTCTATGAACTAATGTATTTTCGAAATCTTTCTTTTTAAAAGTAATATTTTTGTTAATGATTTATTTCTAAAAGTGGGCACAAAACAACAACTTCAAGAACTATTGTATTTTCAAAATTTCGGGTTTTAAATATTAATTTCATTGTTTTATTGCAAATCACTTCTGCACTTGTGAGCCGTCATGTAAGTTTAATATACTTAAATTTAAATTCATAAAATTCTTTTAATGATATTCAGACACCGGATATACTTAAAACCATAATTCTAAAATATAAACTTACTCACTTTAACTGCATTTAACAGTGATAGCATTGAATTTATTGTTTTAATGTTTTTAAATGTTAAATCAAAATATTAAATGGGGGAAAGCTATAAGTTTTTCTAAAACAACTGATATTTTTATTCTAAAATTGGACAAATAAATCATCTAGAACACTCACACATTATCACGTCAAACAATTCTCACACAAAAGATGGGGTTAGGTTTAACTCCGAATTTTCATAACAGTAATCATTTTCCGTGTTTACGCTCTCAGTTTTCTATCGTTTCTAAGAGTGGATAAAACAACTTCAAAAACTATTCTCGAGTGCGCATGATTTGAATAGTTATAGTCTCAATGCAAATCATTTTGTTCTTCTGAACTGTTATGGTAATTTAATATGATTATACGGCAAGTGCACGCAATATAGAACAGCACGTACGTAATATGGAACACAGTAATACCTCGACAAGTAATTATCAGAATATAACCCAGTTTATATTAACTCTCTGAGCGTCACGATATTTCTGAGTAGTAAAGTAATGTTTTTAAGCCACAACATATACAGGGTGATTCTACGGTCATGGGAGAAACTTGTAGGGGTGGTACAGCTTACTAAAACATACATTTTTCGTATAGGAATGTATGGTCGGAAGTGACGCGTGGAGGCACGAACACAAAAAAGGAGACATGAACAGAAAAACATTGTTCAAAATACAACATCATTGCAAAGTGCTTCTTTGCAGCAATGTTTACAATAAATGCTGAAAATTGCGACCACCAACAGTAATACAAACTCGGCAGCTGTGATTGGCTGGAAATGCTGTGGGTAGAGGGCAGTAGTGTGCCCGGCCATCCGTGATCAGATGCATCAGCGGGAAAACGTCTCTTGCAACATGAGGCGTCATGAGGTTTTACCAGGATTGCTGCAAGATGTTCTGACTGTCGTTTGTAATCACATGTGGTTTCAGCATGATGGTGCACCAGCCCATTTCAACCTGGTTGTTCGTAATCGAAATTACCTGGATACCAGTTTGCGTAACGATGGATTGGGTGTGGTGGACCAGTCAGATGGCCAGATTTATCGATTATCGATTACTTCTTATGGGGGCATCTGAAGACCATCGATTACGGGACTCCAGTTGACTCAATTGAGGACCTCATTGCTCGACTATCCATTGCGGCTGCAAGCGTGCACGAAGTGCTTGGCATCTTTGGAACTGTTAGCTAATCTCTCCTTCGACGCTACCAAGCATGTACTACTGTTGGTAGTCGCAATTTTGAGTATTTATTGCAAGCATTGCTGCAAAGGATGTTGTAAATAAACAATGTTTTTCTGTTCATGTCTCTGTTTTCATGTCAATGTTTTTCTGTTCTGTTCATGTATGTTTATGTTTGTGCCTCCACGCGTCACTTCAGACCATACATTCCTATATGAAAAATGTATATTTTAGTAAGCTGTACCACCCCTCCAAGTTTGTCCCAAGACCGTAGAATCACCCTGTATAATCACTAAAGAACCTCATAGATTAGTTGGAAGAATCAATGTATTATTTCGACTTTTGGAAAAATTGTAATGGTCATTTTCTTAGAATAGAATTCTTTGGTACGATTCTTAAGGTCCTCTCCTTAAAATAAAATCATTTAGATGGAATATATTGGTCATTTTCTTAGAATAGAATTATTTGGTACGATTCTTAAGGTACAATCATTTAGGTGGAATATATTGTTCATTTTCCCAGAAGAGAATAATTTAAAAGAGATTTTGTGTTGCTTGAATCTTTAGAATTTAATCTTCAGAAAGGTTTTATTGGTCAACTAGGTAAAAGTTGGTTAGAAGTCATGCAGGGGAAGACTACATGCAACAAGGTGGAATTATAGATTTGAACTCATCAGGAGGTTGAAATAAATGTAAAAATGCGAAATATATTTATTTCTGTGTAGTCTAATATATGTGAGTTTCTTATATAAGCAATGTTCCGTTTACTTTAGGGACTAATTATTTAAGCGTTTCATTTCAGATACCTTTTTCCAAAGTGACATTTTTGTTTTACCAACTCAGTTTCTTAAGTTCAATAAATCATCTATACACATATGGATTTTTGTTAATTTTGATATGATTCGGTGCTTTTAATTGAAAAAAAAAAAGCAATTCCCTTGCTTTTGACACTCTTTTAAATTCAGCTGTACCATATTACACGTTTTTAACCTATAACACTATTTTTATTTCCTCTTGGAATTCGTTATGATTAATGGTAACAGTAATTTAACATAGTAATCACTGATAAATGATACAAAAATGATTAGATTCATATTGCATGCTTAAATGATATTTCTAGAAATTATTCCTAAGAGAGAGAGAGAGAGAGAGAGTTTGTTTCCATAAGGAGTTGAATAATAATAATAATGATAATATTGAACATTTATTAGTTAGAAATCTTTTTATTAAAAAAAATAATACTTTTAACCCACTACTGGTAGTTTTGAATATCTCGTTAATCAAGGTCTGTTCAATTTTGCTAATTATGAGATATCTTTTCACTAAGTTTTTGTCAATTGTTTCCAATGAGGAGATATCTCGTCCATCAAGATCTAGTCAGTTTTACAATGACAAGGTACCTCGTCTCTTGTGTGTGTGTATCCTTTAATCCTGGTAAAACAAGTCTTACAAACCAGCTTATTATGCCTCAAAAATATATATATATTAGAAGATCTACTTTGCAGTGTCGAGAAAATATATCATGTATCGTAATTTATTTTCTATGCAAATCTTTAGGGCTTATTTTGTACAACTTGAGGTTGATTTTTTCACCAATGGTTCAATATTCAGTTTTTGCTGAACGAAAGGCATAGTTACCGAGATCTTGGTGTTTAAAAGTTACCAGCGGATTTCTAGGTATTATAGGGGTTACATAAGTTTCCTAAATTCTACATGTAAATTTGTAATTCAGTACTTATAAAGCACACTATTTAAAAATCACAGAAAATTGCCAAAACCCGAAAATTTGAAGAAAAA
Organism: Metellina segmentata; assembly: GCA_947359465.1. Lineage (NCBI taxonomy): Eukaryota > Metazoa > Arthropoda > Arachnida > Araneae > Tetragnathidae > Metellina > Metellina segmentata. The sequence continues at coordinate 69,570,501 of OX375872.1, read as the reverse complement.
AATGTGAAAGGGAGAAAGCAAAATCATTCTAAAAAGTTGTCAAAATCACACAAACGGAGTTTCAAGTGCTAAAAGATACAGAAGAATATACTATTAATCGATGTTTAAACCTCGACGTGGTTTCAACGATACTCTCCATCCTTGAAGCTTTGATCCAATTTTTAATTTCGGGATACCTTGACCATGAAGATTTTACTATTTTTTTTCAATGACATGGCATCTCGTCCATGAAGATTTCACCTATTTTTCCATTGAATAGATATCTCGGCAGTAGAAAAATTGGTGTTTTCATCGGTACCATTGGATAAAGGGCTAAATACCTGCAAATCCTTTCCAAAGATTCTATTCGTAGGATAGGAGACCAACACAACATATTTCCGAAGGATTATTTTCTGAGCACTGAGTTGTTAAAATGTTTTCAGATTATACTCTAAAAGGGTAGGAGACTCATCTGACCGTGGTTCAAAATTACATTGTGTTGTACGTGGATTTTTCCCTTTCTGTGTGATCCCGTCCGTCGCTAGTACCCGCTGTCTTGCTCAGTGCGACGTTAATTAAAATACTTATCTACCTGAACGAGAAATTTTTTCAAAACGATTATATTCTTAAAGAAGGAGGGAGATAGAGTAATAGAAGTCTTCTAAAGAGCCCATAAATTTCTGCGGGCCGCGGTAGTGCGGTGGTAATGGTTATGGTAATTTTAATTAACCCGGTAGGACGCGCGCCTCCTGAGGGAACGTTTGGACGCGCGGGGGTCATAGAATGACCCCAAACTGAAATGCATTCCTACGCTGTTAAAAACATGGTTTTTTTTTTTTTGTCGGAACCATAATTCTTTTGACTTTAAAACATTAAAAATGTTTTGCTTAAAAAAAACAAATTTTCTCTATTACTTTTTACGATGGGAAATGATAGATAAAATTTTATCATATTTTCTTCTTACGCAAATGGTACGCTAATCATTAAAGACACTCCATATCACGTTAATACAAACACGAATTTTAATGCTTTTTAGTTTAAATTAAAAATAATCGAAGTATTATACATACCAATTTTCAGTTATACTTTGTTTTTATGGAGACAATGATTACATACGGAAATTAAGTGTTCCTTCCAAACAAAATTTATACACAAATTGCAAGTTCTAGTAGTATTTATATGCTTATTTCTCGGACAAAACTTACATATTCCCTATGAGACAGTTCTTGATTTCTTTTTACTGGGTTCTTCAACGGCAGGGCAATGATTTTTATCTGTTTGCACTCGTAGTTCATGAGTTATACTCGAATGATCCATTCGTCTGTTGGCGTAATCACTAATAAGTGAAAAACTTGATAAAACGTCGCCTTTTTAGATACACAATTAGTGGATTTTTGTAAGATGGAAAGGCGATTCTTGCATTTATTGCAGCAACATTCAGAATAGAATAAAAAAAATGAAAAGTGGCCATCTATATGTTGTACGAGCAGTAGAATAATTGGCTTCTATCTCATCTACGACATCCGCGAATGCTTGTTAAAAGTAAAATGACACATTTACTTTTTTTTTGTAATATAAGAAACTAATGTTGTGTCTTGCTGGAATCCAAAGATAGATGAATGATTTGCTCTTCCTTTACACATTTTCAATTCAGCAGGGATTTGCCTCTTATCTTTCCGCATTGTTCCGACGAGTGTAATTTTTTCTGAAAGTAGATCTTTCTCAAGGTCATAACTGATGTACAAATTGTCAATGGTGAGGTTTCGACCAGATTTGTACAAAGGTTTCTTAAACTTTTCACTACATCGCTTGCTGAGTTTGAGACTTGATAGGTTCCCTCTGGTTTGACATCTAACGTACACTTCCATATTACTTGCGTAAAATGTCCGTTCATCCACTACAACAAATATTTTGATGCCGTATTTTGCGAATTTTTTTGGCACATATTGGCAAAAAACACAACAACCACGAAAAGGCTCTAATTTTTCGTCAATAGTAACATATACACCCAGTGTATAATATTTCTGACAGTTCATTACAAGTAACTAAAAAAGGTCAATTATAGCGGCAAGTTTGTCAAATAACTGCCTCTGCTTCCTGTCATTTATGTTGTCAAATCTCATGCAACGAGAAGAAACAAAAAACGTTTATGAGACATTGTAATGCCGAAAATGCTGACGAACTGTCCGTATCAGCCACTTCAAGTAACTGATCTGTACAGCAAACGAAAAGACGCGCGGGGTCATTCAATGACCCCAGTAACTGAATAAACCTGGATAGGGGGACGAAAAAATCCTGAAATACCTATTAACTACTCACAAAAGGCAGTGACAAACTCAGTTACTGAAAAGAAAGGAATGAACACGTGGCTAGTTTTCTAGGAATCGGGGTCGAGCAAGGGCTTGGGGTCTTAAAACGACCCCCGGGACTTAAAAAAAAAACCCTGCCGGGTAAACGTCGTACTAGAGCAACACACTATTGACGACGGTCCGGGATCAGTCCCTTAAGGGAGGTAGTGCGGTTGGAAGAGTAACAGTTCAGCAACGGATCCAACCAAAGACCGCAGTGAATAGAGCGAACTGGCTAAATCCATAGTGACATCAATTGTCCTCGAGTTGGCATGGGGTGGAAGCTTTTAGATAGGGTTGCCAGCAGAGGTGTTACTGGCGATCTGATTGTGGTTCAAAATTTTCTTGGTGTAGCCTTTAGAGATCTTTCTCTTGGGAAATTGATCCCGGACCCTTGCCTATACCCCGTAGTCTTGCTCCAATGCGACGGTAATTCAAATACCAAACCATTCCATTGATTTTGTCCACTAATACTTGTGGTAGCTCAGTAGTTACGTATGCTGTGGAGCAAAAGCAATACTAGACCACTTGTAAATATCGTGATGCCCAGAAGGTTAAAAGGAAATTAGGACCATTGAGGTATCTAAACAAAATATATTTATTCTGATCTTTAGAGAAAGTTTGTTTCACTGTCACTCAGAAAGAAAGTACTCAAACGCATAGAGAGCACCCTAAAAATACAAAGCATAAGAATATAACACAAAGATGCTCGGCCTTTCCGAATACCTAACGACAATCAATAAGGAACACTTTAGAGGCCTCTTCAGATACTTTCACGTGTTTGGTACCGACATTACACACCCTATATCAAATTGTCCAAGGCGGTGGTCGGCAATAACTGTCATTCGGGTGAGTTGAGCTCTAAAGGACCTCAATAAGGATTGGAGAGTTGCGATTCTTCTTATGAGATTCTCTAAATACATTCCTTTGGTCCCTTACCATGGAATAAAGATCACGCAGTTATTAGAATAATTGATCTCTGAGCGAGAGCGACGATGAATCTATTAGGGCAATATATTTGATTTATTGGAGGGGAGGTGGTAGTCAAAGTGTTCTTGCACATTTACTGACGGTCTCAGAGATCACTGCCGAAACAAATCACGTTAAAATTCTAATCTGGAAATTTCCCCTCAGACTCACTGCAACTAAGATAACGGCCACCAACATTTTTGAGATCAATGTCGAAACAAATCTACGTTAAAATGATTCTCTTGAAATTTCACCTCAAAGTGTAAGACACATTGGAGCAAAAATAATAACTATTAATAGTTTTAGAGATAAATACAGAAACAAATCTACGTTAAAATAATTATCTAGAAATTTGAACTCAGATTGCAAGTCGCAATGCAACTAAATTATTGGCAACCAACCCATTTAGAGATCAATACAGAAACACACCGATGTTAGTATGCTTAATGTTTAATGCTAAAATTCCCATCTAACTGCAATATACAGGTAGTTGATGTAATGGATGAGTTATCAGGTCGAAAATACTAGCAGGGTTATTCAAGATCGGACTAATTTTGCTAATGACAAAATATATCGTCATCATGATACTGTCAACTTTTCGATGTTGACGAGATCAAGATGTGATCAGTTTTTTCTAATGACGAGACGTCTTGTCCATCAAGAGCTGATCACTGTTGTCAATGCCGAGTTACCTCGTCCAGACAACCACCAATATTATTAACGTCGCACTGGAGCAACCCTCCGGGTTATTTGCTACGGTCTGGAACCAATCCAGGTCGCAATTTTGTCACACGGTCTGATGATAGGCGACATCTGAGCTGGTACTCTAATATAAAAACTTCCACATAACACCAACGTGAGTATATTTGATATCATGAAAGATTTAACGTGCACCAGCCCCCGTGTACTCGACGATATTCTGTTGGAAGGAGTTTCAAACTCACAACCGTCCAGTTGATAAACTGCACTTAGATAGGTATTAGGTACATAGATGAATTATCTTGGCATTAGAGCTTCTACACCATTTAAGAACATTTGATTGACCAATCTGTTACTCTTGTCGCGGGCTTGCAAACGGGCAACCCGACTTCGTAACTGTAAGATATATTGTAACTTGTCCTTGGAACTTTCCTTAGTATAGAATCCTTTGGAATGTTTTTATTGTCTCTTTCCTTGTAATAGAATCCTTTGGAATGATTCTATTTCGTCGTTCCTTATAATACAATCCTTTGGAAAGATTCCATTGTTCAAGAGGTTCCAGATCGGTTTGAAGACATGCAGGGACGAGTGTAAGGTGAAAATATACATGAGAACCCCTTCGTGAGTTATATACCACTATACAACTCTTTTGGAATCCCACTTCCAGCTGAATCCTTTCTCATAAAACTTATGCTAAAGAAAATACCTCCAGTTCGAAAAGCATTCTCAAGTAAGACCAGCCAAACAAACACGCAACCTCATCAGTATTACAATGAAGTAAACAATTTGAATGGGGTTTGGCGAGTAAAAGCCATAGCAACAGCTGACACATCTTGTGGGAAGTATCGACCGATTACCTGTTGCACTGGTGGGTTCGATTGTGCAAGGCACTTCCTTTCTGTGGTAGGAAAAGAAGCGATTTTAAATGGTTGATTATCTCTCCTACTTAAATTACCCTTATCGAATTAATAGGTTTTGAGATGACAGTGAACTTCAAAATCGCCTAAATTGATCGAAAAGTGTGTTTTTTTATTGTATTTTAAAATTGACTAATATTACACTCGTTAGATAGCAAAATTAATTCTTCAAATATGGTAATTGTTGATGGAGTTACCTATACAACATAAAACATATTGTAGACATATGTATAGTAAGTCTACTACTAAACGTTTATAATTACCATTACCATGAGCGCGCGTGCGATTTCGCTTATATCTATCTCAAAATGTACGTCGTCATAACATTTAGGAATCACATTCTTTAATCCGCTACGAGGTTTACACTAGCAAATTGCAATACTTTTTCAATATTTCTAACCTTGCAATACTTTTTCAAAATTTCTAACCTTGCAATACTTTAAGGAATTTTGACCTTTTTAAGGAATATAATCTTTCCAAAGGATTCTTTTCTAGAAAAAAGGACCAATACAATATTTTTATTCGATGTGCATCGCCCATTCGAGGATACAAAATGACAGTTAGACCAACACGTTAATTTTTTACAGAGCCGACATATGACTACTAATCGACATGGTGGTAACACTGTTTGAAGCTCGTCTCAACAGCAATATTCAGTGAACTTATATTTCACGTCCAAGGTGTGGCCTATCTATAAGCGGACTGTGTATAGAATGTGTGAATGTATACCTGGTGTAAGTGAACCCAGCCCTCGTAGCACATAAGTCATCCAAGCGCTTTTCCCGAGAAACCTCGTGTAACACGGTCTGATCAGTTTGGCTAATCACAAGGAAACTCGTCGATATGAGAACTGCTCTAATGTACTAACGATGTTCCAACGACGAGTAAACCTACACGTTCCATCCTCTTTCAAAAGGACCACAAAAGTAGCACCCTAATTAGTTTCGCGAGTGCTCTGTTCCCGATCCTCTTTCTCTGAGAAGTTCAATTGACAGGTGAATTTCGTTTGATTGAACGAGCATAGAAGTTGTTTTGAAAAGCTTTTAAAAACATCTTTGCTCATTCTCCTTTGTCACGCTCCTGATAATTTTTGTATGAGCTGCTCACGCGTTTTACACATATAACGACTGCTACGTTTTCACTGAAAATCTCAAAACAAGGCACGCAAAGAGAGAAAGAGAGAGAATGCTGTATCTCTTAGATTTCCAAAATACATCCTTATAGCAAACTCCTTTCAACCGATTAAACAGATCAGCGAGCGTATGTCAAGTGACTTTCCTGAAATTATAATCAAGTATTGTGAATTCAAACTTAACCACCCTAGATATCCATATAGGTTCTGCCATCAGGGGCAGATCTTTAGGTATGAAAACGCATCACAACCCCTAGGTTCCCGAATGATATTTTCCCCATTTTATTTTCAGTCTCGTCTACACTTCTGCTTCAGGCTTTTTCTTCCTCTCTCATTGTGTTGCCTGTCTTGCGTTTGGCGCAACCTGGGTCGCCTTAAAATCCGATAACAACCAACCCTAAGGGTAAAGGGTCTGCTGTCGAATCAAAGTTTGATGTACGTAGGAGAGAGGAATCATTATAGAACTTCGAAATAGCAAGGAAAGAGACGTAATCAGTTGGTCATTTACTTTCGTCTGTTCTTTATTAACTGCAATGGCAATGAATATTATTGTAAGAAAGCCACAGAACTGGTGTCAATTTGGAACAGGTTTTGTGTCAGACGCTGTTCACTACAGGGCAGTTTTTGATGAGGCGATAAACCACAAGGAGGACCAGGGTAACGTTAACTGGTTCACAGGTCCACCCCTGTAATGTCATGATCATGCCTAAAGTTGTTTGCTCACTATGTATTAAAATGTAATCAAAATATTTGTTATGTGGAAGGTTGTAAAATGTTTTTGCTAAAGCATTGATATGCAAATAAGTTTTCTTATGGATATTTTGTCTCATATGTTCACTCTATTCTTCGTGTGTTATCCGTATTTCATATTTTTTCATCCTTATTTTATTGAATTGAAATCAAATTTATATTCAAAACAGTTTCAGTTGCAAATTACAAGTTTTAGTAACAACGTAGTTTCATGAATGCTCAAATTCAATTATCGATGTTAAATTGTCTGTTTATAAGCCCATACGCACAGACCTTTATTTATGCGAATAATAAAAAAAAGTTGTCTAGTTATCAATGCGTTGCCGATTTTTTAAGATTATGCTAAAAATATTGACCAGTTTTCTTCTCATGACAAGGTATATTGTCTAAGATTCGGTCAGTTTTGAAAATAAAGAGATACCTTGTTGCAACAACTAGGACAGTTAATAAATGTTCTGATAGAAACATTGCAACGGAATTCAAAACATAATACACACATACTTTACTTTCAGCATGAGCAACAAGAACTAAAGTTACTGAAACACTTAACAAGAAAATATACATTTATTTCCTCTTTCGAGTGTAAGGATGCTGAGGAATATTTTTGCGCTGGCGGAAATTAAATTGAATTCCTCAACTGCTGAAATTCTAACGAGTATCATGTGACGTATTGAACCATATCAGTTCCAAATTAAATTCGTACGTCAGCTATTGCGTAAGATATCTGATGGCTTTATCCCTCATCCTAATTTGTAACCACGGGGTAGAAGCGATGTTTCATTGCATCACTTGGTGTAAGTTTGAGGATTTAATTATGCAATAGTGTGACTAGGTTGTAGCCCTAAAGGTACTAAGCATACCGTCAATTTGATGAAAGGAAAACTGGAATATTTGAATAGGTTCCAATCTGTAGAAAACTACGGCGTTGATAATTACCTTCTTGATCATATATAGAGCTGGATTTTGATGATTTTCAATCTTTTATAGGAATAACTCAAACTCTTATTTGATTCAATAGAAATGCGTTTAAAAAAGATTTATTCTCCAAGTGGTTACCACAGTATACATATATCTCGTTTATCAAGACCTGAACAATATTTAAAATGACTAGATATTACGTCATTAAGATATTGCCGATTTTTTCATGATGATGATATCAAGATCTGGTTAGTTTTCGTCTAATTACGAGACATATTGTCCACTAAGAACTGATTCGTTTTCTAGTAGCTATGAGGTATTCACCGTCAGTCAAGATTTGGTCAATTTTGCTAATGAGCTGATGTACGTCATCAAGACATCCAGATGGAGGGTTAACCGCCCAGGTCTAACCAGTTTTGACAGTTTTAAAACTTAAATGTTTTAGTGTTTTCTTTTTTATAGAATATCTGCTTTTAATAATAAAATAAAAACTTCCGGTTTGAAAAAGAAGCTGTAAAATGTTAACTGTATTTTGTAGCATATGGTATATTTTTATTCGTTGCTGTTTCATGCACTTTTTTATAAAAACTGTTTCAAGAAACTGTAATGTTTGGGTCATTAATAGATTTTTTTCATCCAGGTTTAGAATTTTGAGGCTGTAAAAATACTTTTAATGAGAGTATTTTCTAAGTAATTTCTAAGTCATCAAAATCGGAGCCCCCAAAATATATGTCTAATGGTTAAAAATTAAAAACTATACTTGCTCTAGAAATGCTTTATACTATTTATGATTTTTTAAATAAAAATTTACTGTATTTAGAACGAGTAAGCCGTGTTTCGTACAAATCTCTTGAAATAAGCTACTATAATAATTAGAATTTACTTTGATAATATAAACCACCTCACATATATAAATTGAATATTTTTATAACGTTCTAAGACAAATCTTGAAGGTTTAAGAAACACGGATCCGAAATTCAGTCTCTGATTTTCCCTTCGTTTATTTATTTAAAAGCTTCATTTCAAAAAGCTTCTTCGAATGGTCAGTCGTAAAGAGTAAAATCAAAATTTACGGATAAATAATTTACATTATGTGCAGCCCTGGTATTAGTAATCCTAATCCCTCGCTAAAGTTCTGCATGTTAACCTGTCACAATATTTCACAGTCGAACTGTCAACTTTTTAAATTATTGACGTACTTTTATAAAATGTTGAACGGTGGTGCCTGGTATGGTATGGTATTATAACTAGCGTCGAACTGGAGCAACACATAACTAGCTTTTGAAAATGGTCCGGGATCAAAGTTAAGGTTAAAGATCCGATGATGACACGTAATTTTGAACCACGGTCAGATGACAAGGTCACACCGAGTTGGCACCCTACTCTCCAAACTTCCCCTCAAACGTGACAGTGTGGCATGGTATACGCTTTCCACTTACACAAAAAATATCTTTTACAAATTTAATTTTATTTCTTTTTCAACGTTTAAATGTTAAGTAATAATGGTTTTCTGTCAGATTAAGAACAGTCATAGAATCAATTGTAATCAATGCGAAAATTACTAACACTCCTGGTGATCGTTGTCTCTACGAGGTATTTTAACATTACCAAAACTTATCAGATCTTGATCTCGTTATCATCAAAAACTCAACCATATCTTAATGACAACACATCTCGTCGTTTGCAAAATTGGTCAAATCTTGATGGACGAGATATCGCGTTGAAACCATTTGGCGGATTGACGTATTATTATCAACATAACGAACATTATCGAAATTGCTAAACTGAAAGTGAAATGAATGACTGCGTGATAATCTTTATTCATCACTGCATAGGAAGCTAAGTAAGCAAAGAAAAACATCGTTAAAAATAACAGTTACCTGAGTTAAGTGCTTTGCTATATGCAGTTCTATTGCCTTACAGTAATTTTTAATTCAGAAAAATTTCCCACAGCTGTCAAAGGATATAAAATATATAGTAAATATTGATATATAGTAAAGATTGATACGCGATTCTTATGATTTGAATATTCAACGACATTCATGCATTGCATATAATTATTACTTAAATATTGAACGATATTGAATATAATTTAATTTAGATATTGAACTGTATTGAATATAATTTTTTTTAAATATTGAACTATATTGAATATAATTTAATTTAAATATTAAACTATATTGAATATAATTTAATTTAAATATTGAACTATATTGAATATAAGTATATTTTAGAATTTTAAATATACTGAAATATTGAACATAGCTATAGTTCAAACATTGAATCATTCGTATTTTAACTAAAACTAATTATTGTATTATCTTTACTAAATAGTTTACTTTATTCATTATGTTTACTACCATTATCAAACCCTCCTTATTATTCATCAGCATTTGAAAGCGGTGTAATTAGAAAAAACACTATATGAACACTACTTGATTTTCAGAAAAAGTTGTTTATTATTCAATTTAGTAATGGGTAGACCCTCCTTTTGCTTGTATTACAGCTGTAACACTTCGACGCATACTTTGTACAAGTTCTCTGTAAGTCTAAGTACGAATAGCTCGCCATGCCTCTTGCAAGGCTGTGAGAAGAGATTGCTGTGAAGATGGGCGTCCGTGGCGGTGTCATACTTGTCACTCCAGTTAGTCCTACAAGTGCTCGATCGGATTGAGATCGGGGCTCTGAACAGGCCAATCAAGCAAATTCACTTCGTTTTCAGGAAATCAGTCCAGCACACATTTTGCAGTTTGACATGGAGTTCGATCCTGTTGAAAGAAACAAACATCATAGTCGTTGTATTACCATAGTGTAGGCAAGGCCGAATTATCCAGAACGTCGAGGTACACGTCAGCGTTGATGGTATCAGGTACTTAATGCAATGGGCTGAGTCCTAACAGGAAAAACAAACTCACACTAAGATGGTTCCTTTAGTATCAAAATACTTTTGTCCATATTGTGTATATGCATTATGTAAATGATGTGTTTATACCCAACTATTGTGAATTATTTTAATAATACTTGCTACCACTCATTTAATTCCTTTTTCACATACCGTTAACTATTTGAGTTCACCAGCTTATACAACTCCTAAAATTGTTTTTCGTAATAAAATGCGTGATGTAATTTAAAATCTCCATACAATTAAACTCAGTGTAATTATTCTTTTATAAAAACGCATTGATAGCAATATCTTCTAAAAGGAATTATTTGAGAGTACTTCGCAGTCAATTTAAATGATTTCTCTCTCGCTGCCTTGTCTTCAAAAATTAATTATCGTCTCCCATTTAATAACTTTTTACGGCAACTGTTTTGCTAGCTTTGGCTTGTATTGAATGAGAACAACTTGTGAAGATACCAAAGATGAATTAGAATCCAAGATCAAGATATTTATAATAAAGAGTGGAATAATTACCTCAAACCCCAATCAATAACATTTGAGTAAAATATCCTCAATTATCTTTTATTGTTATCAATTTGGTTTTAAAATACTTACCCCTCCAGAGAGCTTTAAGTGATTAAGCCTTTATTTATCACTGAAAGCTTGTACCTAAGGGAAAGAATTGTACTAAAAAATATGCATTTGTAAGAAAGTTATTGCCTTTTTCAATTGCTCCTTTACATGTGAAAAGCTTATCGAATAAAGCTTACATAATACCAGTTTTTAAAATGAAGAGAAATGATTACTTCGTTTGCATGAAAATGGTAATGTAAATATGTTTCCTTTCAATTCCAAAGAAATTCCTCTTTAACCGAATCCATTCAGATGTCCAGTCATTTTTCATTCTACTAGGAAATGCTATCCATTATTATTTCCTAATAGCGTTTTCATTTCTGTCCTTCTCAGAGCCATGAATTCGAAATCCATTGTCTGAGTTCTTCGTAGAGATTCGAAAGCGCATCAAAAATGGCTGTTATTAAATTACCTGTAGAATAAAAACAATTTGAATAAAGAAGAAGACGTATTCCGTAGCATGGATAGAAAATGTGTATGGGCATTTTATCCAAAATACAATAGGATCCATATTCAGTGACATCCCCGTGAGACCAAATAGTACTATTTTTTAAAGTAAGATGTTTTTTCGTTCTGAGAACGAACTGGGAGAGATCGAATTATGGTTCATGTTCTTTATCTTAGGACCATATATTTTTTGTTTACAAAGAAGCTTTTGATTTTCCCACTGAACCTAGAAGAAATGGGTGCATTTTATGACAACATGGTTTTGTATAGGTAAATAAAAACACGAGACAAAATAAAATTTTACCTGGTTGATATTCAGTATATAATTCGATTATATTGTGCAACAAAATAAATTCTCAACGAACTCAAATACCAAACATCTAGGTTAAGGTTGAACTAAAATACATAGTAATCCTTAAAAATATCTTTATTTGTTGATACATTTTGTTGAGTATAGAACTGCTCAGGAAATGTCATGTTGCCTTCAGAGTTCAGAGCTTTATTAATGTCAAAAATACATAATTGCGAAATGGTGTTTTGTTGCATAAGATCCCCAAACTGTCGTTTATGTCTATTATTTTCATTTCAACTTTTTCAGCTCTATTAAATTGCCTACTTGAATTTGTATCAACTCAAAATGCTCATCAAGACCTAATTATCTGGAATAATGCTTGATCAAAAAACAGTCACTATTTAAAATACTAGTTGGGTATTATTTAAAGCGTTAAATCGTCTATGAAATATAAAATTAAAACGTCATGCCGGATTTTTTCTAATTCCTATAACAGAGATTTTCAGTGTAAACAAACAAGATGGAAAATAGAGATTTTACTTCATGTACCCACATGATCTCACATGAGACATACCTGGGTTCTCTAAAACATAGTGTTACCAAAAAAACAGTTTGGCAACTTTTGACCTTTAATCAAATCAGTGTTGACCGATCAAATACTATGCATCAATTCGGAATTTATTCTTTAAAGCTTTTATTGGCGACGTGCTGAAATTGTATTCGAAAAACAAGACACGTGACGTCACGTCCGGAATGTGTACAGGAAATTAGTTCTTCCTCGAAAACACCTACTACCTCTTACTTTAACTTCACAGATAAACATCTAGCAATGAATTGCTTTGCCTGAGAAACTTTTCCGAAATGTGTTTAAAATCCTTACTGTTAAGGTTCTGAATTCGTTAAAGTTGTATACTTCTGTCGCATGACATCACCAGATAAAAAATGAAATAGAAGGATTTATATCACTTAAATATTGAGTTTAGTGGGTTTAGGAGGGTTTAAACTACCACAATAATCAACTATATGATCAATGGACGGACTTGGTGGTATTGGTCATAGCGCTGATAGTGAAAACAGATTTTATTGAGGGGATATGTATTTTAATTAAGGGGGTCCGGGACACATTGAAAAACATTTTTTATTAATTAATTTAGAATTTTGAATTTTTTGTACTGATTACCCATCTAACTAATAAGCAAAATCACAACACAAAATTTTTCCAAAAGTTTTTTTTTTAATTTTAAATTAAAATTTTTTGAAAAAAAAAGGTCATTTTAAATTGTTGTTGTAAAAATATTCTTGATCAATTTAAAAAATTCTTGCTGTAAATTATTCACAAATTTATAAACTTTAATTCTGATTCAGCAATTTAAAAAATATTAATTCAATAAAAAATAAAAAATATTTGAATGAAAATTTTTAAAAATTTTAAGGTACTTTTTTAAAAAAAAGTCATATTTTTAAAAGTAAATATTTTTTTCAAATTTTCTGAATCAAAATTAAAGTATAATGTTTGAAAAAGATATATTCCAAATTTCAACCCTTTAACTTTATCAGTTTTCGACTTATAGCAATTTGAATACAGGAAATCTTGAAAAAGAGAGTATCATGGAGGAAAACGCATTTAAAGTTTTAAAGACAGATGTTGTTGCCATAACAACAACTGTCAAGAGTGTTAGATTTTCAAAACAACGCACCACAAAAATTATTACATCTCTAGTTCTAATTAAGATAGAAACATGATCTAGACGTCATTTTAAGCAGAAAAACACAGAGAAATTCATTCTTAAAATAATAAAAAAAATTTCGAAAATTTGACGATTTTTGTGTCCCGGACTCCCTTAACGTCGCACTGGAGCAACACTGTGTGTTATTTTTACTGAGAGGGAGCCGGCATAAAAGTTTAATTTGAACTTATCATGGATACGGACGAAGATCTTGTGAACGCCGTGAGTGCTTGACCTTGATGCACGTGTTCATCAATAAAGCAAAACGCTAAATCTGTACCCGTCCCTGAAATACCCTTGCAGGAATCAACAACACTCCAGGGCTGATCAATGCCATAGACCAAAGTGGGTGTGAATTCTATTCTCCTAAGAAGTTCTTATAAATTCATCTTTGAACGTTTTAAATACTTACTCACTTCCATTATATACCTACAGTGAAATCAATATTTAATATAAACTATTGTTGATTCGAGAGCTTCAAAGATCGTTGTTTAGAGTAATAATGATTATACATTAATGAACAAAATAGTTTCCTTAATGTCATTGTTATTTTTAATTAATATATATATATATATATATATATATATATATATATATATATATATATATATATATATATATATATATATATATATATATATATATATGTTATAAATTTATTTGTTCTAACGGAAATTTCGCTGTAACGAAATTTTGCTAGTTCGAATAAAAAAACATTTAAATACGTAAATTTGGCTTTTGTCTCGAAAGAAAACTACATATAGCACTATGATTAGCTACTACAATTATAAAGTTTATTGCAATTCATTGAAATCAGCCAGATAAAAGTAATTTTTCAAATAAATACATTGTTATAACATTTTCTAAAACCTGAAAAAAAATTTACTTACCTCTTTTGGGAAACATTAATCCTAAATGAACAAAATGCGAGGAAACAAAACTTTATTTCAGAAAATCTACGATTTTCTTCTGAACAAGGTTTGTTGTTGTTTTTTTAGAGTAAATAATTTTGCAGCTGATGAATGTTTGTAAAGATGAAGTCCGGCACATTGCTTAGAGACGATGTAAATGTCCGCATTGTCTCCAAACTTGCTAATGCTTCTGAAGAAGTGCACACATCATCTCCAACCACAGCCTCTTCATCTTCACTACTTTCATTGGCCTCATCTTAGCTGTCTGTAATGGATTGGATGATGTCTGCTTCGGTCAGTTCATAGCATGTTGAACATGTTCATAACATCTACACTGAGATAATTTTTTAAATTCACGTCGTCAGGAACCGAAGTTTTATTTTTTATAGCGTTCCAAATTTTCTCCAACTCAGATTGCTGAATGCCGTGCGTATTTAATTCATCTTTCCAGCCGGCTTCTTCTGAAACTGAATTGGCGTGTTTGGCTGTGGTTGCATATGTTTCCAACAGATGGTTATTGTTGATTGACTGATGTCATCCCAAGATCCACATATCCATTCGATAGCTTCCTTCACGTTGCATTTTCTTTGGATTATTTGGATATTTTTCTCCAAATAGCATAGAATTTGACGTAACAAAAAGGTTCTGTAGCGTGATTTTACAGCTCTGATGATGCCTTGGTCAAGAGGCTGAAATTTAGCCGTGCAATTAGGCGGGAAATACGGTTTCGACAGTGACAAATTTCTGCTTGTTTCTTAGAAAACCAGTCTTTATTTTGGCAGCTGGTTTCAGCCCGACTAAAACGAAATTCATTGAATCTAAAGAAAACGCATGCTTGTTATCAGTTGAGTGAACCATGAAAGGAAAACATTTTTGCCTGTACAAGTAGTTCGTTATATCGGGATTTTCAAAAATCGATCATTTCGTTATATTGAGATTCATTTAACATTGTTTTCATTGCTTTTCGGGTGGGGACTTCCATGACTTTTGTAATAACTGGATTTTTCGTTATACGAATATATATATAATTTTGCAATGAATAAATTGAAATAAACATTTAACATTAACTCTTCACAACGCTTGTACGACTCTATTATAATTGTCACACTCATTTTGATAGCGTACACATAAAATTAGAAGGATTGACTGGCTATTTTAGTTATTTTGATTGTAACCCAGTAAAAAAACACTAAGACAATTTTGAGTATGAAAATTCAGAAGGAATGGGCCATGTGTCCTGTATGATCCATACAGGAAATATAAAAGTTGCGTGAGAAATAGAAACATCTTTATGTGCCCAGGATCATTTGACCAAAATTAGAAGTACGTGCCCATTAGACTACTTTCATCTGCCGAGTGGAAAACAAACATTCATCATCTGATTGGTCCAAGGGAAGGAAGACGATTAGTACATTGATTGAGAGTCTGACAGTAATAGTAGGACTTAATTTTAGACTTTGCCAATTTTAACATTTTTGTCGCCTATCTATAGAAATGGATTTCACACATGTGTTCTATTATAAGATATTATAGTACCCAACAAGACCCCAAAACGGTCAGCCAATTCAATTTTTCATAGAGCAGTCACATGAATACTTGGCGTCATGTTGGACACACTTTTTGAAACTCTTCTCAATTTCAATGCTTTGTAGGTATACATATTTTCGTCTTTGACATGATCAAAGCCTACTAGTTAAGGGGTCCGCAGATCAAGCTAAACAAGTTATTTTTTTAACATTAAATCATTCATCGAAACAAAAGAGTTACCAGTTGTTAATTTTTAGCAGTTTTACTATTTCGTTTCAAAAATAAGTCACTACCTTCTACAGTTGCATATTCGAATGAGTCAATCATATTTTTCAAAATTTGTTTCTCCTTCTTTTACTGATAATCTTGTTAAGAGTTACACTTATAATTAGCCTATATTTTTTTAAAAAATATATTATTTATAGTTTCAAGCACACTTCCATTATTATAATGTAAAACTGTCTCGTGCCTTATCTAGAAAACACTTATTTTTACGTAAGTAAAATCCCGGAGATATTATCTACGAAGTCCTGCTAAGACTAATAAATTGTTTTATTCTTTCTGCGTCTACCTGATTATTTTATTATCGATGAAATGCTATTAATAGCTTTAATGCACATCAATAAATGTATTCGAAAGGGGATGAAAGGAATTTAATTAGGAAATTTATTTTACTAATGAACGTTAAAATTCTTATTTAAGGATGTAATGACTCTAATTAAAGTAAAATTTGAAGTAACTGATATATCTAACTCATTAAGCCATTATTTCTGCTGGTCTTATGATATTAAAGCTATATTCCTTATATTCCTTATTATTCTACACTATATAAATTAAAATAACGTTTTTAGTACTTAAAATCCTGAACTTGATTCTAGTCGGAGCCATCCCTCTAGAATAGGGGAGGCAACCTGCGACATCCTTGGTCTTTGTGTGAAGCTTTTAGACTGAGTAATAATTCTATATATATTGGACGAATCCTGTTTTCTTTTAAAATAAATTTTCGTTCGTAAAGGAATGTACAGCCGCGGGAAAAAAAAGAAACACACCTCTTCAATCGAACAATTTTAACAGTAGGGAAAATTCAAAGATGGCGTTTGAGAGCAACTAACGTCTATAAATCTAAATGTATAAAATTTGCATAAGGGTCCGTCTTCATATTAATTTGAGCACCAACTTCATAGTTTCAAATCTGCACAGCCTATTTCGACAAGCGATTTCCAAAGCATATCAAAATGTAGCTTCACTTCAAATACCAATTATAATGTCACTTGGACTTACCGTTTCGTAATAACAAGTACAGAAATATTGGAGCTGCTTATGTTAAATCAGTTTCTTACACTTTTATAGATATCTTCCTAAATAAAATTTCGATAGCGCTGATATTTTGTACCATGCTACTGTTAAAAAACCCAAACAAAATCCTCCTAATTTTTAATTTTAACGATAGTTTTTAGAATGCAATAATTATTAAATTATTGTTTGAAAAAATTATGAATTGTAACCTTATTATATTTTGATGGGAATTAATTCAGAAGGACATTGGCTATGTTAAATTTCAACTCATTCCCATGATTAGATTCTGCGCTACATTATATTTTCCTTATTATTACGATTTTAGGGGACAACCAAAAGTTTAACAAACCTTGGATAATAATTCTTGGATTGTTTGCACTGGCATAAAATACGTTTGAAATAGTGTTCAAATTTGAATTTGGGTAGCGATAACTTCATTCAATCTCCATCTACGTATAGATACTTTCTATGTGGAGATGATCCCTGAAGTTGATACTAATACATAACATTGAATATCTCCGGACAGAAAATATATTATAAAGTCATGAAATTTCATATTTAGAGTAATTTAACGATGCAGAATATGACTATAGCTTCAAAACATGGTGTTTTCATTGGGAATTTTGTGTTTGTGTAAAATTTGTTATGAAGACGTTCCGTTATGCAAATTGTTTGCTTTAGAATTTGTAGGGGACATTACTCCCTATTGAATGATACCTTTGAATTTGTTCTAGTATGAATGGTGCTAGAAATAAGGCAGGTGATTCGGTTTTCGTTCCTCGACTGTACCTTTCCCTCCTGGTATTGAATATGCGACATTTAGCACTTAAACACAAATAGCATATCGCACCCCGGAAAAAAAAGTGACACAAGTCAAAAAATAAAAATTTTGATCTTATGTCATTGAAAAATATGTATGAGGTGCCCCAGCGTGTTACATTACTATTCTATGACTTATGACTTGTAAAGGGGTGACTCCGAAGAGTGCCAGCACCGCGACTAATAGTCTATTGTAATAAATTTCAGTATGTACCTGATTGGAATGTTTGACAGTTCCCAGAGTTCGATACAGTGGTATCCCAGATATTCAAATCGTTGTGCAGAGTAATGGTCACATTCACATAGAACGTGTACAGAACTCTCCTCTACCATCCGGCAACCTCTACATAATGGGTTATCTATAGCACCCATAATGTTGAGGTATCTATTCAGGGTACAGTGGTCAGTTAGGAGGCCAACAGCTATCCGGATTTCTTTCCTACCCAAATTCAGCAGCTCCCTTGATCTATCCCAAGGAGACTGTTGATTAAGCTCTTTGGCTTGTCTTTGATTATTAGATTGTTGCCATGTATGGTAGGCCTCAGCAAGGAACAAATCCCTCATAGTCCCTCTAACCACATAATGAAACAGACCCAAAACAGGCCTTGGTTCAATAAATGGTGTTTCAGACACATGTTTTGCTAATTGGTCTGCCGTTTTATTACCTTCAATGCCACAGTGACCAGGGACCCAGACAAGAGAGACTTTGTTTCTCTCAGACAGGTTCTCAAGCGCATTGTTTATTCCCACACTGCTTGCTTTTGAGGATATGCACTGACTTTAGGGCTGCCTGGCTGTCAGAAAAGATTTTTATAGCCCTCTTAACTAAACCTCTATTGAGGCAGTTGTAAGTACAAGCCGAGATCGCCAGAACCTCAGCCTGATATACAGTGGCCAACTTACCCAAAGAGAAAGATAGCCTTATTTTTCGATTAGGACTGAAGGCACCTGGACAAGTGCCATGAGATGTTTTTGAACCATCTGTGTACCAAATTTCATCACCTCTCCCGATCAGCCCGGAAACGAATCTCCATTCTTCTCTCGTCAGAAAGATGATGTTATATTTGGCTTTAAAGCAAAATTGTTTTAACATCTAATCAGATCTCATTAATAGATAGGGATGCTCCTTCACCTGCGAATCGACATTTTTTAACGCAGGCATTTCATAGGATGATTTCCATAGTCCCATGAGTTTGAGCATGAATTTGTAAGCATGAAATTGCCTCTAGTTCCACTTGTTTATGCAGTGGTAGAAGTCCCAGAAGCAGTTCCACTCTCTGTGACGGAGTGGTTTCCATCGCACTAGTAATTGCAATGGTCACCATTCTTTGAAGACTAGTGAGTTCTTTCTTCACTGTCTCACTACGGGTTCTATTCCACCAAGCAATGGCGCCATAGGATACCATCGGAACAATAATCCCAGTATATATCCAATGCACCATTTTAGGTGTTAGACCCCAGTTATTACCAATGGCACGTCTACAAACCCAAAGTACTATTTTGGCCCTGCTCGTGAAGTACTGGAGATGTGAGCTCCATGTCAAGGTCTTATCAAAGATTACTCCTAGATATTTAACCTCACCTGAGTATGAAGTGGTGTTCCAAATAATTTTATCGAGTGCTTATCTCGTAACCTTTTCCGAGTGAAGAGGACTAGGCTAGTTTTGTTGGTGTTAACCGACAGGTTCACTTTTTTGCACCAAATTTCAATCTTTTTTAGGGCAGTGTTCATTAGGGCTGTTACCGTGTTTTGGAACTTCCCTCTTATAACCAGCGTTATGTCATCAGCATATCCCAGACAATACAGGCCCAAGAAGTGAGTCCTGTTTAGGAGCTCGTCAACCACTAGGCTCCATAGTAAGGGCGACAACACACCACCCTGTGGACAGCCTTTACAGTTCCCCACAGTTAACGTGTCTCCCAGTAAGGAGGCCTGAGCCATCCTTGTCTCGAGCATGTTTTTAATCCAGGCGCAAACCAATCAATTAACATTTTGACTGATGAGGGCATCAATGATTACGTATACTGGAACCTTATCAAAGGCTCCCTCAATATCTAAAAAGGCTGCCAAGGCAATTCCTTTCCATTGACTGCTCTATCAAGGACCTCAAAAAGATCGTAAAGAGCAGTCTCTGTAGATTTCCCAGGCTGTTAGGCGTGTTGAAATCTTAACAGGGGTTCGGCTTTAAGAACCTCGTCCCTAATGCATATATTAAACAATTTCTTTAAAGTCTTAAGAAGAAATTATGTCAGGCTAATAGGTCCGAAGGCTTTGGCTTCACTGTAGCATGTTTTACCTGGTTTAGGTATAAAATTACCTTGCAAGTTCTCAATGCATGTGGCATGTACCCATATACTGCACAAGATCTATAAATCCTGCATAGGTGTGGTATAATGATGTCTTTGCCATGTTAGAGTAGAGCAGGTATAATGCCATCTACACCAGGTGTTTTGAAGTGCATGAATTAGTTAATCGCCCATTCTATTCTTTTTGGAGTTATTATACTTCTGGCCAGTTTACAGTCCTCCTTCCCACTATGCAGCAGGGGAACAAGTGGAACTGTCAGTTCATCGTTGATGTTTGTGATTCTGGAATCGGGGAAGTGCACTCTAAGCAAATCTCCCAGGGTGCTCCTACCGTTTTCTGTGAATGTGACATCGTCCTTTCTAATGGTGACCAATTGTCACTGGTTGTTTTGGTCAGTGCTTTAGTCAGCTGAGCAGCTTGAGCTGCACTAGACATATTGTCCACTTGGCCACAGAAGTTTTTCCATGACTCCTGTTTAAGTTTCCTTATGGCTTGTTATAGTAGGTGAGTGTCTCTTTGTATCTTGACCACTCACCTGTTTTTTAGCTCTGTTATAGAGCCTTCTGCATTTCTTCTTGAGACCACAGAGACTTTTATTCCACCAAGGAATTCGTCTTGGTAGGCCTGTGGTGACTGTCTTACAATTTGACTGATATGACTGTAGGATGGATTGCTGCACGGAGTCAACAGCCGATTCCAAGTCCACCAGTGAGGGAAAGTTGTGACTCCTACCCTCTAAGAGGAGGTGAAGGTCCTCCCTAAAATATTTGAGGCAATGCAATAAATTTATGTAATTTAATAAATGGAGCTCTTTCGTTAACAAACAATAACCGATTGATCAATCACAATAACAGTCTTAACAAGAATCCAAAAGAGTACATGAAAATAGTTATAATTTTTAATTAATACGTTTATTTTCAAATTCCCAGTTAAAAGTTTTTGCTCTCCTGGAAAGTGGCTATATTTACTTCAGTTTATGGCGATATAAATAAGATAATCACGTATTTATATAGAGGAATTGACGAAATTAAATTTATTTTCATCAAACTATTCACCCTTCTACGAAGCAAACGAATGTGAATTATAAAATTATTAAATTGAAACAATTATAATTTCTTTTTTTATGCACTCATACTTGAGCATAAAAATGTAAGTAACAAAGAGATGTATGATTGACGTAAAATAACAAAATGATGTATGGAAACTTAACTAAACGGGCTAACAATTTAGTAAATCAAGGTAGTAAATCAGTGTAGAATGTAGGATATAACACAGTTGAAAAACAGACACAGCAAGGTGAGACTTAGTTTATTAAAAAAAATGTATACTTTACATTAAAAACAGCATCAAAGAAACCATATAGAAAACCAGTACTAGATCTGACAAGTGTTGCTATAAGCCAACTCCGCTTATATATTGTTCTTTGAATAATCAAAGTATATGGGCGTTTCATATGCAAATAGGGCCAGATTTCCATATGTATTGAAAGATCCCAACTATCAATAGTGACATGATCTCAAGTTAACTTACAATTGATTACAAACAATTGAGAGTACAGGAGAATATCCAACACTAACGAATGTTCTTTTTTGTTAATAAACATAACCGATTGATTAATCACAACAGCAATCAGAGCGAAAATCCCAAAAATGTGCATGGTGCATTGTTACTATTTATTAATCACTAAGCAGATTTTCGATTCCCAATAAAAAATGTGTTTTGTTTTGCTATCTTGAAAGTTGCTATCATTAAAACATTATAACGTAAAATAACAGTGATAAAATGTAACAAGAATGTGCTTTTTTGTAGATAAACAAAAAGCAATTGATAAATCACAATAGTAGCATTAACAAGAATCCAAGAGTGTATATGGAAACATTGTGTCCATTTTTTAATCAGTTCGTTGATTGTCGATTCCCAATTAGAATGCGTTATTTAGCAGTCCTAAAAAGTTTCTATTTTTCAGTTGGTTTTTGGCGATATGAATAAAATAATCACGTACTTATCGAGGAATTTACAAAATTATATTTCTCTTGATCAAACTATTCACTATTCAACAAAACAACCGAATGTCAACTTCAAAATTTATCAAATAGAAACAATTAGATTCTCCTTTTTCCTTCTGTCTCTTCCTTGAAGTGCAGAAAAAATCGCTCTGAAAGATGACTCCAGCAGGAATAAAAACATAAGAGAAATTGTCCATTTCATACGCCATCTTCGGAAGAGAGCTCTGTTTTGTTTATTTTACATAGAATCGTGACATCTGCTTCGTAATCTCGTTCAGCATGACATGTTCCGCATTTTTCTGAAACGCATGGAAGTCATCCTTTCTTTCAAGAAGAAAGTTTTCGGCGGACGAAGAAAATAATGTGACTTATTGCTCCTTTTTTATTTATGTTTCATTGTTTGACTGTATATGAAATATCCTACAAAGGAATAAAAATTTATTCAATGTTATTATTTATAGCGCAGATGTGACCGCGTTAGATATCATTTCTTGTAGGTCAACTTTACCTGTCACGCTACTTCCATACTTCAGAGCTTGATGTTTGTAGTGCACGTTTCGTCTTGCAGTCTCTTAAAACGTAATGCTGGAGGCTCGGCATTCTGATTTCGAAGTATGGAGTGTTGTGTGTTTCAGAGAATAATCAGGAAAAGTATTTTCAGAAGTATGTAAAATTACTTTGAAATAGGAGGAAAAGGATGGAAAATTTTCAGAAAATAAAAATAAACATATTTTAAACTTATTTTAAGCTTAATAGATAATTTTTACGATTGCTTGTTGGTTCTTTCTTGCCGTGATGTTTGCTATCTTTATTTGATGTCTGTTGTACACGTTCTGTTTCGGCCATTAAAATTAAATACTTGATGATCGGCATTTTGATCCAATAGTATAGAATGTTTTCTGTTTTAGGACATAATCAGAAAAGGTATTTTCGGAATTTCTAAATTTACTTTAAAAAGCGAGTAAAAATTCATGTTACTATTCTGTAACAAAAATTTAGAAATAAAAAAATATTTATGCATTTTAACCTATATATAAAATATAACGAACCACATGTAAAGATCAAGCAGTCGTAAAAAATATTTTGTATAATTTTTACTGCTGCTTGATCTTTTGTCGTTATATTTCCTATCTGTACTTGATATCTGTTGGACACGTTTCGTCTTGCAGAATCTATTAAAATACAATACGGGATGCTCAGTATTCGATCCCAAAGCATATAATATTGTGTATTTGAGGATTGTAAAAAACATTATTTACAGAGGTATATAAAATTAATATAGAAAACAGAAAAGAAGCATTTTGCTTATACGTTTTGATGGATATTCAGGATAGAAAAACACTTATATTTCTAAACGTATTTTACGCTCTATATAAGTGTTAATACTTAGTTTCCCGATTGTTTGTTCAGTTCTTTCTTGCTGTTATATTTG
The DNA here is from genome assembly GCA_947359465.1 of Metellina segmentata. NCBI lineage: Eukaryota > Metazoa > Arthropoda > Arachnida > Araneae > Tetragnathidae > Metellina > Metellina segmentata. Next base: position 69,546,510 of record OX375872.1, on the reverse strand, counting down.
CTATCTTTACTTGATGCTTGTTGATTAGTTTTCGTTTTGCAGAATCTATTAAAATACAATGCTGAATGATCAATATTCAGATTCTATAGTAGGAAATGTTGTGTGTTTGAGATACAAGTAAAATAACTATTTTCAAAAGTTTTATAAAATTACTTTTAAAATCGTAAGAGACTTAGAATTCTATTGAATATAAATTTTTACACAGTAGATTGTTCTGAATATTATTGAGAATTTAAAAATAATGTATACAATTTTGAAAATTTAAATAAAAAGTACTTTTTTACTCTTCCCAACACCTGTATATACCTCTACAAACATAACACTACGTACTAGTGTACGTTCAGTGCGTCATTGATGTGTGGATGGTAACACAATGATGGGTTAATTATGTTCTAATTATTTCTAGAGTTGTGAGGTATAAAGTGTTGAAAAGTTTTTGCCCCAGCTGTAAATATAAAGACCAAACTTGGAGATACTGTTTTCTGGTCTCTGTCATGATTTCCTAATAAGATAGAAGTCCTATTAGAGAGATCCTGTTTACGGATTATTAGTGACGCTATCATTACCAATTTCTGTCTATTCATTGCCAGGTATAGAAAGCTACAAGGGAAGTCATGGATGTTATTCTACCAATCCAAGGATATTTTAATATATTACTTTCGCAAGGTCTTAGAAAGCACATAGTAAAAGAATGAGAAATATAGTATAATATCGCCTCACCTTTCACTTCCACATCACCATCTAAAAATGTGTAAGTTTAACATAACAATAAAATACTGGTGACTGACGTAAAATAGTGGTGAAACGATGATCTACCTGTGACTGTCCAACTAAACTGATGGAATGCCACAGTACTAACGATTGACCTACCTCTGTAATACTGGGGAATAATACAATACAAGTGACTGATTTGCAGTATTAGTGATTAACTTGTAGCATCATAATTTTTGATACGTAAATCTGTAATACTGTACAGGTATGATGTTAATAACAATATATATATATATATATATATATATATATATATAATATATATATATATATATATATATATATATATATATATATATATATATATATATATACAATATATATATATATATATATATATATATATATATATATATATATATATATATATATATATATATATATATACATATATATATATATAGAGAGAGAGAGAGAGAGACATGTTCAATGGGTGACATATAAGGGGAACGTGCAGGCCATGGAAAAAGCGGAACCTGTCGTGCACTGAAGAAGACGTGTACATTCCAAGCAACATATGGACGGGCATTCTCTTGCTGAAATACTGCTTTCTGAATGCGTTGCAGATGTGGTAGAAACTCGGGTTCCACAACTGCCCAAATGTAGCGTCCAATGTTTAAGGTCCCCACAATTTGGAGTAGACGGGATCGCCCATGATATACAATTGCTACCCAGACCATAACGTCCAGTGTTCGTAAAGTATTGCTCTGTAAAAGACACTCCGGTTGAAGGCGTTGACCTCTGTAGGATCTGACAAGTACGCGTCCATCGTTATAGTCCAGATTCCATCGGGACTCATCTGAGAAGACGACTTTTTACCTATCGACATGTCAGTGGCTGTGTTGGTGAACCCATTGCAGATGGAGGTGAAAAAGACGGAGGTGGTTAAGCGTCATGGTAATCCTGCGCAGAGAATCCTTGCACGTAGCCCATGGCGCAGCAGATGTCAACGAAACGTGGGGGCAGTCAATGACACACCACTAGACGGGCTCCAATGTTGTGCCTATCGCGATATTGGAGCCCGTTGGACATTGGAACGCGTGCTACACTACTGGGGTTTGACTTTTCCGGTTCTGCGTGATCCATCTCTTCCACACGCTTCACTGTTGTGGCACTACGCCCCGTGCTAGTGGTGTTTCAAGATACGAAAGTTCAACCACACGGAGGAAAATTAAGTGGTCCCGTTAGAAGTCCGTTAATTTATCGGGGCTGATATATAAATATAAATATATATAAATAAATAAATATATATATATATATATATATATATATATATATATATATATATATATATATATATATATATATATATAATATATATATATATATATATATATATATATATATATATATATATATATATATATATATAACACTACCCTACAATAATGGACCGGACAGCAAGATGTGATGGTATAAGGGAAATAATACATGTTTTAATAGAGGCCGCGTGATGTAATTACACTAGCAACCCTTTTGGGTATACGTTCGACAAGGTTTTGTTACACAGCTATGGGTATTTGTGTCCATTCCTGCTGCAAAAATGTCGCCATCTCAGCCTTTTCAGCTTCTCAGATTTCGGATGTGTTTCCCTGGTCCGTAATCGTCGCTCTAACTGCTTCCACAAATGTTCTATGGGGTTTAGGACGGGACTCTGAGCAGGCCAGGGAAGATGTTTTACATCCATATCTTGATACCACTGCTTGACAGAAGCTCCAACATGACATGGAGCGTTGTCGTTGAGGAAGTAACATTCGTCTTTTCCAAAAAATTGTTCATAGAAAGAACCTGATTGCCCAAAATGTTCATGTAGGCGTCTGCGTTCAATTTATCAGGAACAACATGCAAAGGTACCAGGCGAAACCACGAAAAACACCCCCAAACAAGTATACAAGTTTTAAGCAAATCCGCTGGCGTCCGGTCTCTCTCTCTCTCTTTATATATATATATATATATATATATATATATATATATATATATATATATATATATATATATGAGAGTAAAATCATAAAAAATGATAAAATATATTTACAGAAAAAAATACATAATTCTTTTTCAAAATATCTTCCCTCAGATGATGTGCAACGGTCAAATCATTCAACCCACTTTTCAAAACAAGTAGATAAGCCTTTTTCTGGAAGCTGCTTCAAAGAACCCTGCACTGCTGAAATAACTTCAGAATCTGTATAAAATTTTCTACCACGGAGCTTCTCCTTCAACTTCGGAAACAACCCAAAATCGTATGGTGCGAGATCTGGACTGTAAGGGGGATGTGGCATGATTTTAATATTGCATTTACTAAGATATTGCTGGACAGAAGTAGTGACATCGGGAGAGCATTATCGTGATGTAATGTCCAATTGCCTACTAGTTCATGTCGCTTTCTCGATATGTGCTTTCGCAAAATTTTCAAAACTGTAATATAATATTCACCATTTACAGTAGTTTTTGGAGGCACAGCAAGCTGATAGATTGCACCTTTATGTTCAAAGATAAAATAATCATCATGACCTTTCCAGCATATTTGGTTTGTCGGATTTTTTCGGAGGTGGAGAATCAGTGAGTTCCATACACTTGTTGAGGTCTACTTGGTAAGGGGATCAAAATGATGCACCCAAGTTTCATCACCTGTTATTACAGTCTTTAGGAAATTCGAATCATTTTCAAGCATCTGTTTCCACTCACAACATTGGTGAATTTTTTTTTTGCATTTGCTCTTTTGTAAGGTGATGAGGGACCCATCTGTAACAAACATGGCGAAACTGTAAATTGTTGCGTAGAATGCGAAATATCAACGTTTTCAAAATGTTAGTTGATGCTGCTATCTCCTCACAAGTCATTCGCCGATTTTCTCGCAAGATTGCCCACAGAGTGTTAACATTTCGATCATTCACAACACTTTCTGGTCGGCCAGGCTTAGGAGCCAGTTCTGCAGACAAGCGTCCTTTTTTTAAATCAACATGTGATCTAAAAATCGTAGACTCACCAAAACATTTGTCTTTGTAAGCTTCTTTCATTAACTTAACTGTTTCTGGAGCTGTTTTGCCCAAACGATAGCAAAATTTTAGGGCAGAACGCATTTCATTTTTTAACTTTAAATCATTCCCCTCCATTTCTGTAGGGCAAATAAAAACAATTCTTTAAACAAGCACGAAACCAGGAAAATAAAATCGTCTGCTTCGTTTAGAATATTTATAATTGTACTGTTAACAGTTTGAAAAAATCGCCTGCACTTCTATTTTTTAGTTTCGCGGTGTTGCCACTGCGTAAAAAATTCACTCTCAGTTTTTATGGACTGCGCTTTATATATATAAATTGGTATAAAATAATTCCACCATATTGCAGATTTACTTATTTACCCTATTCAGCTCTGCTATTTCATTAACGCAATCAGCCAAATCTTATTTATTCCTTTCTCGCCGGCTGAAGATCTTGTCTGTCCAGTTGTTTTCTTTAATGAGGCTACGATCCCTTCAAACCCGGCTAAGGAAAAACGTCGCCTCACGTGCAACCATCCGCTCCCCCCATTCCCGAATGTCCTTCCGCAGGACATCGTTTATTCAGATCGAGGACAAAATAAACAAGTCAACAGCGAGATCCCAACGGAGAGACAAAATTAAAGCAATTCCTGAGGATAATTTTTTTTTTCTTCATACCTTTGATATCCGCATATTAAATTATGGATGTCTTTTCATATACGTTTTTGAAAGAAATGCTCTTGTGTTCTAGATGCATGTACTCGTAAACAGACGTCTAGAAATAAAGCCTCAAGTGTAATGAGCTTCCGTTCATGAGATGGTGCAGAGTCCAATTTTGTTCCTTGGTTTTGTAGTGTCACCAGGGTTTTAAAATTACCGACGTTCTCAGTGCGTGTAAGTTGATTACGGAAATTCTCGGTACCAGTGATATACCGATTTCAATCAGATACCAATTATGTACTACAATACTCGATGATAGGAATTTTCAAATGTTTAAGGGTATAATTGAAAAAAATATTGCTACTCTTTAATACTGACAGACCAGAAAAGTAGATTACCATCCAGTTAAGTATAATAAGTTATGGCGACAAAAAATGTGTTCCTCAGTTGAAATATTGATGGAATTATACAATGTTGGTGGTTGTCGAGCTAAACTGGTGGAATGATATATAACTAATGATAGACATGGGCAATACTGTGGAATCATACAATACTAATGATTAACCTGAAGTGCTGGTGTAATAGTACAATACTAATGATTGATGTACAATGCTGCTGGAATGATACATTACTGGTTTAAACCAGGCACTATTTCCTACTATAATATTCAACAAAGGAATTTTAGGTTAGGGTATAATTAAAAATAATATCAATACTCAATTGATAATAACTTCAGTACAAAAAGTGGGCTCCACGTAGATGTTTAACTTAGCTTCAAAGGTGCGTTTCAAACTTTGACCATAAACTTGTTTAAAATAAACCTAAAAAATACACTATTCGTGAATTATATGTATGAGAATGATTCGATCAATCAAATGACGAATCAATGGATGTTGATCTTATCCAGTCGAGTGAACCAAACATATAATGCATGTTCGTTTCCTCCTCGAAGATGAAAGTATTCAAAGGGTGACGTAACTACTAGTTTTGGTCAAATGATCTTGGGAAAAAAAAGGGTTACAATTACTCACTCTACTATGGCTTTTATGGCGCAATGGTTGTATTTGGGCAAGCCGTGCCAAACCCAATACAGACAACTTCATGTACTATACATACACAAGGAAACTTTTACTGACATTTAAGGGAGAAATATACCCAGGGATATGTACAGTTTTCGAACCTACGTTGCCAACCAATTACAGGTTTGCTAGAGCAGTAGATAAAACCACGGAGCTGAAGCATCCTCCGAAATAAAATAAAGAAATTGAAAATCCTTTCATAATTTATGCAGGTCCTTTCTTTTCTTTTCAAAATTAAAAAACGGGCCGAGTTTCTGAGTTTACATTCGATAAATCGAAGGTGAGGAATGTAAACTAATTTTACGCAGCTCACTTCAACATCATGGTTTACAATGTTATCTAAAAAGTAATATCTAAAGTTTAATGTACAGTAATAAACACGTCTGATGAATGTATAATTTAAGTACCAGAACATTTGTGAGTATTAAAAATGTTAACAAAACACTTATTAAGAATGTTAACAAAACACTTATTAAAAATGTTAACAAAACACTTATTAAAACCCGTTTCCTTAAAACTACCAAGCTATGTAATACCTCTCTCGTGCAAAAGTACAAAATCTTTAACAACTTTCGTCGAGACTGTTGAGTTAAAACAAAACATGCCTTTCTGTAGAACTTAAAATAGACTTGCAAAATATCAAGTAATCAACACTACTCTACAATAATGGACCGGATAGCAAAATGTGTTGGTATAAGGGAAATGATCTATGATTTAATAGGGGAATGGTTCCCCACGTGATGCAATTACACTAGCAACCCTTCTAGGCATACTTTCAACAAATTTTTAATACACAGCTATGGGTATTTGTGTCCAATTGCAAGATTGCAAGATTGTGTCCAATTGCAAGATTGTGTCCAATTGCACCTATTGCAAGAATGTCGGCAGCTCAGCTGTAGATTTCCGACGTGATTCCCTGGTCTGTAAGTGTCGCTCTACCTCGTCCCACAAATGCTATATGGGGTTTAGGTCGGGACTCTGAGCAGGCCAAGGAAGACGTTTTACATCCATATCCTGATACCACTGCTTGACAGAGGCTACAACAGGGTATGGGGCGTTGTCGTTCTGGAAGTAACATTCGCCCATTCCATAAAATTGCCAGAGCGTAGGAAGAACCTGATTGTCAAAAATGTTCATGTAGGCGTCGGGGTTCAATTTCCAGAAAGAACCTGATTATCCAAAATGTTCATGTAGGCATCGGGGTTCAATTTACCAGGAAAAACATGAAAGGTCCCAGGCCATACCACGAAACACCCACAAATGCCACCCCCAAACAAGTAGTGGGATTTTATGCAAATCCGCTGGCGTCCGGTCCATTATTGTGGGTAGTGTATTCTGCATATTTAAAAGCGTCTGAATTAAATCATCCGTTATCAATAAGTATTTAACCACTTCGACTAGTTCTGCAACTTAAAACATTACATACATTCCTATTAAATGTAAATACACTACAAACTTTCCATGGAATAAAATGCATGTCTAACACACATGCGTAGCGATCGAATTAAATAATTTTTTAATTATTCAACCACTTTGTCCACAACAACTTCTTTAAAAATAAACCACACATTCTCTATAAATGAAAACACACGAGCAAATTTTTCATTTAATAAACTGAATCTATAACGCCCATATGTATATTACACACATCTAATAGCGTCACTTCCTCACTCGTTAGAGTGGGTTCCGGTTAGAAGGACGCTTTTCGGAAGTATCTCATTATGAAGAACTCAGCCATCCTGATTCCAGCGCGCCGGATTTCGAGCTACATTTCCTGTATGAGGTTACCTTTAATATCTTTCGAAACTTTTCCCCCAGGAGGTCAAAGGCGAGACCACGGACGCATATGTAAAGCCTGATGGGAATCTAAGTCCTTAAAGCGGCTTTATCTGGTGCTTTCAAACATGGTCTCCTATCGTATGAAATAATTCGTAGAGTTCATTACTTGAAGTTAATGTTGGAGGTCGTAACCAGCTTCATTCTTGCTGCGATAAAAATTTAATTTTGGTTGGAATATTTTGTAATACGTGGTTTCTTTTCCAGTGCTGTGTTTAGAATTTAAAAACCAGTTGTAGGTATTGCATTTAACACTCGGAGAGATTCGCTTGCATAATTCCACCTTGTGACTTGCGGTCATCCCGGCATGACGTCCAACCAATTTTGACCTCTTGACCATTAAAATATTTTCAAAAGATTCACTTATGAAGAAATGGGCAGTGTAATCTTTCAATAGGATTTTATTTTACAGAAAGAAGAGATATAAACTTTAACAAATGGTCTGATAGTAAGGAATTGTGCAAGTCTTCCCAAATAATCGTATTGTAAGGAATCGGGCAATATACTCTTTCAAAAGGATTATTTTCTTTCAAAAATAAAAAAGACAATTGGTCTAAAGGATTCCATTCTATTAAAAAGAGCCACTGTGATATTGTATTTAAAAAGGAATATTTTCTAAAGAAAGGATCCACTAGAATATTTTCAAAGGATTATCTCACTATGAAAAACTTCGTAAGACAAAAAAAAATTCTAAATAAAATAAATAAAATACACAACTTTAATTAAAAATTATAAATTTTAATTCCTACCCAAAAAACATTCAACACTAAACTTTGATCTGCGAGGGCACAAGCTTGAAGATCTCATTTATCTGTTTTTGAATTTTTATTGAATTCGGTTCATTTCTGTTTTTTCACGGATAAAAAATTCAGTTATGAATTACCGTTCATTGGTTCTGAAAAGTGTCGAGTGATAACGTTACCAAATTAACGATAAATTTTTTCAGTCGCAATATTTTATAGTTACTTTAGCATTATTTTTAAGGTAGCATTATTACGATGTCGTTAGAAGCAAACATGGCCAACGTAGGGCATAATACAGGCGAAAATATTATCTGAACAGCTGTTTTTGCCACGAGGTCTAAGGTTAAATATTAAGGAAATGCCGCATAAAGTGATTAATCTTATATTTTTATTACTTTTGTCCTCATTTGTGTGGTAAAAGGCAATATAAGAGGTGCAATAGTTTTGCAACTTTTCTCGTGTTAATCCCAAAGTTGTTTCAAAGAGACATTTCGTCCATCAAGACCTGACCAATTTGACTGATGACGCAATATCTCGTCCATCAAAATCGGATCAATATGGCTTATGACTAGATATCTCGTCATCCGAGTACTGCCGATATTTTTATGATGCCGAGATCAATATCTGGTCAGTTTTATTTTCCATGGCGAGATTTCTTCCAATGGCGATATTTCTTGTCCTTCAAAATATGGTCAATTTTCTTCCAATGATTAGATATCTTGTTCATCAAAATTTGGTTAGTTTTGATAGCGAGACGGTATATCTTGTCTATGCCACCACCAGGAAGGTTGCGATACAATTTATTTTCTTGTCTTCATCACAACAACACATTAGAGACATTACTTGACAAATCAGTAAGCAATATCCAAACTGTCTATGATTACGTGGTGTTGTCCTCTGATCTTTCCATTTGAGGATTGATTCCGTATCGTCGTCAGTAGTCCTTTGTGTTGCTCTAGTACGACGTTCATTAAAATTACCTTACCTTACTAAACTGTCGACGCTCCACCCACCCAATGGCTCTTTACATTTTAGAACGCATTGTGTCTTTGTGGGACACATTTTGCATGATGAGTTGGCTCCAGGGCGACTTGTGCAGCATGGTCTTTTGGATTTGGTCTAGGTCAGTGGTTGTCAACATTTGTGAGATGGAAAATTCTTTTTTATAGGACTAAGGCCCAGACCTCCAAATTTACCAAAATGGACCAAATATGGCCCTTCCGCCATAAAAACTTAACCCAACTAATCGATAATGATGCAATGCGTGAAATGATAAAAATGCTTCCGTATGATCAGGAGTTGGTCCAAGTGCGACTTGCACAATATGGTAATTTGGATTTGGTCTAGGTCAGGGGTTGTCAACATTTGTGAGATCGGAAAATTCTCTTTTGTAGGACTAAGGCCCAGACCTCCATATTTATCAAATGGACCAAATATGGCCCTTCCATCATAAAAACTCAACCCAACTAATCGATAATGATGCAATGTGTAAAATGATAAAAATTCTTCCGTATGATCAGGAGTTGGTACCAGTGCGACTTGCACAATATGGTCTTTTGGATTTGGGCTAGGTCAGGAGTTGCCAACCTTTGTGAAACCGCGAATTGGACACATTTTTATGACTAAGGCCCAGACCTCCAAATTTTAAAAATGGACCAAATATGGCTCATAAAAAAACAACCGATAATGATGCAATGCGTAAAATGAATCACAGTGTAGTGCATTAAAATTATGAATCATCCCGTTCCGTCATTTTAGAATGCTTATTGCTTAATCTGGAATCTCGATCGAAATTCCACCCCTGATTCTTTCTTTTCCCCCTGTTTTCCGCTCCAAGTCACAAATAATCCCTGATCCCGAAGACTTCGATTTAGAGTTTGCAGAACGGAAGCAGACATCGTTACTCCATTACCTGCCTGACTTATCCAGGGTATCAAATGAAGTGGAATTCCTCATTTGTAGCAGACGTAATGCGCCCCATATTTCCTCATGAGTCACTCATTTCGTTAACCAGTTTTCGAGCTTTACATGATCCTAATAGCGAAGTGATTTAAACTATGTGATGACTAAATCTTGTCTCCCTTGGGAATGCAGCGTGCTTAACACCTGGGACATAATGATTCTCGTCAGATCCCGCATTCAAATGATAGCCCCGAATGAACTGTATTAAGACATTATTGATGAAGCTTCACGAGAAATCGTTTTTTTTTTTCTTGCCCCGACCCAACAGCGTGTTTATTGAATTTCTGGTTGATGCTAAACCAGTGTGTGAGCAAAAAAAATAACATTGGCGTCATTAAAGTCGGCGTTATTTACCAGGTGTGCCGAGGCACGCTGGTGTGGGACAATAGTGGCATTTTCATGTATATCTTAAGCATGGTAAAATGATTTAAAATGTCAAACTGGTGTAAAAACAGCAAAAAATAACAATGGTTTCACAACAATAGGTCAGCGGTTTTCACAAGATCTGCCACAAAAACGGCACGGGTATGCCTTATGTATATGGCAAAATTCGACGAATGGCTTAAATTGCACATTTTTTTCATTAAAATGGAAACTAATAACACAGACGTCATTACATTAAGTCAAAGGTTTTCACCAGGTGTGCCATAAGAATGGCACTGGTATGCCTTACGGATGGTGAAATGATTTAAATTGTCGAGTTTTTATTAAAACGGGGAAAAAATCACTGTCATCATTTCACTAAGCCAGTTGTTTTCATCATTCGTGGGGAACTGGTGTGTAATAAGAATTGTGAAACGGTTTAAAATGTATACGTTTTATTTATTTCGTAAATCAATCAAACTTAAAATTATTTTTTGTCCAATCACCGCATAATTACAATAATTAATTTAAGGTATACGTATACACTAGAAAACACGAAAATCGACAAGAATATCAACACATTTTTATTGATTCAAAATATTATCCAATTTCTTTGCTTTCAAACGATGCCAAGACCTTGCAAAGATTCGAAATAGGTTTTAAATTGCATAGGTTTTCATTAGGTACTGTCATCATGAACAGACACGATTCATAAACTTTAAACTCGATTTCTGAATAGCTGGTTTTTGCAATAGGATGCTTTGTTTAAAGCATGGTCACTCCACAATGAATTCACCTATTATAATTATTTTTGCATCATTATGATTTATGTAATACAATGGATGGTTTGAGTTTCAATCATAATATTTAGTTACTAAATTAATGTTAAATTGATTTTTAAATGTTGAAATTCCTGAAAAAATTAGATTTTTTTACTCTTCCTTGATTAAAAAATTGTAAAAAAAAAAATACTATTTCTTCTAGCAACTTTATGGAGGCTCAAAACATGAAGAATAATATTAGAAATAATTTCCCACAGGAATCGTCTTTCTGAACAAATTAGAATTTGCAATATCACATAACAAAAAAATGATAATTAACTATTATATCTTAATTAGACAATTAATTTATTATTTGCATAATATGATTTTTTCTCCCAGAAATGATTTTATGAATACACCAATTACCTATGGTAAAAAAAAACTGGATTTTTTCAAAGTCAAAATTTTAAAAAATTATTTTTTTTAGTGTATACGTACACCTTAAGGGTGCCATAAGATGGGTTGAAAAACGCTGCAGTAACCATTAAAACGCGTTTGGAATGTTCATGAGTTCCAATCACAATTCTAAAAGCAGAATTAAATTAAGAGGGCACAGTATGCTTAAAAAAATTATTTTTCATTTTTCATTTAAGACAAAATACTTTAGTATACCTTATTAAAATACACTGCAAACATGCATTACCAAATTTTTAAAAAAATTGCAGAAACAGTAATAAGAAGATTAATTTTTTTTTCCAAATATCTCAACGTTAAAAGATTCTTACGCCTTCAAATTTTATTTTTTAAACATTGTGTGTTTGCATGATTTCCTTTAAGTGTGCCCCATAACTTATGCAGGGTTTCATGCACTTCTCTCATTTATGTTCCATAAATATTTTTATGAAAAACGCAGCGGGAAATAGCAAAATTATAGCTATTGTAGAAATTTTCAATAAAAAAAAACAAATATCTTTGTAAATCTTTATTCCATGCACCAAACTATAAAACATATAAAAAATAGCCACATGGAGGAAAGGCTATAGGTTGCAAAGAAAAATTTATTCATGGTTGTAGCTCAGAGTGTTAAGATAAGAAAGGGACTGTAGCTCATTAACGTCACACTAGAACAAAAAGAACGGGATTTTGGTGACAGTCCGACCGATGACTACAACAACACCTGAGCTGGCACCCCCCTCTTTAAACGCCCACACTATACCAACATGAGGACATTTGTGGCCACGACAGGTTTAACATATACCAGCGCCCAGTGTACAAAACGGTTTTTGACTGGATAGAGTTTCTAACTCGAAACCATCCGGTTGTTAATACGTTAGTCTTCCAACTACCACTGTCGATATTTGCATAGAATATATGTCCCAAAGGGTCTTCCAAGGTATTTTTCAGCAGTATGGCTTAGCCTCAATGTATCCGTCGCTTGGCCTCCACGACATCATCTTGCATTTATTTCTCCCACTAAAGATACCTCAAAGGCAAGTGTGCGAGACTCCATTGACTCCTGAAATGACCCCATCATAAAAATCGGTTGCGCAGTTGGAATGGAGTCCGGGATAGGGATTCTTGAACATGCACTTCAATACATCTAAATCCGTGCTGTTACTGAATGAATGTTGTTGATCGCAACTTCCATCATCTACTGTGAATAACTGTAGGTTTACAATTACTGTCAGGCTAAAAATAGGGATAGCAAAATAATATTATTTGCGTACTTGCTGTCAGTCAATTTTTCTTCTCAGTGTACCCTCTAGAACAGTGATGACGATCCTATGACACGCGTGTCAAAGGTGACATACCCAGACATTTTAGGTGACATGCATTGTTTACGGCCTTTCTTCACACAAGAACATTTAACGCACACTGCGCTTATTTCGCTCGTAGCGCTAACATGATCGTTCATGTGCTTACGTTGAGAGAGAGGATGAGGTACATGAAACATATACAGTGCTCAAGACTTAAGGCAGTGTCAGAGACTATAACGCATAAGTACTTTACTCGAGTAAAAAGTATTTAAAAAAGGGCAGCACAATTGGACAAAATTAAATAGAGCCCCCATGCATATTAAGTACCAGCATATTGTAAACTAGTTACTTGACCAATTCGGCGAAAGATTTAATCAATTTAGAAGCCTGCAACAGGCAATTAAAATAATTAAGTATCGGGATGTAGTAATCTACAGTACCTTGGAATTAAATGATTCCCATTGGATGCAACTTGATGATTTGGAAATGTCAACATACAAAATTTCAAGACAGCATCTGGTCTCAAGTGTTTGTGGACTTGAGGTTTAAACTTAAGAGTCTGGAAATAAATCGTTTAGAGAATGAAGAAGAGTGTCACTACGAACTGGTAAATTTGGAGTACTTAGAACCGATTACCGGACACTTTTAGGAGACTGAAAAATCTAGCGATGGCTTCACACACAATTTTCTCCTCTAAGTACGGCGTTAAGCCTTACTCCGGCGTTAAATAATATTAAAACCAATAAAAGAAACCGACTGACAAATGACCTAAGTAGTTCTTGCTTGGGCTTGAAGTGTGCTAAATACCAACCTTCAATTGAAGATTTAGCAAATGCAGTTCAGCAACAAAATTAGTCACCGATATAAAGAGTTATTGGATTTTGCTTTTTTAATAAATAAAAATACATAAAAAATATAACTTTTCTAGAACTATCACAGAATCATGGATATTTCTAGAAGTGACTCGAGTTAAATTAAGTCTTTTGCTGGTTTTTGAAACACTGAACTCAAAGGCTCGCCATCATTGCTCTAGGACATCCAAGGACATGTGGGAACGAGTATATCCTATGAGACTACTCCTTAATTTATATTCCCTACCTCCTCTTAACACCCTGAGTGGTTTCCTCACACAATTGCACCTTGCAATCTGAAGTCTTTCCCTGTAGGACTTGAAATCAATTTCGACCTTCTTGACCAATATAATCTTTCCAAAAGATTCTGCCCAAATTAAAGGGGCAATGGTAGACAGGGCTTTACAAAGGATTCTATTATAAGCAAATGGAAAATGGTATATGTTAAGAGGACTCTACTCCAAGGAAATGAGTAATTGATTCTATTTTCTTAACCCTCCTAGCCTCCAAGTGGTTGCAACGAGATATCTTGTCCATCAATATCGTATCAATTTTTCTAATGACTAGATATCCCATCATCAAAATATTGTCAATTTTTAATTCTTTATTTTATGATGACAGCGATCAAGATCTGGTCCAGTTTTTTTTTCTAACAATATTTATCGTCCATTAAGATTTGGTACGTTTTTCTAATGATGAAACACCTCAACGAGAAAACCGCCACGAGAAAACGACTTGTTTATTTATATTTCCTATTGCGAACCACTTCGGCACTTTAAGCACGAAGGGTTGTGAGTTCAAATCCAAACAAAGATTGTATTATACAAAAGGGGCTGGCGCATGTCATTAAATCTGTAGCAGCATCAAACGTCCTCCATTTGCTATGGTGTGGAAGTTTGGAAAGTGAGGTGTCAACTCAGGTGTGACCTCGTCATCTGACCATGATTCCAAATTACATGATGTTGATCTCGTATCTTTAACTTCGGTTTGATCCCGGACCGTCACCAATAGCCCATTGTGTTACTTTGTGACATTAATTAAAATATAACAAATAAATAAAAAATTCAAAGAAGGAAAAAAAGATCAGGATTAGGGGCAATTCCAGAAAAAATAAGGGGTCATTACTCAGACACTGGATTTTGTCATATAATTCAGCGATAATTATTACACTAGAAAAGTACGCATTTTAAGATTGAATATCTAAATAATATTTCTATTAACTAAAATATTTAAATTTCTGAAACGCGTGCGGTGGTTTCCACAGCACCATTGCTTTCAAAGAGCTTGTTGATTCGAGATCATGGTATTATATGCTTTATCAGAACTTTCTTATTTCGACAGTGAACTAATATTCGTAAAATAAAAACCTTTCATCTGCACTGGTGACCCAGACATGATCCAAATGCGCTACCTTCTGATGTAGGAAAAGCGCTGTTCAAGCCACCGCAGAAGATTATATTATACACAAACTTAAAAACACATTTTTAGTGTAAGATAGCATAATTTACAGTTAAATACAGCATGGAAGACAAATGTAAAAAGTCTTCTTAAGAGTTAATCCAAATCATGCAATACTTATTATTGTAAGTTACATACGCAAGTAGAAAACGTTTTTGTTTGAGATTTCTCTATTTAATAATTTATTCTCTTTTATTTGTTTTTTGTGTTTAATTCCAGTAGATCATTTATTCAGATACAAAATAATTAATGAACGTTTAAATATTAAAATTTTAAATTTGGAAGGTACCAGTTCGTTTCTAGAAAGCTATAAGGTATAGGTCTAAGAGCAGGCTTATTTCGTCTTAGAGCAGAAATTCATTAACTAACGAAACCAGCTTTTGATGCACAGCACTTGGTGGTTGTCTCGACGAGGTATTCTATTAGCAAAAATGATCCAATTTTGATGGACGAGATATCTCGTAATTGGAAGTAAACTGATCCAATTTTGATGGACGAGGTATCTCGTAATTGGAAGGAAACTGATCATATTTTGATCTCGTCTTCATCAAAACTTCGGCAGTACATTGACGATGAGATATCTCGTCACTAGCAAAATTAGTCAGATCTTAATGGACAAGACATATTTGACCACTTTGAGGGATAGACATAGTTACTAGTTAAAAAAATAAAATTATAGGCATTGCTTATCGTGTAAGGTCTGCAATCAACAGATTTGCCGACTGAAATCGTTAGAATCAGAACATGCTGTGGGGATTCAATAAACTACCGTGCACAAGGTTTTGACGAATGATCTTAATAATATCTAATAATCATGAATTGTTGGACAGCGCTCATTCATCACATCTCCTGCAGGCTTGGTGGCTAAACATCAAATCTTCCAGGTGGCTCATTCCCTACAGGTACTGGTGTTGGCACCCTGCAACGTCTGGCTTTTCCCAAAGCTAATATCACCCACTGAAAGGGAAAAGATTTTTCAGCCCGCGGATGCAATTCGGGAGAACACGACAAGCAAGCTGTTGGAGATTCCAGCAATGGTCTTTGCAGAGTGTCAAAAAAGTGTTAGAGACGCTGTTTGTGCTAGGCCTCAAACTGGTAACTTTGATGTCGGTGCACTGCATCTGGTTTCCTATTAAATAGCTGGATACTTTTTGCACAGATCTCTTAACATTTGACCCTCCTGATGATTGTCTTTACGAGGTTTCTTGTCATTAGTAAGACTGACAAGATCTTGCTCTCGTCATCACTCATCAAAATATTGGCGAGACAAGATACCTCGTGGAGACCATTTGGAGAGATAAACTGATTACTAATGTGATTCTGCATTTCTCATCACCATGAAGATAACCCTTTATTTAGCTTCTTAATTAAGGAGTCTGCGGAATTAATTACTTCTTACCCGAATTTATTCATTCTTGTTTATGTATGTGATTAAGTACCCAGATGAATTCCATCTTCCTGAACTCGCAGTTGGAAAAATCAGTCAAAAGCCGCAAGATTTTATAATTCCCATTTCCATTGCATTATCCAATTTAAAGATGGTCGTGTATGTGTTATCTCACTTTTGCTTATTTCACTTCCAGTAATTGATGACTTTAAAAGCACGGAATTTGGCCTCAAGTGAAATATGGCGTGATTCAGTGTTTTATCAAAAAGGGCATTAATATTTAAAGGGGAATTTCAAATTAGCTTTGTGTCTTGCTTTGCAGTTGAAGACAAATTATACTCGAACTCGTCCCTTTAGAGGTTTGTATGTTCAAGTGCTGTACTCTCAAGTAAAGAATTTAGAAAATGTAGCACGTTTCCCCCTACCTTTTGGTGTCTAATTAGTGTGTGTGATTGCATAATAGTTAATATATATTGCACGTTTTAATAGTGCTTTATCCAAATGGGTTTGGAATGTAGGTATTTAGGGTTAACTTTTGGATTAAAGTAGTCGTACTGAAAATCGATTATGTTGTAAAGATGGCATTTCGTACGCAACTGATACGCACAATGTGTAGCAGATTACACAAGATGCAATAATTATAAGTGTGAGATCATCCCTCTTACATTCACGACTAAAATATATTTTTAGACACAAAAATAATGGTTTAAATGCTGTAAAAAGATTCGGAAAATGGTGGAAGTTTAACTGCACCTTTTGGTGCACAATTAGCGAGTGCATAATAGTTAATATGTATTGCATGTGTACGAGTTTTGGAATTATCTAAAACCGGTCATAGAATGTCGTATATATACCGATGTGCTGTAAGTGTGCCAGAAATGACTACCAAAGGGGTCTGGCTATCAAAG
Source organism: Metellina segmentata (assembly GCA_947359465.1). Lineage (NCBI taxonomy): Eukaryota > Metazoa > Arthropoda > Arachnida > Araneae > Tetragnathidae > Metellina > Metellina segmentata. The sequence continues at coordinate 69,528,993 of OX375872.1, read as the reverse complement.
GAGATGGCGGCCAAGATCATAACACCCTGTTGAGGGCATGTGTGGCGTGTGATTGTAAGAGCAGGATTTCCACGATGTCCTGACACGTCTCCAGTTGTCGTCAGGACACAGTTGGAAACGGGACTCGTCACGTCCCCATAATATACGTCCCCAGTCAGCGCCGTTTCAAGTTGATCGAGACCTGCACGACTCCTTGAAAACTTCTTCTTGTTGTGTCGATATTTTTGTTACAGAATATATATCCGCACTCTTATTTTCTTAACCTCAAAGTAGTTTTGACGAGATATATTGCCTATCAAGGTTTGACCAATTTTACTAAAGACGACCATATTTTGTCAGCAAGGTATTGCAAATTTTTCTAGCCCTCAGGGATGCATCTTTTTAAGGACGGAACTGTTTATGGATGTGTTTACTGACGGAATATCTCGCCTGTCAAGATCTGATCAGATTTATCTAATGAGAGACCCGTAATATCTCGTCTATGAAGACATGGATAGTTTTTCTAATAAGATAACTCTTCGAGACAAACACTAAGGAAGGGTTAAACTTCTCATTCATATAGATCAAGTAAATAATTTTCACTGCTGTTTCATGGGTCCCTCTTGCCCCACACTATGTGCCAAGTATACACCGTGGACTGTCATTTTGCTTGGAATGTAATAGAGTTGTGAATGGGGCAAGAACATGCCACTACATTCATACCCTTCATTGGTCTTCGAAACTTCCCTGTCGTAATACAAATTGATCTAGCAGTGATGTTAATCTGTACGACTCCTTAAAACATTTCCAGTAGATGACAGTCCATACTTTAATTATCATGGAAGTTGTCTCATATTTAGCAAACCTGACCAGATCTTTATGGAAGAGATACCTCGTCATTGTAAAAAAAACAATCCTGATCTCATCATCTAAAAAAATAAGTGATACCTTGATGATGAGTCATCTCGTCGTTAGTAAAATGGATCAGATCTTGATTGACGAGATATCCCGTCAAAACCGCTTGGAAATTTAATCGTAGACAGATTTTATATTGATTCTATGCACCATTTTTTCTTCGAATGCACTTACTCTCCTCACGCAATATCTGACTATACATAACGGTTATACAGTAATAATAGAAAAATGCATACAGTAATAAATCTTTTAAAGCGCGCAATAATAGATGGTTACTCATTGTACGCCTTGTTTTCCTTATATTATTGCTATAGTATGTATTATTATAAATTAATCATCAACTAAAAAATATATAATTAATCCATTATAAATATAGTAATATGTACGTTTTAATGTTATTCCTATTTATTTATTCTCGCTAAATTTAAACGAAGATGGTTCGGTAGACATAATTTCTTTTCTTACAGTTGATTATTATAATTCATGAGTACGTTATTCTTCTGAATTAAATGCAAAGTATCAATTAAAAATAACATTAGCTCAAGCATAAGAAAGTTGAATATTCACAATGCAGTTGACTATTTTATTTTCTTACGAAAATGAATTTAGAGCCTTTCTATTTGCATGTCAATACGCTTGACTCTTTCATCGCCCTTAGGAGAATTATCTCATAAGCTCTTTATCTCGAAAACGGACCGTGGGGATTATTCCATTAGAGATAGTTTAAAAATTCCCTTTCATCGATAATATGTCATCGAGGATTGAAAGGCTTATATTTCAAAATGCTCCAACCGACGCGCTTTGTGATGATTAAAAAACAGAGGATTCACACAAGCTGAATTTAAATGCAGGGGTGCTCTTATCGTTTCAGTTGCTCACTTAGAGAAATTCTACTCAATTTAACACTAATAAAAATGAAATCACTCATCGCAGCATAAGGCCAGAAGGATATTCTCTAACATTGATTCACAGTTTTATCAAGAGGATCTTTGTATTAAAATTAGACTTATAACAAGGAATTTAGAGTATAACCCTCTGTAGGTTTCATGCACATAATTCCACTCTGCAACCTACAAACTTTCCGTGCATGAATTCCAATTATTGACCAATATACCCTTTCAAAGAATTATATTCTAAGAACAAGACTAATAAAATTATTCCTAAGGATTCTATTCTAAGGAAAATACCAATCAGTGCGATTATTTAGAGTCATTAAATGTGTCGCAGGGTAAAAATAAGACTACACTACTCAGACGTCTTGTGACGCTAAAATCGTTAAGATGTTTCTTGTGACATTCAAAGGATTAGTGGTTCCTTTTTGATGTGTGAGCATTTTAAATAATATACTCACTAATCAAAGAGAAACCATTAGTGAATGTAAATTTATGAATAGAGGCACACATAATTTGTGCAACAGTTGTTCATGTATAAGAAAGAGATTAAACTTTCATTCCTTTCAATCCGTAAACTATGTTCATGCAGAGGGTTCTTAAGGTAGCTTAGCAACATAAATGTTATTAGCTTGTTCGTTTGGCACTCTACTGTCATTTATTGCTAGGAACTTACAAATGACAACAGATAAACAGTGTAGAAAGGTAAATATTTACCTTAATAACTGTTAAAAGTTCTTAAAATACTATCAATAACTCATTTGGTGTTTAAATATATAATCGTATTGCCTCATATTATTCACTATTTTTTAAATTGTCAAGGACTTTTGACCGTATACAACCTATACTAAAGTCCTGTTTATTTTTTTTTATATCTATATTTACATTTTAAGTAGATCAAAGATTTAAAATGTCTCCGTCGTATTATTTTTATTGGACTCTTACCCATACTATTGGTAACTCCATCGTATAAATTGCTAAAGTACACGAATATTTTCTTTTGCCAACTGGGACTCTACATAGGTCACATCGCATTCCAAAAGAGAATAATATTCTGACCTTTAGATTTTATTTGGACAGTTAGGAAACATATAATTTTATAGGATAATTTTGTACGAAGGAACTAATGCATTTCTGCACCAACCTCTGAATCAGCAGTTTGCTGTAATAGTATTGGATATTTATTGTTGAATAGAACTACTCTAAACTTTAGGAGTAACTTACAAGAAGCATTTCATTCTAAAAAAAATACTGTGGTAAAATATTTTCTATAAATACGAAAAATGAAGAAGGCATGTCATAACACCAGTCTCTTGTACTTTCTCAGCCTTTAGCTTTATCCTGGGAAATTTCGTGAATTGATCCTTATGTGACTCATGCAACTTATTTGGGAATGTAAAGGATTCAATGTGCGTTATCAGGCAATTCCTTTACCTTAGTCTTCTATCCTCTCCTCGAAAAGCTTTTGGACTTATTTGTTATAGGAAGAAACTTACCCAACTTGTATGGAAATGCAAATGTGTTATGAAGCATGTAGCTTTATAATTCCGCGGCCTTTATTTTTTCCTGAAAATGCTTACGACGTTATTTTATATAATGGAACATACGAAATTTATCTGGGAATGTTTTGGAAACAATTAGTTATCATGCAAGTCTATTGTACTTCCCAGACTTTACTTCTCTCGGGAAAAGTTGTTCAGTTACAATGAATCAACTTACTCAGTCTATGACGGAATGCAAGATGAGTCAATGAGCTACCAACCAAGGTTCTTGTACTTCCTTAACCTACACTTCTCTACTGGAAAAGATACTATAGTTATCTGTTAAACGAAGCAACATACACAATTTAAATGGTTATAAGGAAATGCAAGGGAGCCAATGCGTTATAAAACAGTAATATTGTATTGTACTGGGTCATCCGGAAAGTTCTGCGGTTTTTTAAATGATAAATACGAATGAAGCAGTTTTAAAACATAAGAAAATATTATTGTATCACAAAAGCACCATTTTGTTCTATGACTTTTTGCCATCCTTCCTGCAGCTGGAATTTTTTAAAGAATCATTAAGCTTATTTGTAAGGAAGTTATTGAAGTGCTGTTTGACAGCCTCCGAAGAATTGAATTCCGCATCGTTCAGATACTTTTGAAGTGACCTGAAAAGGTGGAAATCTGAGGGCAAGGTCTGGTGAATATGGAGGTGACACAAAACAACTCAGCCATACTCAATCAGTCATTGTCTGACATTCAAAGAAATGTGGAGCTGTGCATTGTCATGCTGAAAATCAACACCTCTGCGATTGGTCAGTTATGGCCGCTTTGCCTCAATTTCTGTATTTAATACTGCCATTTGAGAACTGTTTTTCTTCCGAATTTGCGGTCTGATTTTATGCGACAATTCATAATGAACAATTCCTTTGTAGTACCACCATATACAAATTATAGCTTTTTTGGGATGCAGCCCCCATCTCGAAGTTTCTTGGAGAGGTTCATTTGGACCATGATCTTTTTCTTATAAGTTTATTGTATAGTATCCACTTCTCATCTCCAGTAGTAAGCTGTTTCTAAAAAGGAGCTTCTTCATTTCGTTTCAGCAAAGAATCACATGTCGAAATTCGAGTAAGCATATTCTGTGTTTAAAGTATGGGTACCCATCAGCGCAGCGTCTTACATACCCAATCTTCTTCAGATGATCATTAACTGTACTTTTTGGAATATTTAGTCTGTGTGATAGTTCCTGAACTGTGTAACTTGGATTTCCAGCGATAGCATCTTTTAATAGGACCGCGTTTACAGAGGATGGTCGTTTACAGCGGGTATCATCTTCGAAGCTGAAATTTCCGTGCCTAAATTTATGAAACCACCTTCGAACTGTGTCATCAGAAACAGCGCTTTGTCCATTTATAGCACACATTTTACGAGCAGTCTGACTCGCATTTTTTTCTTTTTTTAAAATAAAAGAGCATAATATGACGGAAATGAACTTTTTGGTTCTCCATTATTAGCACTGCCGTGAAACAAATATTATGACACAACACAAGCTAGAATTATGCAGTGAAAGCAGAAAAGACAGAATTTACACATCTCGCTTCAATCAAGGTCACTCCTTATCAGCAGTAGCAAAATAATAATAACAAAGCGCGCTTCGATTTGAAAAACCGCAGAACGCGTTCCGGATGACCAAATACTTCCTCGTCTTACAAACTAGAAAGGGTGGCAGAGTTACCTTACGTAATTTTAGATTGGAATGTAAAGGAGACTATGCGTCACCAGACAAGTTCTTCGTACTTCCTGAGACTACTTATCTCAAGAAAAGTTGGTGAGTTACAAGGAATCGTCTTATGCTGTCTCTCACGGAATACAAGAAGAGCCAATGAGTTATATATATATATATATACTGTGTGTGTCAAAAGAATGTCACGATTTTTAGCACCATGCACACGAATGTGCTTGCCAACAGCGCAAGGAAACCAAACAATGTCACTTACTACAATCATACTAAATGTGATGTAAATGCAGTGTATCAGATGCTAAGCAAACATACTACAAGATGTGGAACTCGTAAGTGGCCGCTTTATGATTTTTATAACGTCCTTGACATTGCTGTACTCAATGCTTGGCTACTTTTCAAGGAATCCCCGGGCTCAACAATTTTACTTTGAGAATTTATTCTTGCTATCGTGGAAGAAATACGAATGTTGCTTTGCGCAACAGATGTCCCCAATTCTTTATGTACATACCCTAAAACGAAAGTAATGTGCCTCTGAACTTTGCAAGGGACAGAATAAGACTTCTGCCAGTTGTGAGGGATGCCAGAAACCAATGTGTGGTAAATATGTTGATGTCATTGTCAAGCGTTCACATTGTTTCACCTGAGTTAATGTCTATTGAACTTTGCAACAACAAATTTGTTTACTCTTATTTTATGTTTTTTTGTAATCTCACTTTGCATTTGTTTGTTTTCTTTTCACGTATTCCTGCTAAAAAATATTGTGTAACATTTTCATTCCAATATATTATAATGTAATGCATATTATTGTGTAATATTATACATTCCAATGTAGTAAATGTAATGTATAATATTGTGTAATATTATACATTACATTATATACTGTCATATATTATCATTTTTTGTTGCCATTTCAAAGAATAACTTTCTAAGCAAAAAAAATAATAATTAGCTCTAAAAACTAAAAAAAAATTACAAAAAAACTAACTCTAAAAACTAAAAAAAACCTATAAAAACTCCTATATATTGTCATTTCAACATCCTGTGTCAATTACAAAAATTTTAGTTTCATATGGCTTACATTTCTAATGAGGGACAAGTTGACCCTCAATGGCGGTTTTAGGTGTCCAAAATCCGGCTGTTCTAGTGTTAACTTCCTCATCCTTCACTCTTGTCCTGGAAAAGTTTGTGGAATCTGTTATAAGTAGAGACTGATGGGGCTTATCGTGGAATGCAAGAGGAGGAAACAGTGTGACGCCATTCGTCCTTCCCATATCTGCTCCAGGATGGTTTTATCAGCACATACACAATTTAAATAAACTATAAAATTGGCTTCATTTTGTCGCACACAAACATAGTCATTTAAGTCGCTAAAAACGGCAAGAAAGCAGCGATTTAATCTCGAAGCGGAGGTAAAATAAGCCAGAGGGCAGCCTAATGAATGAGAAGACTATCGATCTTGCAAAACAAGCAGCGAGGGTTTCAGACACGAAAGCCAGTAAATTGCGTTGTCTGAAAGTGATGGCACAAAGTAAACCCGGAGGAAAGAAAGAGAAAATACCACATGTTTCAATTAACGAGAATCTAAAGCTGGTAAATTTAAGACTTGGATTCGCTACAAACAATAATTCGGATTCAATTTAAAGCATGTAAAAATCTAATAACAAAATCAGGTTAAAAGGGTCGGATCAGGATCAGAGTTAAAGATGCAAGTACGTATTCTTATTGATACCTCTCAGAAACGCAAAGATCAAACCAAGGCACAAGTACATGTAAATGTAAGAAAGTAAAATTGAAGAATTAAAATAAAGAGAGAAAATAACAGATAAATAGATATCGGTACGAAAAAGAGAGAAAGTGATAGTGATTTTAGTGCTGTTCAGGTTTCAATCAGAAATTATACAATGCCAAATTAAATGTTTGTAAGAGGTAAGGGTACTGAATACCAGTCATGCTTTAGAGTATAACTATTGTCACTTTTTAATATTCTTTATAATTAAGAAAGGATTGCGATTATATATTATAGGAAAAAAGTAATTGTTAGCTTGAAAGGTAAATGTAATTTATCCTAACCTTCTGTTAGAAATAAGCGATTGAAAATTAGGATAAATTCGAGGCTAATTCATCATTAAATTTGTGATTTGATAAAATATTAGCACAAATATGATTTGAAACGTATTAACAAAAAATGAGTTTCCCACAGTAGCCCGGTTGAAGTTAGATTTTAGACCGAATATAATTATTATAAGCATTTGAATAGCGTTATATATTTGTTCAAGTTACGATATGGCAATGTATTTCTTGTCATCATGAAAACAAAAATTTAGTGTCAAAAATATAATTCTAAAAAATGTCAGTAGATTTCTACTTTAATTCGACGATATGGTAAATGAAAATATACTAAGAAAGATTGTATTGACCAAGAAAGAAGTCAAAGCTGGTCAGAAGGTATGCATTGAAATGCCGAACCAACATATGTGTGTGAACCAATCAGAGGATTAATGAGGATCGCTTTTTGTGAATTTCAGGTTTTTTCCTAAGCTTTTTTCCGATATGCTATTGCTCAGACTCAAAAGTATTTCTGAAGAATCATTTATTGAACATAATAAGTCAAAGCCAAAGACTGTATTGTATTTTTTCTTTCAAAGTAATCAGTGTTATGTGCCAGTAAATAGTTAACCTCAAGGTTTATTTGACCCATTGATTGGATGAATCTAGGTTTCGAAAACTATCGGTAACACGAGTTTTTCTCCTATGACAGTAATCAATGCACCTGCAGTAAATAATTAACCTCAATATTGCTTTGATTAATTTATTAGATGTATATATGTTTGAAAAAACGGTCGTTTTTAACACTATATTATTTCCGTTTCAAAATAATGTGTAAATGCCAGTAAACAGTTAACCTCAAGATTGATTTGAGTCAATTGATTCGATGAATCTATGCTTCAAAAAGCTATCGTTAGCATTACATTATTTTTATCTAGTAATTGGAGTACGTGTCAGTAAATTATTATCCTCAAGATTGATTTGAGTCATTGATTGGATGAATCTATACTTCAAAAAGGTGTCGTTATGATTGCATCCTTTTTCCTTTCAAATTAATCAGTGTTTGCGCCAGTAAATAATTACCTTCATGATTGATTTGAGTCATTAATTGCATAAATCTATGCTTCAAAAAATTGTCGTTAGCATTGCTTTATTTCTGCCTTCAAATTAATCGGAGTACGTGTCAGTAAATAATTAACCTAAGAATTCGTAACAAAACTGAAAAGGCACCAATATATATTAAGAGAAAAAAAGGAACTTGAGACAAAGAAAGTCTTTTATCTTCGCAGTCTTTTATCAATGTCAATATTTTACGAATGCCAGGCTTATCTGTGGATCCCCTTTTGCCAAGTTCAAAATGGCTCATTGTACGTTCACGCCCCCCATCAAGATTGAACGCGCCAAATCCCTTAGAGGCAAATTTCCAAAGCTGTGTGATCGCCACGTCGTAAAAATTCTCGCCAAAAGCCTCATAAACCAGTTTTTTTTTACGACGGTGTCTTGGGAGTCATCTTTCAAACTCCAAGCTGATTTAAGTGAATTTCGGGATGTGTTAAGCGTAGTAGAAAAAACAACAAAAGGGGCACACGTGTGTTACTGTTTAGGTGAAACGCTTGTTGGTCCCACCGAAGCAATTTTTTTAAAAATATATTTAAAATTAGTTCCAGGAAAAGTTTTCAGAAATTTGGAAAGCACTCGGATTTTGTTGTATTATTAGTAAAACGTTTTTATGCTCCACAAGGAGTTTATATCGTTGATAAATAACAACCAACGCATTTATCTCTCTCTCTCTTGTTACTTTATTGTTGGGCACGATGGTACATTTTCTTTCTTATTCATGCTTAGCTGTAAGAACCAGAACTATATCAGGTTGGTTCAGACATTGATAATCACGTAAGTATACTAATCGAGATTGTTTTCCAATTGTAATGAAAACAAATCCTAAAAAATTGAGATTGTGTGTAGGTGCAGAAATTTTGAAAGCACTCGGATTTTGTCGAATTATAAGAAAAACGTTCAAGATAGTTCAGTGCTTTGGAGCTTATGTTTATGACGTTGTCAACCTTCGCCTCTATTGTTCGAGTCTTTGATTTTGCTTATCCGTAGTGAGGAGAGGGGTTTTGAGGCTTAGAGTTTGTTTGTAAAGATTAAAAAACGGATTAGGTCCTATTGTTGTAGTTTTGTTTTTAAATGCTCTGGTCTTGAAATTGCAGAAGTTACCATTATATGCTGTTTGAAGTTTTGCAGATTACAAAAGTTTTTTTCGTTCGTTATTGCAATTTGTGCAAACAAGTAAAATATGGTCTAATGAATTTTCTATACATAAAGGATATTACGCTGATTCTTCGCGATTAAATAGGAATAACAAGGAAAATGTGATTACATTTTTAATTCTGCACCTTGATAATTACATATCTTCTGGTCTTTTGTTCCACCATTTACAAATATTTTGTACATTGGAAATATTACCTAAAATTGAGAGCAATATTGCTTGTAATACATTCTTCAGCTAGTTTTTCTGTATCGATTTCAATTATACGGATTGTAAGATCTTTTGGAGGTATCCAATCCAAAGATATTTCTTGATGATTCACAGCTTTTGCAAGTTTGTCCGCTTTTCATTAATATCTATATTCCTATGACCTGGTTTCCAAAATTATGCGATGTTAGTTAATTTTATGTGTGATTCTGCAATTTGTTTCTTAAACGGAGAACTACTTTGGGAGAGTTTATATTAATGTTGCTCAGCGCCGTTAGAACAGAAGTATTGTCAGTGAAAGTAGCGTTTTTTTCTATTTTGAACTGTTAATTTGTCAATTGCTTGGCAAACTGATTCGACCTCTGTAATGAAAATGATATTAATGTTATTAATTCTAAATCAAAAAGAACTTTATTTCGATCAACCAGCAATCAATGTGAAAGTAACTGATTTTAAAGGACATGTGTCAATAGCATGGTAATGTCTCTGAAGTCTGGGAAAAGTGGATTAATTATTTCTGGAATAAGGTTTCAATTTGAAAGTCGTAATCTGAAATTTTATCTGGATATTGAAATTTTCTAGATTAATCGGAAATATAAGTTCCACGATGTTATCTGATTTAATGTTAAGAATTTCACAAGTTTCCGCAATGTGTTGAAAGTTAGGGTTATTTCGATCTCCTGTTAATTTGCTTTTGAATTTTGCTATATTGGTACTAGGGGGAGAAGTTTCATTGATGCTGATATGACGCATGAATAAGGTTCAATCTGGTGATTCCTTTGAAATGTTTCAGATTTTTCTAAGAGTAGGTAAAGGGTTTCATCTTGGTAAACCAAGAGCTATTCGTAAAGCTGAATTGTAAGACTCAACTAAAATTTGCTTTGGGGATTTGCTGGAGTAGTATGTTATGATGTTTCCGTAGTCTAAAACGCTTCGGTTGGTTGGATTGGGTTTTATGGCGCAAGGTCCAAAATTGGACAAGCTGCGCCAAACGCCGGATAAGACAATAAAAATTATTGTAGATGTAAAAATATTAAAAATCAGTGCAAAAAGATTCCAGCGCAAAATTGTTTTTGTTTTTTTACGATAAAATATTTTGAAAAAAAAAAAGTCAATAATTTGAGCTTTAAATGTACCTAAAATATGCTAACCTACAATACATATGGAAGATAATGAATAAAAATATGATGTAAAAGACCAAGAGTAAGAGTTATGTATTTAAAAGTATGATGGTAATATATTATATCGCATGTAAAAAGCCAATGGCATTTAAAAATGGGAAAAGATTTGGATGGGGATTTTCACCTACTAAGTCCTCCAATTTTAAAAATGAATAACTAAAAAATCTATTACGATGAGAGTTAAAAACAGGGCATGTAATTAAAATGTGATGAACAGTAAAAGGTACGCCACACACGTCACACGCAGGGGCCCTCTCTCCTAAGAAAAGATGCCTGTGTGTAAAACGTGTGTGTCCGATTCGAAGGCGCGTTAAAATCACGTCTAATCGACGAATCGTTAGGCAGGGTCGGATGGAGATGATTGGTTGGATAGCATGAAGTTTATTATTAGTTTGCATACCCCAATCTTGGTACCAATCGTTTAAAACAAGGTCTTTGGTAGTTAATTTAAGATCGTTATAAGGGATATCGATATTTATTAGAGTCGTCGCACTTTTAGCTGCAGCATCGGCTTGTTCGTTGCCAGCTATCCCGACGTGACCTGGGATCCAACAAAACAATACTTCGAAACCGCGTCGAGAGAGCTGACGATGAGCATTGAGTACATCTAATGCATAAGAGTGTCGAGGATTGTTCAATAACAAAGAATCCAAGACGCTTTTCGAGTCTGTATAAATAATAAATCGACCCCTTTTGAGCCCAGCTATGTATTTTAATGCCTTGTATACTGCGAACATTTCAGCTGTAAAGATCGAAATAAAAGAAGGTAAATTGAAGTTAGCAATATAGTTCCCAGAAACGATGGCGCAACCAACGTAATCAGAAAGTTTGGATCCGTCTGTGTATACTGCTATATAATTTTTGTAAAAGTTTCTATGAGAAGTAAAAAGTTGACGATAGATAATATCATTTGTATTGAATTTTTTAAAACCATTAAAAATATCCAAGAGTTTTAATTTTTTTGTTTCCCAAGGTGGAGTAGGAAAAAATGGACGTTTGGCAACGTCAATGGTATTTAGAGGTGTATTACTCAGGGCATGCCGCATCCGTAGGCTAAAAGGTGGAATACAGGACGGGCGATTTTGGAAAAGGCGATCAAGTGAATTCTTAAGGAATAAATTTTTTAGTGGATGACAAGGATGACACATGATGCGGAAATAAAATTGAAGCGACAATATGAGACGAGTGGAATCTAATGGTGATTCGACACATGTAACGCATAGGCTTTTGATGGGTGAGGTGCGAAAGGCACCCGAACATATCCGAAGCGCAGAGTGATGCACAGGATCCAGCTTTCGCAAAACAGATAAACGAGCGGAACCATAGGCTGCACACGCGTAGTCCATCTTTGATCGAATGATTGATCGATAAATGCGAAGCATGGATGATCGTTCCGCACCCCAAGACGTGTTTGAGAGCATTTTTAGTAGGTTCAGCTTTTTTAGGCACGATGCACGTAATTGCTCGACGTGAGGAAGGAAGGTAAGTTTTGGGTCAAACATAACTCCGAGAAATCTTACGCAATCCACAACTGCTATCCTGGTATCACCCAGGAGAATTTCTGGATCAGGATGCAGGCCTCGAAGTCGGCAAAAGTGCATACAAGATGTTTTTTCTGCAGAGAAGCTGAAACCATTTTCAACACACCACCTCATCAGACGAGTTACAGTCGTCTGCAGTTGTCGTTCAATGAAACGCATGTCCTTTCCTTGGCAATATATAGTGAGGTCATCCACATAAAGATATCCTTGGACAGTTGGTGGTAGCTGGGATAGGATGTTATTTATTTTGATCGCAAATAACGTAACGCTAAGAACGCTACCCTGAGGTACGCCCTCTTCCTGGACAAAGGGGTCTGATAGGGTGGATCCAATTCTTACTTGGAACTGTCTTAAAGTAAGAAATTTTTCGAGGAATATTGGTAGGTGTCCTCGAAACCCAAGATTATGAAGATCTTTTAGTATTCCATGTCGCCAAGTGTGATCGTACGCCTTTTCAATGTCAAAGAAAATAGAAACCAAATGGTTTCGGCGTAGGAACGCACGGCGAACTTGGGTCTCAAGAGCAAGTATGTTGTCTACCGTAGAGCGGCCAACCCTGAAACCGCTCTGATAAGGTGACAGAGCCCGAGTCGTCTCAAGGATGTATACGAGACGAAAATTCACCATCCTTTCAAGAAGTTTACACATGCAGCTCGTAAGGGCAATGGGTCGATAGTTGCATGGATTGGTAGGGTCCTTTCCAGGTTTAGGGAAGGGTACAACTATAGCACGTGTCCAAGTCAAAGGGAATACATGTTCCTCCCAAATACGGTTGTAGAGTCGTAGGATGTTAAGTAAGGAGGGACGGGATAGATGTTTCAGCATGACATAAGTAATACCATCAGGACCAGGTGAAGTCATCCTGGTCTTCTGAAGGCATCTTGTCAGCTCTTCCTCAGTAAAACTACAGTTATAGGCGAGTTCTGAGGGAGTGTTAAAATTAATGCGTTGGGATTCTGCCTGGCGTTTAATACGTTTAAATGTCTCTGAAAACGTGGTAGAGTTGGAGGCTGTAGAAAAAGCGCGTGCAATGGCATTTGCTATTTCAACAGCCTCGGAGACATAATTCCCATTTTCTTTCACGAACGAAATGGGCTGTTCGGAGTACAATCCCAACGCTTTTCGAACTCGGTCCCACAGTTGTTTTGAGGGGGTGACAGATGTTATGCTGGAAACATACCGTTGCCATGATTCCCTTTGGCTACGACGACGTGTTCGACGTGCACTGGCTTTGGCTTTTTTAAAGGCTATTAAATTAGCAGTAGTGGGGTATCGGCGAAATATGCCCCACGCCTTACGTTGAATCTTCAATGCTGCAGAGCACTCAGCGTTCCACCAAGGTCTACGGTGTTTGTGAAAGGATGGAGATTTCTTTGGTATTGTTGCATTAGCAGCTTTTATCAAAACATCAGTGACTGTTAAAACAGCTTCATGTATATTGCTCTCGACCATCTGTTCAGTAATAATGGCCCGAGATGTAAAACCTGGCCAGTCGGCTGCATCGTAGATGTAGCGTGATGGACGGCAAACAGGATCATTTCCACCAATATGGGTAAGGAAAATCGGGAAATGATCACTGTTAAGTAGATCACTGCCGACAAATAAAGAGAAAAAAGGTATAACAGAAGGAGAGCAGATGACGAGGTCAATGGTATGAAAGGTTCGTGTTGGCTCATGGAAGTAGGTAGCTTCACCGTTGTTAAGCAGACAGAGACAGTGATCAGTTATCAACTGTTCGATCTGTCGACCACGGGAATTAGTGTCCCTACTTCCCCAAAGTGTACTGTGAGCATTAAAGTCACCAATGATGATAAAGGGCTCGGGCAATTGTTTTACCAAGTGTTCAAGGCTCTGTTGCTGGATGGAATTATTGGGTGGTAAGTATATAGTACAGATAGTGATCATCCGTCGCACTTGTATTCTGACAGCCACTGCTTGTAATCGTGTGTCGAGAGAAACAATGAGAGAGGGATATGCATGGGAGGTGAAGATCGCAACACCTCCTGAAGCTCTTCCTTCATTGCTGATATTATTATCTCTTCGAATACAAGTATAATGACGGATCTTCGCCGTGTTAGCCGACTTCAGGTATGTTTCCTGAAGTGCAACACAGGCGGGATTGTACTCTGTAATGAGGGTTTTGATGTCATCCAGTTTATTTCGTAATCCTCGACAGTTCCAAGATATAAAGGAACCTACCATTTAAGGAGATGGAGTGTCTCCGTTTATGATCCCAATCATTTTGTTGTCGATGGGATCATCAATTTCTTCATCAGATGGATGAAGTTTAACAATTTCGGTATCTTTTTCAGTTCTTAAAAGGTTAAAAGGGTTGGATGTTTTCTGTAAAGATGTATTTTCTCTTGCTGATCTTAGTTTTAAGGCTTGAAGTGCTTTTGAACGGGCAACAGTTTTTGTTGGCGAGATTGCTCTTTTTTTGCTATGTTCTCTTGTTTTAGTAGGTTCTTTAGTATTTAATGTAGTTGGCAATGAATTTAATCCAGGTATTGTTGTTTGTGTTGCTATACTTTGAAAGGTTTTTTGTACTGTAGATGCATATGATGTTCCAGGTTTCGGAGTTCTTGACTCAACGATTTTACGTGCTTCAGGGTAGGACAAATTTTGATATACTTTCACGGATTGAATATCTTTTTCGAACACCCATTTCATACAAGATCTTGAATATGATGGGTGGTTTTCTTGGCAATTTACGCAATGAGGTGGTCCAGTGCAATCATCACTGTTGTGTCCAACAATTCCACATCGAGCGCAGGTGTCGAGGCCACGACAGGAGATTTTTGTATGTCCGAACCTCTGGCATTTAAAACACCTTCGAGGATTCGGGACGAAAGCACGGACAGGGCAGCTTAAGTAAGCTGCTTTGATTCTATCGGGTAATTTCGGTGAATCAAAGGTTAAAATGAGGTGTTTGGTTGGCATTTTCACCCCATCTCGAAGTATAGATATTCGTTTAACAGAACATACGTTTTCGTTACGTAAATTGTCAAGTATTTCATCTTCAGAAACGTATAGCAAATCCGGTTCAGATATAACGCCCTGGCACGTATTAAGAGTTCTATGGGAGGTAACAGAAACAGTAAAGGAACCAAGTGAACTAGTTTTAGATAGGATTTGTGCTTGCGTTTCTGATGATACCTCAATAAGTAGGTCACCAGAACGAAGTTTTTTTAGAGATTTTATAGTACCGATAAAGGATTGAACAGTTTTATGAATGAGAAAAGGAGATATTGATTGAAATGAAAGCTGAGGTGCAATAATTTGATTGTTGTATTCCAGTAATTTTACAATAAAGAAGCGAGCGTTGGAAAGAGTCATAACAGTTTGTTGCTCCCTCGGAGAGGGAGAAGAATTTAAAGAAATAGAAGTCATAATAAATTTGGAAAAAAGTTCAGACGCCGACAACACCACCCACCACGGAGTCCAACGAGGGGATACAGATTCCTGTATCAGTGTTAGTCGAGTCCATACGCTAACAGTTACCCCTGTGGCAGACACCACCTTTAACGCGTTGCTCAGTGGGTAACCGATCGCTTGATCCCTAGCCGATGACGAAGTTCAATCGACCAGCCGATTGGTGTACACGGGACCAATGTATACCTCCCGTTTACCTGAAGCTAGGGCCGAAGCAATGTATTGGGTCAGTATATCGCCCCTCAACTGCCAGGATCCCCTTTTCCAGGGACACGGGTCTCCACGTACGGCAAACACGTGGGTGATATAATCCCCAAGAGGAGCTGAAGGCACAGACTGGCGAAAAGCTTCTCAAGGGGAGCCCTCACCTCCGAAAAGGCAACCACAACGAGGGAGGAAGAAAAAGCAAAATGCAAAGGGTATAGGAGAAGAAGAACGAAAGGGAGGGAAGATCACTCAGGTACCCCGGGGTTGTGAAGCCCGTACAAACCTTAAGAAGGAATGCCCCTGGGGGCCTAAAACGCTTCGGATGCAAGAGTGAACCAATTGAAGTAGATGTTTGGATCTTGTCCCTTAACTATCACTGGAAATAGTTTTTAGTAAGTTAACCCTTTTGAAGGGGCTTTAGTGTGAATATAATTGAAATGTGATTCAAAATTTTCGGTTTTGCAGGATATAACACCAATTAATTACAATTGGGTTGCCCTAGGAATGTGGTTGTCAGTTGTTGTTAAGGTATAGTTAGGGGGATCTCTCTTTTGTGGGAAAGGTTGATAGAATTGTATGTGTCCGGACGGATTTCCAATTTGCGATAATAGCACCATTTAGAAATTTTGCTAAGTGTTTTTTGGAGAGAGAGTTTGATGTAAATATTTTCAAATATTAAAAATGTCGCCTGCATAAATGATAAGTTTTTGTCCGTGAAGATTGATTTCTTATATATCTTTCATAAATATCGTAAATAAACTGCTGAAAGGACGCCACCTTGCACTAAACCTCTTCGCAAAGAGTGCGATTTGGAAATTGAATTTCTCCATTCGATTTTGCTATTCTTGTCTTTAAGAAAACCATGAATCCATTAAATTGCTCCACCTTTGATGTTATTTTTAAAACATTTTTCCATGAGACCGTCGATCAAATAGAATCATAGAGTGAATGAATATCTAATGATATTCCTATAGTAAAAAAAAAGAAATTCTTTTTTTATCGCTTGCTTTTTGAATTCCTTCATAAACTTGAAAAATAGCTGACTGAGTGTCTTTAATGGGTACAAATCCGAGATGAGAATCTTCAAGTGGTTCTTAAAGTATTATGTTTTCTATTAAGGCGTTGTAAAAGTATCTTTTCGAAGATCTATGCTGGGACCTAAGTTAAGTAATGGTAATGGTAAATGGTAATTTTAGTTAACGTCGTACTAGAGCAACACAACGGGCTATTGACGACGGTCCGGGATCAGTCACTTAAGGGAAAGATCCGAGGACAACATCTCGTAATTTTGAACCACGGTCAGATGACGAATCAACACCTGAGCTGGCACCCCACTCTCCAAACTTCCATGCCAACCCAACGTGAGGACCTTTTTGCCACGACAGATTTAAGGTGCACCAGCAGCCTCTACACCATACGCTTACAAAAATCCATGCCCGAACCCGGATTCGAACCAGGAACCTTCCGATCTAGAGGCTAACACCTTAACCACTATACCGGTTGGTCGGCGACCTAAGTTAGACCAGTTGGTCGGTATGATTTCATTTCTTCTTTAGGTTTTAGATTAATGTTTTTATGGTTCACACACAAGGAGTTTGTATCGTTGATAAATAGCAACCAACGTATTTATATATATCTCTCTATCTTGTTATTTTATTGCAAGGAACTATGGCTGTTTTTATTGCCTATTCCTCCTTCGCTGTAAGAACCCTCAAAATATATCAGGCTGGCTAGTTCTAACATGGATATTCACGTGAACATACTAATCCAAATTGTTTTCCGATTGTGATGAACGCCTTTTCTCAAAAAAGCGAAATCGCGTGAAGGTGCTTGGGAGAATAAATAAGACTTGATATTTTGAGAGATAGTTCCGAAATCTTTCCAAACAGTTAGATAAATCAGAATCTAATGAAATACGGCAAATAGAATATTTTACAACTGAACATCAATGCCAATCTCTTAGATTCAATCTCAAATAGTAAAAGCATTGCGAAAATGAAAATTATTGTTTGTTTCAGTGTTTACTCTCTGAGTGTGTAACGAGTAATTTCCGAGAAGTGTAATATCCTTTTTATCTCACAATACATCTCTATGACTACATAACCACTTCTGTTCTAACGGATAAAATAATTTCTGAATTCTTTAAACCGCTAGAAAGATGATTTGGGCCCTTTTCGTCGAATAGAATCATTTGGAATTATTATATTGGTCGCTTCCTTGGAAAATAATCCTTTAAAAATATACTAATACTCCTTTCTGTAGAATATAACTTTTTGGAACTATCCTATTGGCCCTTTCCGAATAGTATTTTTCTTTATCATTCTATTGGTACATTCTTTGGAATATGATCCTTGAAAAATTTCTTATTTCATCTTTGCTTAGAATATAATCTTTTGGAATAATTTTATTGATCATTTCTTTAAAAAAGACTAATTTTTAACGATTTTATTTGTACTCTCCTTAGATTAGTATCCTTTGGAAATGTTCTACTGCTCCTTTCATCAAAATACAATCTCTTGGAATTATTCTTTGGAACTTTCATTCCAAAAGAAACCTTTGTAACAATTCCAGTGACCTTTTCTGTAAAATTAACTTTTGTGGAAGATGTTATTGGCCAAGAAGGTAAATATCAGAAGAGTCCTGCTAGGAAGTCTGCAGATTGCTAGGTAGAATTATGCGTGAGTATCTCTCAGAGAGCTTACAAATGCTTATATAAGTCCATTCCTGAGGTATAAGATTCCCTTCAAACTTCAATAAGACGCATGTCTTCACAAAAACATTTGATTTTGCAAAACACTCGGCTATTAATTTCAATTAAGGGTACAGCATGTGTAAATTTATAATAATCTATTTTCACAATCGTGAAAATTAACTTAAGATACGAATCAATAAAATGTGAAAATTAAGAAATAATACAAGATAAATCAATGGGAGTAATGGAGACAAGTCGGAGCATACCACGGCCCTTGCGTTCTTGGAAATGTTTCAGTTTTTTGCTATGCATTTTGTATTAACATAAGGGTACTACACTGAAATCTTGATTGAAAAACACTGAATTCTTGATTAATCTATGCAAAACTACTTAACGTTGCTTCAGTAAAATAAATAGACGATAACACATTTACATTGAAAAACAGAAAACAAAATATTTAGTATCCGTACATCAATTTAACATCAATTCTAATCTTTACATTAAATTTCAAACAGTAAAAGTATTGAAAAAAAATTATATATTGCTTCAGCGTTAAGGAGTACTGTACAATGCTTCAGTTATGAGTACCATTTTGTGTAAAATAGGGTAACAGAATACTTAATTCGCATATGCCAAACTAAGCGCCACTGAAGTAAAATATTAGATAAAAAGGCATTTACATTAGAAAACAGTAAAGTGAGCTTTACATTATTACATATTGATACAAGAGTCTGGCGTATTTACGCGATTTTTCTGATGTCTTCTCGATTTCATAAAAAGAAACAAGGAGAAGCAATATACATAAAGTGTACGTTAGAAAAACCATAGGAAGAGAAAATGCACAATCTCTAGTACAATTGTACAGGATATGCTCCAAATTCTCTTCGTCATCAAGGCACATAAGGCACTTACTGGAGTCTACCAGATGAAAACGATTCAAGTATGCCAGAGTGTAATGTGACCTATAAAAATGCCCGTAATGTGACCTATTCGGGCTTCAGAAAAAAGAGCGGCTACTACGGCAGGGATTTTTTGCAGCAATAGGGTTCACTATCTAAAACTGAAAAAGATGGCAATTCACACATATTTTAGTGTTTGTTCAATCCACATTAACACTCCATTCTTTTAAAGTCAGTCTCAAACAGTAAATATTTCTACAAAAATTAAATTCATTCCTTCTGCATAAATGAACACTTACCAGTGTCTCAGTTATGAACTGTGTTTTGCAATAACAAAAGGGTAACAATGATTACTTCATTCATAACTGAACAATCAACCTTACTGGAGTAAGCGAAACGGGAAGAAATGCATTGTATTTCTTTCTTTAATTAATTGCACCAACCAAATACCAATATCGAGGCCCATACCAACACCACTTGCCGGTTTCATTACGACTTCACAAAAGGGTAATGATAAATACTTGATGCAGAAAAATAAATTACGGAGCTTACTGAAATGAAAGAGACGGAGGAGACATCGAGTTTTCATTCATTTAATTAACTTCGTCTTTCGTCAACAAAATATCAATCCTGGAGCTCATACGTTGCCACTTGCCAACAAACGTTTTTCATTACTTGCTACTGGAATAAGATAAGAGTCATTCCTTTAGCCTCACTGAATTAGATGGCCTCTTCTACGAAATGCCTCTCGATTCTGTCTATAAATCAGCATCCCCGAGTAAAGGACAACTTACTCACATGAGATATAACCGCTAGTGGTCTATTCTTTATATTGCAAGATTAATTTATCTCTGAATAGCTTCTCATGTTTTGCATTCCTGTGCTGTTGCTTGGGGTATTTTTTACTCAAGACGTAATGGATTAACTTACAGTCTATTTTTAGGTACCGTTAGATTCTTGGGATGCGGGCTTATTTCGCAGAATTAAATGCCAGCTTCGGATTTCACACGTCAGTGGTATATGCTCCGCGTCTATTTTGCTGTTGGCGTGGGTTTTGTGTTTGGCTCTTAGGGGAAAACTTCCTGACAAGAGACAAAATAAAAGTTTTATTTAATCAGTTTCTTTCAAAAATAACTCCGGGAAAAGAAAGGAATTCGGGAGGAAGGGATATTGGGAAATGTCCAAGAAGGGCTGTTTTATTACAATCTAAACGATGGCGATTGTGTATATACGATTCTGACCATTGACCTTCTTGAGTGGCTTTTTATCGTAGTGGTGAATGTAACATTTAAATGTTTGTTGAATCTGCTGAATATATTGTTGCAATTTAAGAAAAATGCTTTCTCCACTTCTAAATATTCAACGGGTTAACAAAACACTTGTGTATTAAATTTTGGAGTGCCATCTCAGGTGTTGGCTTCGTCAAATGTCCGTGGTTCAAAATTACGTGGCATACGCGGATCTTTTTCATCGGGTTTTGAACCCGGACTGTTGACAGTAAGCTACTGTGTTGCTCCAGTGAGATGTTGATTAAAACACCTACTAACAAAAGCTACAGAACTGAACTACAATTCAAATCAACAACAATCGGGCCCGAAGCAATTTTGCTTATTGAGTCGAATTTAAATAAAAATAAAATTTCATATGATTTCTAAACAATAAGAAACATTCAGAAACTTAATATGTCGTCGTGTAAATATAATGGCCGTACCCGACATGACCTTTCAACAAAGTGATCAGCCAAACTGAGAGAGGGAAAGGGGTCTCCAATATGTGGAAGTGCTTGGTGAATTTTGGGCTAGTGTAACGTTGGCTTGTTTACAGTGAGAACTGCGTATGGGATGTCTTTCATAAACTACTGAGCTAAGATTCTAGCGCCGGCGTTTAATCGATAAATTTATCCTTCAATATTAATATCAAATTTCACTTTAACTGTTCAAACTGAATTAATTGAATATTCACAATAAACCATCGTTCAAACTGAATTAATTGAATATTCACAATAAACCATCGTTCAAACTAATTGAATATTCACAATAAACCAACGTTCAAACTGAATTAATTGAATATTCACAATAAACCATCGTTCAAACTGAATTAATTTAATATTCACAATAAACAATCGTTTAAATTGAATTAGTTCAACTGCACTATAAAAAATCGTTTAAATTTCCTATGTCTACTTCACTTATTGGTCTGAGTATTGGGTCTGAGTTTTGACATCAAAACAACGATTTCTGTCCTTGATACAGCCCATAATATTTTTTAACTCTACTCCTATTTAATCCTCGAATTTTACAATTTACGAATATTATTCCAAAGCTAATTCAAATACTAAAAATGTACTGGCTTGAAACCTTGACACCAAACAGAATCTCTGTATGTTAGTTAATTAAAAGAAGTGGCGAAAGCTTATAAATATTATCAATCATTTAGTGTGATTTATGATAATTTAGTGTACCTTTAAAGTGAATTTGAGACAAATATATGCTAAATATAAAGAGAGCTATCACCGATTAGACTAATGTACAGTCGCGGGGAAAAAACGAACTACCCCTCTTCATTCGAACAATTTTAGCAATATAGAAAATTCATAGATGTCGTTTGACTAGAACTAACGTCTTCTATAAATTCAAATGCATAAAGTTAGCATAAGGGGTCGTCTTCAGATTAACTGAGCATCAACTTCATAATTTCCAATAGGAACCCCCTATTTCAACTCTTAATTTCGAATATATATCGAAATGTAGTTTCATATACCAAATTTCATGTTATTTGGTCTTACCTTTTTTAAGTTACGTGTACAGAAAGATTGGAGCTTTTAATGTTATATCAGTCTCATGCACTTTATGCATATCTTCCTAAATAATATTTCTATAGCGCTGATAGTTTATACCGTGTTACTGTTAAACAACAACAAAAAATCCATCTAATATTAAAACTAAAAATTGTTTTTAGTATTAAATAATAATTATTAAATTTATGTTTGAAAAATTATGAATTGAAACCTTATTTTATTTGAGGGGAATCAATTCAAAAGGACTTATAGCGTGGCCAAAAATATTTTAGCTCATTCCGATAACTTTTTGCGTTACATTAAATATTCCTCATTATTACGATTTGGGGGGAGGTAACCAAAAGTTTAACAGACGTTTGACAAGCATCAAGTAATAATTATCAAATCGTTTGCATTTGCATAGTAAATATAATAATTATCCGATTGCTGAAAAATACGTTTTAAATAGAGTTCAAACTTGAAACTCGGGTAGCTATAACTACTATTAATCTCAATCCACAAATAGCTACTTTCTACTTCGAAATGTTCCGTGAAATATGCACAAACTTCAGGATTGTGTATATCGGGATATAAAGGTAGTAAAGTCAGGAAATTTCATAGGTAGACTAATTGAACGATGGAACATGCAAGACCCCAAAACCTGGTGTTTTTATTTGACATTTTTTTGTTTGTGAAATATTTGATATGAAGATGTCCCCTAATGCAACGTTTTAGAATTTCGAGAGGACGTTATTGCATACTGAGTAATAATTTTTTATTTGCCCTAGTATGAATAATGCTCGAAATAAAGGATATAGTTCGTTTTTTTTTCCGTGTTGGTACTTATCATCAGTGTTTCCCTAATTTATAAGTGTCAGGTGCAGTCCTTCCTGGGTGTATTTCTCTCTTCTGTGTCACTAAAGCTTTCATAGTGTGTCTGTCTATAACTGGATATTGTATCTGGCGCAGTATGACCAAATATGGCCCTTGTGCCATATAAAACTCGAAAAACACACCAACCCTGGATTATAGGTACTGAAAATACAAGTAATTAGGTTAAAAAACATACCTGACGGACTCAAGCCTTCAAAAGTTTAGAAATCATATTTCAGTAACAGTTTCCTCAATATTTGTACTCGGATTAAATGGATGAGTTTAAAAATTTAAGTTTCTGCAAATATGCGTTCTGAGTAAACATTCGCACTCAATATTTAAACTAGGTATAAACTATATTTGTATTCGTGAAGCAAACAGACAACCATTCTTCAACTTTCACTTCTAAATTTCAAACTAAACATAGTTTAGCGTTACCAAAATACATACTGCTGAAAAACATATATTTGAGGTGATGAAATAAATATGCTTGCAATAAAATTCTGTGAAAACTACGCTACTGTTTAATGGTATCTACTTCCTGTAAAAAATAAGGTATAAGAGCTCATTTTTAATCTTATACTCGCGTTTTATAATACATTTAGAAGCCGAAAGGTGTTTACTAAATATTGATGTATTTATATCACTTAAAAAAGTGCAGACAAATTTTATTACACGTATAGAACAGAGCAGATATATTGCAGCGAAGATTATTTTTATCTCATCCGGCAATCTGTCAGCACTACGTATGGCCAGAAAGACTACTAAAAAGTACCTTAAGTTTCATATATTTACATGGCAGTGAACAATCAAGCAGGTATTTCAATAATAGTGATTTTAGTTATTGGTTTTGGTTTCAATCGAAAATTATGCAAGATGAAATTTATTTAAGACAATAACAAAACCGTAGTAAAATAGGAAGTACAAGGCTCAAGTCGACACATGCAGACCAATCAGAGTTGCCGGTGCGAGAGGTGAATGCTTGGATTGGTCTAAGAGTGTTGCTTTGCTTTTCATATTTGGCCACGGCGGTATAAAAAAAAATTATACTCACAGAAAATACCAGCTACATTATAGAAAAACTACTTTTCTCTCATTTGATGGCACAAAGTCTGACCGGACTAAAAAATACTTAGACACTCATGTAATTTAAATTTACGTTAACAATCAAGCAGTTATTTTAATGATTGTGATTTCAGCTATCATTTAGATTTCAATCGCAAATTATGCAACGTGGTATGAAATTTGTATAATTAGGTCACCGAATACCAACTATGCCCATGCTCTACTTTTCATCTTTCAATGTTGTTAAGGGTAGGTAAACTAAATTATTAGCAACTAAAATCACCACTGACCACTATTCAGATTCAAAAATTAGTATGCAATTCAGACAGAAAAAGCATTGTGAAAGCCATAGAAAATATCAATCCGAAATCCTTCGCTGTAATGCGCTATAAACAAAATAGTATAATTCGCGCAATGGACATTGCAGATGGAATAGACCTAATTTGGGTTACGGGAACAAGGGCATCTTCCATATTGAAAACGTACTTGATCGACTTGCTAATTCAGTGAACTTTATTTTACGGTTCCTTGATTTGGTTTATATAGAAAATATAATACAATAGGACAAAACAAGCTATAAAGAAGATAGAATAGAATAAAAGGATCTCAAAATGCTATTAATATTTTAAACACTTATGCTTCCTCGATAAAAGTCGTACAACTATTAAAACAAGTAGAAAAGACGATGTTCTGCTTACTTGTTTTCGAACTAGTATGTTAATGACTAAAATCATTTTATTTCGGTATAATTTTCAAGAATACCCTAAGTATATATCCGGAGATTGGTATTTTTGGTATTTTAAATTAACGTCGCACTGGAGTAACACAACGGATGATGGTTTGAAATCAATCCCAAAAGGAAAGAATAGAGGACAACATCACTTAATTGTGAACCACGGTCAGGCGACGAGGTCACACCTAATCTTGAACCTCACTTTCCAATCTTCCTACACCACGCCAACCGGGAAGTGAAGATCATAAAACATATTTTTTGACTCCCGATAGACTCACGAAGAGAATTAGCACGAATTATAAGTTCCATGTCCCTCAATATTCAATCCCTTTTTGTATTAAAAATGAAACAACTTTTCTAAAATGAGGGAACTTAAAAAAATTTTGGGCAACATAATATGGTAGGTAGTCCATCCCGAAGGGAAAGATGCAAAGATGTCATTTGATTCACGGTCAGATGACAAGAGGAACACTTGAGTTGGCACCCCCATTTTCCAAAATTTCACTCCAATGTAAGGACATTAAAAGACATGACAGATTGACGGTCAGCCCCCTTGTATTCGACGGTCTGCGTCTGGACCGAGTTTCGACCTCGAAAGGCTCTTAATGATTATCCGTTGCTTTTCCAACTGGGCTACCGCTGTCCCAAAATAGAAACATTTTAAAGCAATATTGTACTCAATTTAATATTGTACTCAATTTAATAACTAGAAGTCAATATCAATAGTGTTAAGTCAATGTCGTGTCAATAGTGTTAAGTCAATGTCGTGTCAATAGTGTTAAGTCAATGTCGTGTCAATAGTATCGGGTCAATAGTGTTAAAGCCGGGTATCTTCTGTAGCAAATGACACAAGAATTTTCCAATTCCAACTAAATTATACTCACAGAAAATGGCAGCTACATTGTATCTATTTCAGTCTTTTCCGGGAAAATGTTAGCATTATTTATGGCCCAAATACCGTACTAAAAAGCATCTTAACACTCATCTAATGAAAAAGCCATCGAATTCCAATTACATGAGAAACTTGGTTTTTTAATGACATTAATTTTTTTATTTCCTAATGCGTTTCAATCAGGAATGTTGCAAAATGAAATGAAATGTTAAATAAGAAACACCGAGAAAGCAATACCAGCCAGGTTCTTTCTGTACAATCATGTCTCTTTCACTCCCATTACTAGCAATTAAGAATGTATTACGGCAGTCTATTGTTAGACTAAAGCAATTATTTAGAGCAAGAAAGGGCCATTTCCCATCTCCGTCTATTTAAATTCAACGAATGAAGAATGAGATGAAGTCATGTCCCCGCCCAGTGTTTTGCTTTCGAAACGTACTAACAGAATACAGTGAAAAAAAGGGAGGATTGGGAAATTGGATATTTGAACAAGTAATTTCTTGATCAGTCACTTATCTACTCTGCACTATCTTGCTACCCTCAGTGACGACTATTAAATTACCAATTTTTTTCGATCAGCAACTTTCACTTCAAGTGTGGGAGTCTTAATGAAAGAGAGTGGGCGATGGAAAATTAAATTATTAGGTGATAAATTTAATACAGAATTCTTTCTTACAATTATGTAGTGTCTGGTAATTATTTTCGCAAAAAGAAGGTCCCTTTAAACTGAGAATTATATTAGTTCGGATGAAAAAGAATTTCAATAAGATCGATCCAAGAACGGTGATCTAATAATAGAAATAACATTTATTATTTTCAGATAGTCAATTATGAGCATTATGCAAAATGTGAGATCGAAAAATTGAAAAAAAATTTTAAACACAAGAAGAAATTATGTTGGGTTTATTTCAAATTAATTCACCTGTATAAACTTTTAACTGAAATCAGGAATATTGTAACAGATATTTAATTGATTTTGAGTTAAATACTAAAATGAATTAATATAAATATTTTTAATAGTTCAAAGTTGGGAATATGTAAAGATCATCAACTGAACTCTTATAATTGGTTTTTAAACATTAATTTCGGAAAATAATAATTACGTGGGTATAACACGTTTGGTATTTTTTCTTCCTAAAGTGTAAACATCTTTTTAGTAAACGTTTTTAGAGTAAATTTGGTCTTAGGTTGGGGGCTTAAGGATTTATTATCCTATATTAAAATATCATGTTTAAGCAAATGAATCAATACATTGTTATTTGCAAAATGTCTAATACATTTAGAAAATAATTTTTGAATTCATCATTCTAAAAGTGACTAATGATATGCAATCATTTATCAGTTGCTATTCTTTCATTTGTTGAATTTAATGGTTATCCAATAGTTTTCAAATTTCATATAAGCTTATTTCAGAAACATCCATGGGAGGATATTACTTTCTTTTAGAAATACTCTAGATATGCAGTTTAACTAAAATTATTACTAATGGTATCCAGTCATCTAGATTCTAAAGTAAATCTGCTTTCACTAATTCTAATAATATGCAGTCATCTAAATACTAAAGTATCTCTACTTTCCCAGTTCACCAAATCTAATTATATGCAATGGTCTATCAGTTCTTTTCATTCAGAACTTGAACTTAATGATTATTAAAGATGCATCAAATTTGATAAAATTTTAATTCAGTAATATGTCTGATGTTTATTTGGATCAATTAGAAATAATCAAATTATATTCAATCTTCCTAAAGGACCATCTATCTACTAAAATTTATATACCATCAAAGGAATCATGTATATACTAAAATAGCTCTAATTATATGGAGTCATATCAGTTATTGAATTAATTCGTGACTTGAAAATAATAATTATTTAAGATGTATCATGTTTCACGAAAATGCATTTAAGAAACAAGGACGTAAATTATTATTTTCTATTTGAAATACCCTAATTTTACGCCACCATCTAAATATTAAATTAGCTTTACTGATGTGTTGTCTTCTATATATATAAATATTATAGTAACTAATATATATATAGTTGGGTTACTATAATGGATATACCGTAAAACTAAAAGTTCTGATAATAAAGTATATGCAGTTATCTGAATACTAGGGTAACTTTAAAGATATGCAGAGATCTAAATGTTAAATAAACTATAGTTTAAGTCCGACTAAAAGGGTACTAATGACTTGCAGTCATCTAAATACTAAAGTAACTCTAAGTATATGCAGTCATCTATCAGTAGCTAAATCCACCTATTAATGATTACTTAAGAAGAATCAAACTTCATTAAAACTTATTGCAGAAACACGCGTGTAGGATATTCATTTCATCTGCTTCTAGTTTACCAAGAACTTGCTTTTTCAGTCACAGAGAGAAGAATTTCTCAACTTCTTTCTCGGGTTATAACAATATTGGTTTAGAATGCAAAATTCGTCACATAGAATTCATCGAGGTTTTCGCTCTCACGTTGAGATAACGAACCAAGAACTTCTGTCTCTCTTGTAAGGAATAACAAAGCTCTGTATCTCAGTTGTTTTCTTTTTCGATTCAGCTATCCTGAAACACGGGATCAATTCTCAATTCTTGACATCATGTCTTTCTATGTTGTATCACTTTGGGAATGAAATTCAGCTGGATCTATTTTCAATACAAACTATATGTTCTTACAGCAAATTAAAAAATGATACATAGATTTTCTTAATATGATACTAAGAATTTTTCAGAGATAAAATATAAGTACTTATTTATATATATATATATATATATATATATATATATATATATATATATATATATATATATATTGAATTATTTGCATTATATACATAATTCAAACGTATAACTGCATTCCTATGTTCATAAGAAGTTGAAGATGCTAACATTTTTCAGAATTCAAAAGCTATATATCTTCCATAACTTAAAAAACATACCTCCATTTGGAATTGTTCAAAAATACTAAGACCATTAGTGTATTGACAAATACTTTTTTGATGCTGAAAGAATAATGCAATCACAATAAATGTTTAACTATAAACATCTTAGGTAAAAGATAAAAACAACAACAAATGTGTGTATTGTTATATACAAATATACTTAACCAGGTTGAAAAAAATTTATTTTATGAATCCAGCAAATCTCATTTGCATATCCAAGAAAAGTACTTATCATAATGTTTATAAATCACCAATAAAAATAATACTAAATACATTGAAGAGTTTTCTTTCCAATCACAACTTCGGTTCTCATAATTCAAAGGGAAGCAATAAAATTCTGTTGATTAACCAGGTTTTATAGGTTGAGAAAAGTAAAAAAAAACAGGCCAGCTGACATATATTTTTATTATAATTTTAAAAATATAATGGAACACTGAAATGACCACTTCTCCTCCACCCAAGATTATTAAACATTGAAAAAGCTTTTTACGGTAAGGCCATTTGAAATAAAGTAATATTTATTTGCAAGCTCTTTTAATGCAAAGCTCCCAAGAGGAGGATAAAATTAAATGCAGTTTTCGATAGGTGAAGGAAGCTGGAGAATAGCTTGGAATCAATACCGTGTATCACTTAAACCTAGATGATATTTCAGCGGCTATATATCTCACTTTTATTTTATCCTGTTACTTCACTTTATTGCATTTTTTATTTTTGCATCTCTTATTTCATATAAAACCACAGTTATGCAGGGCGATTCGAAATTCATTGGTCATATTTTAAAATGTAGCACACCCAACCGAAATAAAGATTTTTCTCAAAGAATATGTATCCGCAATTGTTGCAAGTAGGAGATTTGAAGATTTGGACAACAGAAGTGAACACCCCTCTGAGCATGTGGACAGCAAGGCACTTCTCACATCTATGCCAACTTAATGTAAAACAACTAAATCTTCCACTTTAGACATAAAAATAAATTCTGTAAGCTTGTTTTTTCACGACTTAAGAATATTAATCCTCCAAGTGCATTCTACAAGACATCTCGTCTATCAAGATCTGACCAAGTTCTTCAATGACGAACTATTTCATCATAGAGATATTGCCGATTCTTTTGTGATGACTAGATCAAGATCTGGTAAGATTTCTTCTAATGACGAGGTATCTGGTTCATCAAGATCTGGTCAGTTTTGACCTACTCTAATAAACAATGAGATGCTAATAGCTATATATATCGTAGAGTCAACCACCAGGGTGGCGTACTTTATGAAAAATCAATCCAGAAAATGTTCTAAACTTATTTTCTCATAAATAATTGGCTTTATAAGTAAACCTCGAAAAAATTTTCAATTCCTCAAAACACGAAAAATGGCAGCTATTTGAAGAACGGAATCACAAAATGCGCTCAGAACAGAAAGTAGGTCGCCTTCTAACACAGAAATATAATATTTTCGGTAGAGCTCGATAATTGCCTGTTGAGATATTGCGGCGATCCATACTACCTTCAATTTTTCTGTTTCCGACTTCCGAAAATCCGATTGAAACTCACTATTTATGAAGAGTTTATTTAACTGTTCTATCAGGTTTATAGATATTTTCCTCTTCTTAAAGTATAAACCAACGGTTTCTCTACCTTACACGAATATATGGCTGATATAAATTACAAATCACCTGAAAAATATCCATTGCCTTCTCAGAATGTAGGTCGTGTCTATATTCCATTGCTTTACGATTTACATGATTTAAAACATACCTTATTAGAATATAAACAAATTTCGAATAAAAAAAAAAGCAACTATTAGTTTGTTTTTCTTAGATATCATGGTATATAGTAACTATTTATAAATGTATTGAACAATTTATTTACCATTGCATACCTTAATCATCCTGGTAGTTGTCGGTAGGAATCTTGTCACTAGCAAAACTCAGTAGATCTTGATGAACGCGATATCTCGTCATTAAAAAGACTGATTAGATCTTGATGAACCAGATTTCTCGTCAGTATAAGAATACTGAATTGTTATCGATCGCTTCATCATAAATTTAAGAAAGATCTTCAATGCGAGATGTATCGTTATTGGCAAAATTGAGAAGCTCTTAACCCACTGGCTGATTATCCCGCGATTTCCACGGGTAACTCAAATGTAGCAAAATTTGCTCATCCCGCGATTTTCGCGGGCAGGTGTTTTTCTATCTTTATTGAGGAGCGCATCCCGCTTTTTCACCGTTTAACCAATGAAATAAATTACATACAGTGTTAGACGTTAAATTTAGATTTTGGTCAACAGTTGTCCCTAGTCGTCCACTAAATTGCGGCATTTGAAGGTACTTTGTATTTACCGCTCTAACTTCGCGCCTTTGTTTGGCGCCTTTTTCTAATCAGAAATGGCTGCTAGAAAACGTTCAGCGATTGACAGAGTATATATTCCTGATGATTTATCAGATTCTGAAAGTGATTTCAGTTTTGATAGTGATAGTGATATAGATTTTTCGGACTGCTCCTCAGATAGCGATGAATCTGATCATGATTCAATAAACTTGCAAAGCGTTAGGCAGTGATGCAAAATTGATATGAAGAATATTCCTCCTCCAGTTCCTTTCGTGGAAATCCGGGAATTACTGTGCATATAGCTAACAATAACTTCTGACAGTTTAGTTTCTCATGATAAAAATCTATATAAAAAGTATTTTCTAGAAAGAAAAAAATGCGTATTTCAATTCTCCAATATATATAGATTTTTAATATGCAAAAAAAAAAAAAAATACACGATTTTTGTAGCGATTTTGGTCCACAAATTGAGCAGTCAGAGTGTTAATGGAAACGAGATATCGTGTTCCACCACTTGGAGGGTTAACAAGTGCACATTCAATTCCTAGAAAATTCCATGCCATATACGCGATTTGTCTCTGATTGTTTGGGCTCAGTAGCACAAGGGTCATATTTGGTCATACTGCAAAAAAGGCACCGTCCAATAAAGAAAGTACACACTCTAAGAAAATTGTACTGATACAGAAGAGAGAAACACATGCAACGATTTCCTTTTGAACTAAGGTAAACCGGTGTGAGAACTTTCATAGTTATTTACCGACGTTGCGAATCTCTGTAGTTTTCAAAGCCTATTAAATACCGATAAAAAACACCATTATTTAACATAAGGCTTCTTTTCAGATTCAACCGAATTGCATAGAAATTCGCTTTCTTAACTTTAATGAAATGTACATTACATCTTTTCACATAGCGTTTTCAAGATTATGTGCAAATATATGGTAATAATAACTAATTTAATTTAAAATAATTAATTCCTTATTTCAAACTTAAGCTGAAACCAATGAGCTTAATGTATATTTCCTTTCAGAAAGTAATTGTTTATAGAGTGTAAAGGATAATTCTAATCTAATTAAAATATTCGTTACTAATATTAAGGTGTCTACCTACCTATAAAACATCGTTTTGGGTCAATATATCGATTTTCGTTTTTTGACTTTATGTGAAAGAATGACTTCTTAGCTTTACAAATCAGTTTTTATTTTGTTTCTACCTTACCTTTATGAAATGAATCTGGCAACAATATTTTACAAAGAGAACTGAATTGTAAAGCTGTGTTTTGATTTGATTTGAACAACACGTGTGCTCGCGAGCATTTGTTTGTTGATCAACGTTTTCTACTGCTATATTTTCAATCGGACGGCGTTATTCATTTAGTTTTGAATATTATTTTCCTCTCTAAAATGGCTAAACGTATAAAGAGAAAAATAATATCACGATTTAAAGGAAATCGTTTCACGAAGAAACAGAACGAAAGTTCTGAAGCCGATGCTGTGAAGACGGTCAGTTCATCAAAACTAGAAACGTCTAGTTCCAATATTCAGCTACCAAGTGATTTAAGAACTGAAAATAGCATTACTGACTTTGAAATATTGCTCATTATTTTATTGGTGGTTTCCTGCCCTAATTGTCTGCACATGGATTAGATTTGACTCAAGATTCCAGGTATGGATTATGCTCCCATTTCGCTTTGAAATGCAGAAATTATAAACATGTGACAGCTTTTGCATCATCTAAAAAATTTGATAAGCAGCCTAAAGTAAACAAAAGATTGGTGTATGTAATGCGACAAATTGGTAAAGGATTTTCTGCAGCTTACAAGTTTTGCGCTACAATGAATTTGCCAAAGCTTTCCAAAGGCTCTTACAGTGCACACGAAAACAAAATTTTGAGTGTTGAAAAAGAAGTGGCGGAATACTCAATGAAACCAGCAGCAAATGAAATTGTTCATAATACGAAGAGCAACGAATGTGGAGAGTCGGTGGATGGGACGTGGCAAAGCAGAGGTTACACATAACTGAATGTCTGCGTTGCTGCTATATCTATAGACACAGGAAAAATTATTGACTTAGAAGTCCTGTCACTCTATTGTAGGATTTGTAAAAAGCTTCAGGGCACGGATAAGGACACCTTTGAGCTTCTAAACGCTGACCATGTGTGTCAGTGTAACTTTGCAGGATCCGAGGCAAAGATGGATACCGTTGGTGTGATTCGGATCTTTCAAAGGTCAATGAAAGAACGAAACCTTAAGTATACGATATATATTACGGGGACGGGGACTCTAAATGATTTTTATGTGTTCACATACGTATGGAAATAACAGCGTTTCCAAACTGGAGTGTATTGGACACATACAGAAACGAGTGGTGTCGCGTTTACGAAAATTGAAATAAAAACGAAAGGTTTATTGGGTAAAGGAAAGCTTACTGATGTGTTTATCGATCGATTACAGAATTACTATGGAATAGCTATTGGTGAAAATCTTGGGAACTTGCAAAGAATGCAGCAGAACGCAATAGCTGCTTTGTTCCACTGTGCAACGAATGCAAAAAAAATAAAAAATGCATGGTCAGTGCCCTATTGGGCAGAACAGCTGGTGTTTTCATCAGAGAGCTCTAGCGCAAGGTGAAAAGCATGTCAAGCAAAAATATCCTCGTCTGCCAAATGACATTTTAAACGTCATTAAACTGACGTATTTAGAACTGTGTTCTAAATAATTATTATATAAATGTTTACATGGCAAGACACAGAATGCCAATGAATGTTTAATGGCGTAATATGGCAGAGAGTCCCCAAAGAGGTTTTCGTGAGCCTAAAAACAATTAAATTGGGAGCATATGATATCATCGTCCAGTTCAATACTGGATATGAAGGCTGTTTAAAGGTACTAAACAAGCTGAATATCCAAAATACAGGGTACTTTACCGTGAAATGTAATCGACAGTTGGATAACATTCGAGTTCGAAACTCAAAGATCAATTCGACCCTACTGCACAGAGGCGCAGACAAATTTTAAAAGCTACCAGGAAGAAACACAGTTTTGAATGAAAAGGAAGGCCAACTATACAAAACAGGAGCTTTTGATGCCAAACATTTTAAATAATTGGTAAGTTTATAAGTTTGAGTTTGTTTTTGCGTTTTCTCAAAATCAGATTTTTAACATTTTCATTTCCCGCAATACATCATAACTCAAAATATTATTCTTGTAGCTGTATGGAACTTTGGTATAATACAAAGTATAATTCAGGGATCCTGTTATTATTTTGTGTATAAGTTTATTATTATTTTATTTAGGTATGATATAAGATGAAACTTGTCATACATTTTATTGTTTTTCAGTTTGTTAAATGTTCAGAACTGTAATATTTTTTATCACACAGTTTCAGATTTGGAAATAGTAGGATCCCTAAAAGAGGCCTCTGTATTTAAAATGAAGTTTAAAAAACAAAATTATATTGATATATAGATATGAGTTATGAGTTATTGCGGAATAGCTAACTATTGCAATTTTTATGCCTATTTTTAGTCAAAATAAAGAAATTGTTCAAAATATACAACTATTTTACATGTTTTTAAGAGTTTTTATAAGTATTCTATAATATAATTAAAAAATTAAGTCACATTTTTAAATATTTAAAAAAAAATCATCCGAAGGTAGGCAAGCACTTTTACGTCCTAAGAGGTTCACAAGCATAATTCCAAATTTCAAACTGCAGTCTTCCCTGTAGGATTTATAAACCATTTTTTGAATTTCTAGACCAGGGGTCTTCAGTCTTCCACACTTGGAAATCTTCTAGTTTATAATATTCCTAGAGGAACTCTAAATTTGGATAATAATTTAAGACATTGTTTTAAAACTTGTGTTATGTATTCAAGTTCCACCTAAACATGCTTTTATATATCATGAAAAACCATGGAGGTAGATTTCCACCGCAAAAAAAGTTTACAAATAATAGCTAAATTAAATTAGTTATTCTTTGAGAAACACTGGTTTAGAAAGTGAAAAAAAAAACGAAATAAAGCTTTGTTTTCTGTAAATAGGAAACAAATTATGACACACAAACACAAGAACCAAACACAAGGTCTATCCCAAAAGTAATGAGAAAAAAATTACATTAAATAAATAATCGTTCTTACAAAGAAAAACACTTAATAATCTTCGAAGTATACGACTTGGGCAACAATGCAACGAGTCCAGCGTTGGTGCCAGTGGTTATAGCATTGTTCGAACTCATTTTGTGAGATGTCACGAAACCTTGTGGCATCTTTAGACATCTTCGAGTGTGTCAAAATGGCGTCCTTTCATGGCAATCTTAAGCAGTGAAAACAAAAAAAGTCACAGGGGGCCAGGTCAGGAGACTGTATGGTGGATCGGGAAGCACAGGGATGTGTTCTTGGGTTAGGTATTCAGTCACAACCAACGCCGTGTGGGGCCGAGCGTTGTCGTGGTGTACGATCCAGTTGCCAGCAATCTCTGGACGGACGCAGTTTACCCTTTTCTTCAAGCATTGAGCACTTCCAAGTAAAAGTGTGAATTCACTGTCTGACCAGGTGGTATGAATTCTCTATGGACCTTTAGAGTCGAAGAATACGATCAGTAGTGATTTGCTCATCCGAGCCTTCTTTGGTCGAGGTGAGTTTGGAGTGTGCCACTCCGGGCTTTGCCGTTTGTTGCAGACTTGCGATTGTGACAAAACTTCAACTTTGTAAGCCTCCTTTAACATTTGCAAGGTTTCATTACCGCTTTTACCGAGTTTAACGCAAAACTTTATTGCATAGCGTTGTTCAATAGATCGCTGCATCTTTAGTGTAACGAGCCACACTCACTACGACTCACTGTTAGGCCACTGGGAATGCGCTGTGAATTGGGAGCAGCTGTGCGACAGTTGGAATACGTCACTGATATTCCAATCCACATTTTGGAGCCACCGGTTTCCTTGGGGATGTACCTGAAATAATGAGCACAAAAATTTGTCTCGTTACTTTTGGGACAGACCTTGTAATAAAAAAAATACAAAGTAGCAAAAATAAAATTTAATGCAAAAAATATATGTGTTATCGGCAGTTGTGGATATTTGTTTCATTAATAAAATTGTTGTATTTTGTCTCAGTTGTATGTCCCATAAACGCGGAAGAACCATTCAAACCTTTTTTGAACCCAAGGGTTCCGTGGAATACAGTTTGAAAACCCTGTTATAGAATAATCAATAGAATCTTCCCAAGGTATTCATTCAAAGAAAATATAAGTATAATATTTCCAAACAAGTCTATCATAAGGAAATGAGAAATATAATATAACTGAAAAGGTTTCTATTCTAAGAAAAGAAGCAATCGAATTGATCCAAAGGATTCCTTTTTAAGGAAAATAACAATAGAATCATTCCAAAGGATTCCTTTTTAAGGAAAATAACAATAGAATCATTCCAAAGGATTCCGTTCCAATGAAAGGAGCAGTAGAACATTTTCAAATATTCTAATATGATAAAAAGAGCAATGAGGGAAATCGTACCAAATTATTCGATTGTAAGTATAGTAGCAATATAATATTTTAAAAGGTTTGTATTTAAATCAAATGACAAATAAACTTTTCCAGAAGTTCCTGTTCTAAGAAAAAATAATAAAATCGTTACAACAGATATGATTTAAGAAAAGTAGCAATAGGATCTTCCCAAAAGATTCTATTCCCAGGAAATGAGCAATATAATATTTATCAAATGTTGCTATTTTGAAGAAAGAATCAATATCATATTTCAAAAGGATTCTATTATAATTCAACAGTGAGAAGAAAGAGCAGAATCTGTTTTTGAAAATAAAGGTTTCAACGTAGAAAATGAACTTTCCAAAGCTTTTAAAATGTATATTACTTTCCTAAGTCCTCATTTTATCCTCATTGTATTTAAGAATAAACACTCATACCTCCAAGTGTGCAGACCATTATTAATACAAACAAATAAATGACCTACTTCCCTTAGTTACAAAACATGTCACCGTTCACGATCCACCATTGCAATTGCATACAAAAACTATTCGGCTGTAAATAAATCCGCATCAGAATGTCGAAATAAGTTAACCATAAATAGCAGAGACGCTGAATCCAATGCTGAGATATCTGAGCATAATCCTGTATTGTGTATCCCGAGAAAAATGCCTCTATACTACAGATTTTTGCATGAAATTCCTGTCTTATATATCGACAATGCATGTCATCATCGCAGAATCACAAAAAAGAAGATGCATGATTGCACTTCTTCCTCATCTCATAAGCGTAGATCTGAGTCCACAATAGAAAAAAAAGAAGGGTATTGGACCTTCCTTTGTAAACAAATCCTTGAATTTTCTTTCCTTCCATGCATCTCAAAGGATGGATAAAAACGTGCCACGCGTCAAAAGAAGCTGCAAGAAAAAGTGTGTATGGACTGTAGGTGATACTGAACACTCTGCAGATCCCTAGATCAAGAACATAGACGTATACTTTTAAAACTGTTTTTGAATACTTATACGAATCTCAAACTAGATTTTAACTACTGATTTGCTCAGACTTTTCAAAAGGTGGCAGTGAACAGTTTTTCTTTATACATAAATATATATATATATATATATATATATGCTCTCAAGCTTGTCGAATGTATAAAACATTCTGTGACTTTATTTTCTCACATAAAACTGCTTGTAAAATAACTTTAACCATTCAAGTCAGACGGAGTATTATTGGAACATAAACACATTACCGAAGAAGAAATATTAGTCATCGTTAAAACTAATTTTAATTAATCCTGTTTTGGAAATATTGAGATTGAATTGTTAATATTAGAGGGAAATTGATTAACTTTTCACTTGAGTAAGACGAGGGGATATTGGTGACGGTACGGGGGATCAATACTGATGAGAAAGATCCGAGAACATAATATTGTAATTTTGAACCACAATCCGATGTCGAGGCAACACCTGAACTGGCACCTCACTCTCCAAACTACCACACCAAGTTAGCATGAGGACATTTAAAGCCATGACAGATTTAAATTACACCAGCCCCCACAACAGTCTTTGGTTGGATCTAGTTGGGACATTGGCCACTAGTAGGAGAGTGATTTTCAGTGTAAAAATAAACCAGACTATCTGCGAAGACTTAATTACCAGTGTTCCAATACTATATATATGCTGATATAGTATAATACTGTTACTTCAAAGTCTAGGGTATCATTGTTTTGGTGATATTTCTTGTTTAATCTCTTGTTGAATTTAACCAACTAAATAGTATTTACCAATTTGGAAGTAATTCTTTGAAATTTCAACTTGCAACCAGCTGAAATAGAATCCAATAAATGAGCCAAGTGACGTCTTGTTCGGATTACAAACAAAAAGCATTTTAACCGAACCAATACCAACTGTTACTTTATTTTACCTTGACAGAAAAAGCCTCTCGTGCAGGCTACTTTATTTCAGCAGAAATGTCGCAAAGATCTCATCAAAGTTAACAGTCTTGTGAGATAAAATTTCAGAGTAAAAAAGTAAGCCAGGTGGTATACAAATATCTTACTTGTGTTGTTCAAATGCTCTCATATAATACAAACCTGGGTTACCATGTCGTTGTAGTACCGTTTCGGCAAAAGTTGTGAGGGAAAACTAATTGCAATAACACAGTATGTTTTGATCCATTATGAAAGGAATCATATTGTACATTTAAATCCGGCACTCTCTAGAGGTATTGGTATGTTCTAATTTCAACATTAGTGCCATTTAAGTTAAGATAAAGTAATCAGCTCAAAAATATCATTGAAATGGAATCTGCTTCTAATACAAATATTTACATATCGACTTAAAATATTGTTTTCTTAGTGTTTTACTTAAACATACAAAATATATATGAAACTTTCTTCAATCACTACTATTCTCGTGCAGGCTACTTTATTTCAGCAGAAATGTCGCAAAGATCTCATCAAA
The DNA here is from genome assembly GCA_947359465.1 of Metellina segmentata. Taxonomy (NCBI): domain Eukaryota; kingdom Metazoa; phylum Arthropoda; class Arachnida; order Araneae; family Tetragnathidae; genus Metellina; species Metellina segmentata. The sequence goes on along the minus strand of OX375872.1, from coordinate 69,489,966 downwards.
GTTAACAGTCTTGTGAGATAAAATTTCAGAGTAAAAAAGTAAGCCAGGTGGTATACAAAGATCTTACTTCTGTTGTTCAAATGCTCTCATATAATACAAACCTGGGTTACCATGTCGTTGTAGTACCGTTTCGGCAAAAGTTGTGAGGGAAAACTAATTGCAATAACACAGTATGTTTTGATCCATTATGAAAGGAATCATATTGTACATTTAAATCCGGCACTCTCTAGAGGTATTGGTATGTTCTAATTTCAACATTAGTGCCATTTAAGTTAAGATAAAGTAATCAGCTCAAAAATATCATTGAAATGGAGTCTGCGTCTAATACAAATATTTACATATCGACTTAAAATATTGTTTTCTTAGTGTTTTACTTAAACATACAAAATATATATGAAACTTTCTTCAATCACTACTATTCTTTGCTGATTTCATGATTTTTCAGAAAAAAACGTCCACTAAATTGTAAACAAAATTGTCTAAAGCAGCGATTTTCAACCTTCACTTATCATGGAATACATAAAATAATTACAAAAATTCTGCGGCACCACCAAAATTGTATTTAATCTTTACCTGGCGTGGTAAGGAAATTGGTATGATTAACAAAACAATTACTAAGTATCTACCATTTTTGCTCCAAAGCGGATTAAAAAAATATTTTTTATGTACCCGTAATCGCTTAATTTTTTGCTAAAAATTATTTTTGAACGCGTTTATCAAAATATCAAAACTAAACCGTGTTTACACGAAATGAGTCCTACACAATTTAAACTGTTTCAACAACCGAAAGTCAAACCGATTGAAAATAGCTAGTGTAAAGGAAGTAAAATGAGTCAATTAAATGGTTCCAGAACATGAATAGCAAACTACAGCAAGATGATAAGTAAACACCAGCAATATAAATGTATATGTATATATTTCTTTACCTTACCACACGCAAAAACACTGTATAAATCCAAGGAAAATAAACTCCAGCTTTAGTACCGAATCGATGAGTTTGCCACGAAGGCTTTGCGACAGAAAGCTGCGTAATAGCGCCATAATTCCCCTTTGTTGACTGCCATCTTTAGTGGCCACAAAAGGTAAAACCTAAGAATGGAGTACGCTTCTAACGGTGGGACATTGTTGAGGGGTTGTGCTAAATTATTCGGGTGAAATAATGTTTCTTAAGGGTATAAAATAAACTCTTTTGCTCATAATGATTTTGTAATCACATGTAGCTTTTTCAAATTCATAAAGATCTTTTTACGATGAATTTAGGAATTTCAAAAAATACGCAACTCTTTATTAAAAAATTCCAAATTCCAAACCGGCGACTAATAAAGATAAAAAAACATCGAGAACGTAGTGTCCTGAAGTACAAAATTTTCAATATCTAAAATTGTTTGGAGGTTATTGTCTTATCCTATAATGTTTAAGGTAGCACAGTTAGAAGAGCAGCGGATTAGCACCATGAAGGTCTTGAGTTCAAAATTTGGTCCTGCCAATGGCTATCGTACACACAGTGAACGCAGCACGTTAAATCTGTTGCCAGTTGTGTTGCTCCTGCGTGATATTAATTAATTACCATTACCACTTGTTATTGTTATTTGGGTAGTTCTCCAAAGGTGGGAACAAGACACATTTCATAACTTTAAGCTTTGACAGCAATTAAATTTAACTCTTAAAATTAATTTTTTTCTTAGTCAATGGGTTTTTATTTGTGTTCAGAGACTAGAATTAGTATGATTTATTACAACAGTTTGGTGCAAATATACTTAAAATTAAATACTTTAGTTACAAATGCCGGAATTTGGACAAACAACTGATACAGTACATCACCAAGAAAATAAATTATAATGTGTTTTCCAGAATTTCAGGGGAAAAAATAAATGAATAGAGTATAAGAATAGTTTGTCTACTATTTTTATCAATAGATGGAATCATTATTTTAAAATTTTGAAGAATTAACGACTAAACAATACTAAAGCCATCTAGCATGTTTCGTGATGTCAAAAAGTAACGACCGATATAGCTCTATACCTGAAGCAAAATATGTATTGGTAAGTACTTTAAACTGCATTTATATGTCTTCAAAATAGCTTTTTAAACGTTTTTAAGCATTTTTACGTGTCTTTGTGCATTTTATTTACCTCAAACTTAATTTTCTTATTTTTAAAAATGCGATGTCAATATCCGGTAACGATCAAATTGCTGATTTTTTTTGCCGGATTAATTTATGTTACGAAGGTGCCGAATGCTTTAATGCTTTTTTTTTACTGCAACACTGCAGTATTTCTCAATTTTAACTTGTAAAGGAATAATAACCATAATTGAATGTGTTCTATTTGATGGCGCTAGTATTTAATGTTTAATTCTCATTGAACGCAACAAATACTGCTAGTGCATCACCTTCATGTGACGTTGTAACATGATATAAACAATTTTTAAAAGCCCCAGTGCTTGCTTTCTTCCGCTACCAGTATAAACCTGACGTCATTCAACGGCTATTTCATTTGCAACAACCTCTGATATCGACCTACCAACCATATTTTGGACTGTATCGGTTTCACTGCGGGACATCTCCTAGATTAACAAGGGTTGGTAGCTTTGCGACTAGAAATGCATCAACTTATCAACTTGGTTAGGTTACACCCTAACCAAGGGGGTTAGAACGAACAATTTTAATTATCCATTTCTTCTTTCCCGTTTTTACAAGAAATAATTTCTTACTCCAGACAAAACACAGGCTTGGTCACCTCAAGTTACTTGTTTCATAAGTATACTAAAACCACATTTCTCATTACATTAAGATTGAAAAGCCCGATGAGAAATTCTTCAAAAACAAATATAAAGCAGAATGCAGATAAGCATTTTGTTCAGAAACTGTGGGATGCCTTCCTTTTCATTTCACATCATGTGTAACATGAATAATGCTGCGATAATTTTCTTTTTGTTTAGGATTTTTTGACTCAATTACAAAACTTGCTATAAATGTGAAGAGCTTTGTGAAAACAAAACGTGAGATATAAGTTGAATTTCAGTACTTTTCTTAGAGCGTGATGGAAATTAGAGATAATTAAATGCTTTGCAAAATCAAAGTAATGGTTGCAAATCACAGAAAGTAAAAAATATAATTTCGAAATAAGCATTCTCATTAAGTTTGTACAATAAGAAAATTCAGCTCATTATAAACGCTCTTACGTGCTTTGTTCGATCCAAGTAATTACTTTTATTTCCTAATCAAAACTCAAGGGCAATATAATCTTTAATATCCACTACAAATAAAAAACTTTTCTGCAGTGCGAAGTAGATTTCTTTCACTTTGTTTTGGGTTTCTGCGTCCTTCTTTCCAAATTAAGATGTGTGCAAAAACTCATTGGAGAAAAAATGAGCGAATAAAGAAAACTATTAAATTAGAATTTAAATGGATTCACCAAGTCCTTTAACATTTCGATGAATAAATTAGAGTATTTATTTACAGATGCAATGGAATGGAATTCTTTAATGAATGAATAAAGAAGACATATAGAGGACCCAAAATACCGAATTTGTTTACTGCATTATTTTAACTTTAAAGCTTTAAGAAATATGTGTGCAAAATTCGATAGTTGTAGCAGCAGTTATTAAAATATTCCATCGTTATTGTACAGGAGTGAGAATGATTAACTTTTATACTAGTCCCTTCCTTGTGATTCTGTTTTACATGACTATACTATATTTAAAAGGCTAAGGTTTTTTTACAACTTACAAAAATATTTGAAACATTTCTTGGTTTTTAGGATATACTTGACAATATTTGTGCATCGAACTAAGGCTTAGAAGAACTGTTAATTTGTGAAAGTTTAATAAAAGTAAATTAAAATTGTTTTTTTACTGCTTTTTCATAGAGACTATAGTAAAAATGTTGTATTATTTGGAAAAAAAGCAAATTGCATTAGTCCTTTCAAAACTGTGCACAAAATTAAGGGCTCTTTGTAGCGCGAGGTCTACCTTTGGCCATGCTGAGTCAAACACAACATTGACAATACCAATTAGTAGACAAACACACACTAGGAAAGTTATGATGACTCAGATAAGAGGGAACCTAGAAAGGAAATCAAAATTATTTGACACGTTTCAAAAAAATGAAGAAAAATGTTGGAAAAAAGTTCATATTTTCTGGAGTAAAAATTTGAAATATTGAAAAATTTTCAAACCAAAATTTAATTTTTGTTATTGTTTATGTAACAATATTGAGTTATTTTTGAAATATACGTCTCATGTGTGTTTTTGAATAATGCACACTAAAATATTCTGCCATAAATGTAAAATCAAAAATAAGTTTTCAAAGGGTACTATGTCTCCTTAACAGATTACATGAGTATTCACAACCATGTGGATATGTGTTATCCTATGTGTACATTTAATATGATTTCAACACCAAAAACAAATAAAAATAAAACACAGCTAAAGAACTAAAGGATTGAAATAACTATCCAGTTATCAAACAGGTATTTACTAGCAGGAATCTTTTGAGAAATCTTAATATAGAGATAAAACATGAATGTGACGTTAGCCCACTTACTTTTTATAGCGAAAGTAACGTGTGAGTCATTTCAAAAAAATAAATAAGTTTGAGTTTTTATTGTGCATGGCAAGGCTTATCCTCCCAACTATTAAAACAGGTTAACCTCCTTTCCCCACAAAGGAAATAAAAACAACGAAACCTTTTGTAGACAAAAGAAAATGGAAATATAAAACTGCAAAACAGCAACAAAACACGGTGAAAAAACAAAAAAATTATAAAAAGTAATAAACGGAAATGTGTGTAAACCTTGCCACAGTACATTCCAACGACACATGGTCAAAACAATGCGTAAAACAGTTAGCAGTAATATAAAAAAAAGAAAATACGGTAAAGATAAATAAATACTGCCAAAGAGAAATATATTAAAGGAGAGGATAATGCTTTTAACAAGTATTAAAAGAGGGAAAATAATTATTTGTAACTTTCATTTAGTTACTATTTCTATTTGTGCAATTATTATTATCAAGAATAAAATATATTTGCATTAAAAAATAACAAAATTTAAAAAACTACATGTTGGAATTATGAAAAAAGGATGAAACAAGTCCTAATTTGAAATCTAAAACATTGGAGATGTTTTATATTGTAAATTATATAATGCAGAAACATAAATAAATTGCAGATAAAAATTTAGAAAACTGTTGCAAGAATTATTATTACGGAAGGTGGTGTTTAGCTTTATCGGTTGCTTATAATAAATTATACAGATATATAATATTTATAAGCAAATCTACAGCATTAATCACATTTTCAGAAATCGAATATCTTATTATAAACACCTTAAGGAGCTTAAGGAGGATTTTTCTATCAGCAAAAATATTCGGTTTTGTATTTTTTACATAATTTTAACTGCCAGGCCTTAAGAGTCAAACTTCAGGTCCAAGTCCCTAAAATTGTGATAGATATAATCCATAACCTTCCTAGTAGTTGTCTTGACTAGGTATATATTCTCGTTATGTGTTGATATTCATTAGTCAAAACGGACCAGATATTGATAAACGAGGTATCTCGTCAGTAGAAGAAAACTGATCAGATCTTGATCTTGTCATCATCAAAAAATCGGTATCACTTTGATAAAGTGATATATCGTCTTTAGTAAAAATTGTCCAAATCTTGATGGACGAGATATCTCTACATTATGGGGAAAGTGATAGAGAATTGATTTCGTCATCATAAAAAAAATTGGCTACATCTTGATAAGGATATATCTTGTCACTATAAAATTTGTCAGATCTTGATGGACGAGATGCCTCGAGATATCCACGTAAAGGTTAGATAATTCTTAGTTGTTACTTCACTTTACCACAACATCGTTAAGAAAATGTTTTGAGACCATTTAAAATTTAGATATACAGTTTCCCCATACCAACAATACCTTTTTACGCTCTTAGCTCTTTAGCTGGGACTCTTTAAAGGATTTGTTTATTCAAAGACAATCAGGACATAGTTATGAAAATGGTAAGTTGTTTGAATTTTAAATGTATTTTTAAAGGCTTATATGTCTCCAAATTTCATCATTTATCATTGAAAAACAAGATAGCATAAATTCATAGACGCAATAAATTGTTAATAAAAGGCTTGTTTTAAGAAAATAAAAGCATATTTACTGTCAAAGCGCCAGATTCTTCTATTATTATATTGAATATGTTCATTCCTGTTCAATCTCGCATTCTACCAACACATCCATTACGACTGAGTATGCACATCCAGAAAATATGGATGCACTTTACCAATACTAACTTATCTATGTCAAATAATGCATTAAACTTCATCTACTCACACAGCTGGAAGTTTTGTTCAGTACGAGATTTTCGAAAATATTTCGATTTCTTGACTTTTTGTTCATTTTTTTTAGTAAACTGTTATGTGCCTCAGAATATGCGTAGCTGAAAAATCCCTAAACATATGTTTTTCATAACATAATTTATAGGTCTTTGATTTCTTTTAATCAAAAATGTATCTCATTAACCATTTGAGTGGGTCATATTTCATTCATAGAAAGTTCATACGTTCTAAGAAAGGTAGCAATAGAATATTTCCAAAGAAAGCTGTTCTTCAGAATGGGCCAAAAGAATAGCTCCAAAGGATTCTATTCTAAGGAAAATACCAAGAGGATCCCTTTCTAAATGATGAAAGAATCCATGAATTATTTCATCCAATTGATATAGTTATATAGTCTACTCCTGGGGAGGGGGTAGTCTCGGAAAAGAAGGTGTCACGTCATAGCTAAACTAACCAGATCTGGATGAACGAGATACCTCGTCATTAGAAGAAAACGGACTAGATCTTAATAGGTGAGATAGTTCGTCAGTTAAAGAAAACTGATCAGATCTTGATCTCGTCCTCATCGAAAATACGGAATTATCTTGATGTCTTGCTTTCGAGAATACTGTAGACATATCGTAAGTAGCAGAATGGAACAGATTTTGACATGCGAAATATCTCATAGAAATCACTTGGAGGTTTGACTGTGTTGTGGATGAATTCAAATCTACAGTACTTTGAAATCTCGCTATACTCAGAGCGTTAAAAATATGATTCAAAGATAACTATCCTGTACTTTTTGTATGGTTATCTCTCTTGTATTTGGTGCAGCATGACCAAATATGACATTTACGCCTTGAAACACAACCAACCGACATTTTTGTAAATGAACAAAATGCAATCTCCTATCGCTACAATTAACCCACTTGACGGCTCCTTTCAGTTTAATAGTCTTCACCCTTATTAAAGACGGCCCTCTTATACCACTTAATAAATCATTAAATTCCTCTAAGATAACCCAAAATTACTCACGAGCCTAAGGTCATCTCCAACACACTAATCTCAATAAATTAAGTAAGAAAGTTGAACTTCGTGCTTTGTGGCTTAATGTAAGTTATTTTCAATTCCCTCTCAGCGGTATTTGTGTATTGAAAATATTTATATTTAGCTAATGTTCTTTGAATGACTTTACCATAGTTTTAGATGCAATTAAGAACAACGCAGAAGTTTAGAAAAAGGACACAGGTGAAAATATTTAATTTTTTAATATGTTTGAAGCCAGTTATAATATGGGAGTGAAAAATATGTCTACCGAAATACTGTTGTCAAAGTTGCTGCCATAAAACTGTTCAATTGATGCTGAACATATGATTGTTTATGTAACACAAATTTGTATTTTTTTTTGCCAAATTGAATAATTTGAGGAAAGTATTAAAAAAATAATTTACTAAATCGATAAATGTATGGCTATTTTTAAATGTTTTATTTACCCCGTGTTTTTACAGATGCTGAAGCACGACGAAGATTTTGAATTTTTAGATATAATAGAATACATTTAATAGGGTATCGAAAAATATAGCTATATCGAGACATCTGTGTTGAACATAGAATCGGGCAGAATTATAAGTCATATGATAAAGGTATTATGAATTAAAAATTGTCTGTACATTGTCTATATAAAATAAGTCTTATAATAAATTAAAACGTGAAAAAAAATTGCCTAAACCATTTAAAATTTTGGAAACTTGGTTTTAATTAAAAAAGGAGCAAACAAATGAAAAAAAATATTTATAGGTAAAGTAAATATTTCTAAAAAGCAACATTAAACACATTTATTTTGTATTTGTCAAATAATTTAGAACAGTTTTTCCTTGTTCAGAATATTTTTTTAAAACATACAGAAAGCAACTACCAACTACGATTTATCTATGGATATATACTAATATCTTACTAAACCATTGTAGTTTCTTTCAAAGACCCGTAAAGTCGAATAAGGCTCATTCAATCCATTCGTGCGTATTTCTTTTAACTTTCAGAGTTTTGTCAGAGTATCTGTCCTTAAAGGACAAATACTCTGAGAGAGAAAGGACATTTATCTGGTCTTCTGGTGATCTGGTAACACAAATTTGTATTTTTTTTTGCCAAATTGAATAATTTGAGGAAAGTATTAAAAAAATAATTTACTAAATCGATAAATGTATGGCTATTTTTAAATGTTTTATTTACCCCGTGTTTTTACAGATGCTGAAGCACGACGAAGATTTTGAATTTTTAGATATAATAGAATACATTTAATAGGGTATCGAAAAATATAGCTATATCGAGACATCTGTGTTGAACATAGAATCGGGCAGAATTATAAGTCATATGATAAAGGTATTATGAATTAAAAATTGTCTGTACATTGTCTATATAAAATAAGTCTTATAATAAATTAAAACGTGAAAAAAAATTGCCTAAACCATTTAAAATTTTGGAAACTTGGTTTTAATTAAAAAAGGAGCAAACAAATGAAAAAAATATTTATAGGTATAGTAAATATTTCTAAAAAGCAACATTAAACACATTTATTTTGTATTTGTCAAATAATTTAGAACAGTTTTTCCTTGTTCAAAATATTTTTTTAAAACATACAGAAAGCAACTACCAACTACGATTTATCTATGGATATATACTAATATCTTACTAAACCATTGTAATTTCTTTCAAAGACCCGTAAAGTCGAATAAGGCTCATTCAATCCATTCGTGCGTATTTCTTTTAACTTTCAGAGTTTTGTCAGAGTATCTGTCCTTAAAGGACAAATACTCTGAGAGAGAAAGGACATTTATCTGGTCTTTTCAAAGCAGAATTAAATCTCGCCATCACTTTATATACTATTTACTACTCTCTTAAGAATACTTGCTTGAGAAACAGACATGAAGCAATTATTAAAAGTATTTTAGACTATGATGTATCTATTTTGATATGTACTATTACACAGCCAAACACATATGATGCTGGTGTTTTTTTTAACTGATTTTATATGTATTTCATGTTCTGAAAACAAATATGACGTTAGTTTTTGCACATCAGCTCTTATTTGTGAGATATGGCAGTAGCGTTTTATTTACGTTAACACATTAAATTAGGTTTAGGGTATAGGCTTTAAATTAAAAAACCTTTTATTTTAATAAATTTTGTAAACATTTTAATTAAAAGCACAAAAGCACTCCTGTAAATCTACAAAAGATTAATTTAAAATAAAAAATGAAAAGAATAAAATTAAAATAAAAGGGAAAGTTTATTTTGTTCCATTGCGAAAGCTTCTTTTGTTGGAACTTACTCAGTGAACTTTTTTGTTTACATTTTTTTTTTAGATTCCAAACATGATCTGCCATCATATGAGTATACTATCTTCTCTGGTATCGGTTCTCCATTGTCTTTATGTCCTGGTGAAATTGTTCACTTTTTTCTTCACTAGTATCGCCAAGATTGTTAGGGAAACGGTCTAAATGGCTGCGCAAGTAATGAAGCTTTATGCTCATATTACCACCAAGGTCTCTAAAGTTGTTAAGCATGCTGTTAACTAGTTCAACATAGTTTTAAGCCTTGCGGTTGCTCAGAAAGCTCTTGGCATCAAGGGAAAATGAGATTCACGCTCATTCATGGAATCACGAAATGAGGATCGTTTATGAGCTGTCTGATTTGAAGACCATAAAAATTTCCAGCTTTAGGTTTTCTGTTCTCAATACAGGCAATTTTTTCCTCTTATGTATGCAAAGCAAGGACTATCCTGATTAACAGCTTTCATGAACTGTTTTATTAACCCTAGCTTTGTATGCATCGGAGGCAAGATGATTCCTTCTCGTCCGACAAAGTGTTCGCAAATGACCTTCTTTATCCAACAACCATGTTCTCCCTCGTAGGCCACTCTTTTCTTATCCAGTGTTAGTGTTTGGTTCTGCTATCCCATAGGCCCAGGAAGAAGGATATTTCGTGTTCTCCTCTTGCTGACCAAGGAGAAAATTAACCATATTTATGGCCACACAAGTTACACATTGATATTCATGAAATCTTATCTTCTCCATGACGAGAGCTACGGTATCATATTCTTCTTTCATTTTGGTTGAGTGAGCAATGGGTATTGACCCGTATTTGTTGTTATTGTGTAAAAGTACATTTTTCAAACTCCACTTATATGTGTCAATAAACCAAGTCGCCAATCAATTGCGAAATATTCAGAAAGACACATTTTTATCAGAAGGTGGGTCCTCTAACGTCTCGACAAACACACAAGACTGTTTTCATAAGAGAAAAAAGATAGTAAATCATTTTTCCTAGTACGGTAGAATGTAATGTTTGTTGTTTCAAACTCTAAAGTAAAAATTTCAATTGTAGAATTATAGCACACATCTTCAAGAATAATATTCAAATTACAGGAAGACGATAATACGTCACAGTAACGAGAGTGTATATAAGGAATAGTAGTAAAGAAGTAAAATTGTTCACAAGCGTTTTGTAAGCCTCTCAGTGCCACAACCGAATAGTTATGGCACAGATGTCGAGGGTTTTTTACGTGGTAGAATTATCGGCCGCCTGAAATGTAGGCGTATTCAGACGGAAGTTTCAGTGGAACTTGGAATCGCCCAAAGTGTCATATCTAGGCTTTGGCAACGGTTGCAAAATGATAGAAATGTCAGTAGACGTTACAGTACAGGTGGAACCCGAGTTACGACGCCGAATGACGACCGGTATTTGACAGTAACTGCAAAAAGAACCAGACGGAGCACAGCATCCGACCTTTCTCGTCAGCTATCTTCAACTACGGGTTCGGCAGTTTCAAGGCAAATCGTTTACAGACGTTTGGGACATTTCGGTTTATATTCTCGCAGGCCTGTCAGATGTGCTCCGCTCACGGCAACTCACTGTTGCCAGCGGTTAGCCTGGAGTAGAGAACATGCAATGTGGACATCGTCATAGTGGGCTTGTGTGATGTTTTCCGACGATTCCAGATTTAGCTTGCAGTCTGATTCACGGCGGACATTCATATGTAGAAAGCCAGGTACCCGCTACAACCAAGACAACATCATTGAATTACACCATTACGGCAGTGCAGGATTGCTCGTTTGTTGCGGAGCTATACTTGGCTCCACAACAGATCTACATGTTCAAATATTTACCATGAGAGGCCAAATTTATCGGGACGTCATTCTGGAAGAACATGTACGTTTATTTAGGGGTGCCATGGGTGCAGAATTTGTGTTTATGGATGACGACGCCCGTCCTCACGTTGCAAACATTGTAAATAAATGCCTTGAATCTGAAGATATCACCCTTATGTAATGGCCAGCATTCTCACCTGACTTTAATCCGATAGAGCATGTGTGGGACATGCTTGTCCGACGAGTTGCAGCCCGTCAACCACCTCCTACATGTGTACTGGAGCTTCGGAGAGCATTACTTGCGGAGTGGAGTGATCTTCCCAAGATCAGCTCGATAATTTGATCCTCAGCATGCCTAGGCGTTGTACGGACTGTATTTCATACTCTGGGAGACATAAAATGTATTAATCATCATACCAACCATGTCATGTTAAGTATTTGTAAGGTTGATATTTTTTGTAATTGCTCCAGTGAGCAAAAATCGTTGTTTTTATGAATGGTATCATACATACACCATCTCTTTTGTTCTTTATCTTTTGTTTAATAAATGGGCTTCATGAATAAGTCACGTTTGTTTTGTTTCCGAACTTTTATTTTCCGGAGCTGGCATTATCCTTAATTTATGGACATGAGTGTAATTTCTCGATAAATCTCAAAATCCCTAGAGCGACCCAATAGTGCATATAAAGAAATGTGTATGTATATCTTTTAATTAGTTCATGTAAGAACAGATACTCTGAAAATATAAATGTCAGTTCTCTGGGCTTTTCAAAACAGAATTATACCTCGTTATCAATGTATTTCCTCTTTATTAATTTCATAAGCAACAGAGAGGAAAGCAATTATTATTATTAGTTCACATTGTGATTAATCTATGGATAAGTACTATTATGCAATACCTATAAAACATGCATAATTTTGATCTACAACGAACATATACCAATGTTTATCTTTCCCATCCATTGTAATTACTCTCTAAACCTCAAAAGACCGTGAAGACGAATAAGCCCCACATTCGATCTAAATTAGATCCCCAGAGCACCCACATGTTGCCTAATCAAGAAATGCAAGCGTATCCCTTTTCAATATTCCATTTAAGGACAGATTTATTCTAGAAGAGAAAGAAATGATATTTCGTCCTTTCAGAACATAATTAAATCTCGTTATTAAATTAAATGCTATTTATTAATGCAAACTTTTTCGTTACCGATATGTTGTTTCATTAATGTAAAATATTATTGTGCAAAATACGTGAAATACTCAAATATTTAAAATTTAATTATAATCATAAGCCCCTATATTAGGGCGCACTTAAACATGAGTGATAATCGAGTGTGTAATTGAAAGAAAAAATTCGTTATACCCGACTGGGTCATTTAGAATCATTTTTATTAGGTTATATGCGTTTAATTGTAAAGTTACTCATATAAATCAATCTTTTAGTTACCATCGAAAAGTAAATCAGTGTCATAACAGCCGTTATTAAAATGTACGTATTCATAAATTTCAGTAATGTTACTATATCTATGAGAGGATTTTTGAGTTTAAAAAACACAAACTAGCAGAGTGAAAAAAATTACGTACGGTTGAAAGTTAATTTTGTCTGGCCTTAATTTTAATATAAGTGAGTCAGTGAAATTACATTTAATTAGCATTGCAAGTTGCAACACACGTTTTGCCAAAACAATAGCGTCCTCTGAATTTAGGTTTTCTGAAATAGTATCTCCTAAACAAGGAAACAAAGTCGGATGGTATATCGTTATGCAAATTGGCATGCACGCAAACCACAAAATAATATAAAACGTAGAATGTATTACGTAATAAACTCTGAATATCCCTAAGTATTTGTTGAGTCTTACAATTATCATTGCAATGGAAATAATAAATGTAATAGTAATAATATTGACTTTCAAAACAGAAAAAACATGCCGAAAATAGCTAAACTTATCCAGTTTAAGCAAAATTCTGCAAATATATTTTAACTGAAATATAATCTTTAAAAAAAATCCATTTTCAGATGGTTACAATACAATTATCTTCCAAGGTCATAGTGGACTATAAACATTTGTATAACTTTATTACGTTGCATTCCCTTTCGTAGGAATCCGCTGTTTTGTATTTATTCTGATTGTTTGTTGGCATTCGCATATGAACACAAACTAAATAGAATAAATTGAGTTTAAGTACACAGAATATGTCTTAAAATTATCTAAGCACAAGATACCTGCATTGCGAAATTCAAGATAAAATTAGCCCTTTTCAGCTCTATTTTTTATAAACGTTCTTAAAGAACGTCACAATTTTTAATCATCGTTCATAGAGTACATAAGGACGAAGGGTATTGAAATACATCTGGACCGTGTATACCTCACACTGGAAAAAAATACTATAGCATAAAAATAACTATAAAGGGAAATATTAATAATATATTCTCTGTATTCAAAACGTAGTAACTAAGTACATAAAATACCAAAATTAATCACGTATAAATAATGATATGGGAAATATATTTTAATTTATACATAATATTTACACAACATTCTATTTTCAAATATGCAATTATCTACCAAAGACAGCCATTTGCATAATTCTATTCCGTTTCATTTCCAGTTTCGTAGGAAACCTTTTTTGTATGTATGCTTTAATTTTGTTGTCATTCGCATATGAAAACATTAAAAGGAATAAATTGAGTTCAAGTGAACGAAATATGTCTTAAAACTATCTCAACACAAGATGTCTGCATTGCGAAATTCAAGGGGAAATGCGCGGTGAGCCTTTTTCAGCTCTATTTATGTATTTATTAACGTTCTTAAAGCACGTCACATTTCTTATCATCGTTAATAGGTTCTTCTGTAAGAACGGAGGGTCTCGAAACCCCTGGGCCGTTTAAACCTCACACTGGAAAAAATAAATCTTATGAAAACGAATGAGCTAGAAGCAATGGCTAATGAAGTTTTCTTCGAGAATACTTCCTACACACTCTACTTCAGATAAATTTCTTTTCACCCTTCCCTCAGACTCAGGGAAAATCATTTTTTAAAGGGTAGTTTCTTTCCATTTTTGCAGAGGCGAGATTACAATTTTTATCTGGATTCTAAATTCTTTTTCAGCCTGTGCACGTCTTAAGTTTTCCCAAAGATTGGAAAAAAAAACTTTATAAGCAATACACGAATAAAAATTTCACCAACTTTTTATTTTCATTTTTTTTTCTTGGGGGCTAAGCTAAAATGTTATGGTGGGGTTGGTTTTTTCGTCGTTTAATTTTTCTCGGTTTGGGTAATGAAATACTCTTTTTTGTTGTCGTCTACCGTGTACGGATTCTTCAATATTTAAAAGACGGCGTGCGGGGTAAAATCAAGATGCAGAGCAAATGACATTTTAATTTTACGAGCTTATTAAAAAATTCTTAATTGAACATCGCCGTAAGCCACTGGGCGTTTCTAACTATTTTGAGCCCGGATATCTGTCGCCGCAAAACCGCCTGCGGTTCCTGTGCAAACATGAAATTAAAACTGAATTATATTCATTAAGCATTTAATTGAAAACCGAGATTTGTCAGTTTATCAAATGGATGGTGTTTATAATTACCGTTTCTCTATGAACGATTTTGCAGATATCTATCCCAAAATTTAAGTCACGAACTGTAGGAGTCTCGCTTTTTAACGGTTTGACGGGTTGACCCGCATTATTCTACTTCATGTAGGATTTCTAACTAATTTTGATCTTCTTGATCTATAGAATCCTTTCAAAGGAATCTAGTTTAATGAAATTAAAAAGTAAAGTCAAATTATATTAATCTAATGAAAGGAGCAATATAATATTGTATGAAAATGATTGTATATAACGTATAAAAAAGAGAAAAGGAATATTTCCAAACGAATCTAGTCTAAGGAAAGGAGAAAAAGAATACTTTCAAATTATTTTCATCTAATGAAAGGAGCAATATAATCTCTCCAAATGATTCTATAATATATGGAAAAGAGCTAAGGTATCTTTTCAAAGGGTTATATTTATTTGAATATATATATCAATATATTTTTTTAAAACATTACATTCTAAGAAAAGAACCAGTAGGGTATTCCTAAATTATTGTATTCTGAGAAAAGTAGAAATAGAATCTTTTAAAGAATATATTATAAATAAAGAAGATATTTAATCTTTTTCTCTCCAAAAGATTATTTTCTAAGAAAACCAGCAATATAATTTTTAATTAGATTATATTCTAAAACAGGAAGTTGAATCAACATCGTAGGAGATCAATGGTCTATTGACGTCTGGCATGGATAAAACCCAAACGGAATTCTCTATAGACAACAGCTCACAATTTTGAACCAAGGTCAGATGAAGAGGTCACACCTGAGCTGGTACTCTACTCTCCAAACTTCCACACCATGAAAACATTTTGGGCAACTACATATTTAACGGCTACAAGCTTCTGCATACATGGTGATCTTTGTTTAGATCGAGTTTCGAACTCGCAAACCTCCGGTTGCTACTGCACTACTCTGACAGCCTTGCTACCGCGGCCCTTTATTCTAACCAAAGGAACAAAATAATCAATTCAAGGCATTCTTAATTAAGGAAAGGAGCAGTATAATCTTTCCAAAATATTATATTCTACAATATGGGTCAGTATAATCTTTCCAAAGGGGACTTTGTAGGTAAGTTTTGTCATTAAAAAGCTTCCGAAGGCCGTGGTTGCCCGGTGGAAGAGTAACGGTTTTCCAACCGGAGAGTTGTGAGTTCGTATCCAACCAAAGACCGTCGTGTACAAATGCTACTGGTTTATATTAAACGTATCGTGACCTCCAATGCCCTAACGTTGGTGTGATGTGGAAGTTTGAACAGTGGGGTGCCAGTTAAGGTGTTTCCTCGTCATCCAAATATGGTTCAAAATTACGTGATGTTGTCCACAGTTTTTCCGTCGGGGATTGATCCCGGACCGTTTCCAATAGCCCGTTGTGTTGCTCCAGATAGACGTCAATTCAAATACCTTCCTATTTTCCGAATTATTGTGTTGCAAGGAAAGTCCAATAGAATCGTTACAAAGAAATATTAAAACCAAAGGTAATAACCAATGGAATAGTTCTAAAGGTTAAAATAACCATTGAATTTATATAGAAAGATGGGGTTGTTTTGCCATTAAGTGTGCTCTGGGGTAAAAGTAACACAACACACACTCGCAACTGTAAGAGGGTTAAAATTCAAGACAAACGAGAGAAGACAGCAAATTGTTCTTAGGAATATGCTGTCATCACTCTGCAGATCCTTTACTATTATGGTCCTTGCAAAGCACTCCGTATTCAGGAAAACTTCCGACCATCACAAACAAATTGTAAAGCTTGGAATATTTTCTTATCTTTGTGACTCTTTTTCCTTGTTAGGAAAAGTTTTCATTCTACTTGTATTGAAGATCAGGGTAGGAAGTTGTTTCTGTCCCAATTGTCAGACGTGTTTCCTAAGTTTTCTCTTTAAACCTATTTCATTTTTATGCGAGTGCTTTCACAAGACCTTTCTCCTACGCTGTAGCTCATTAATGATTTTGCCGATTCTGAACCTCGGAATTGAAGGAATTCGAGCGTGTATTCTTTTTTATTGTAGCAAACAACTGGATTTTTTCACAGGAGTTTCCCTTTATTCTCTCCTTTCAAACTTCAAACTTGTCGCCAGAAGTGTGTTCTCGGCCCAACAAGTCGGTGATGTGTATCATCCACTCGCGAGAGAAACTGTCCGATGACTTAGAATCCTTCCACTTCGAAGGCTTTAGATGTTCCCTACACATCCTGAGTATTCAGACTTAGAAAAGCTTGAGAGATATTCAAAAGGAACAACTATTATCAACACTTGCAGGGGGTTTTGACAGTATATATCGTCCATCAAGAAATGACCAATTTTGATAATGACAGAATATCTCGTGATTAGCAAAATTGGTAACTCATACTGACAATTTTGTTATGATAAAGATATCAATATTATTAATTATGGTTAATTTTGTTAATGACGATATACCTCATCGAGCTTACTACAGTTAAATTATCGTGAAAAATAAATTAGTGATGAAATGTAGAAAATAGCAAATAGAAAGTTTTAAACCTTTTAAGAAGTTAAAACAGTTTGGAGCTTTAGATGACCGATAGCCACAAAGAAAATAATCATGAAAAACAAACATGATATATTTTTCATTCAGGAACAAATAAAATAATAATAAACATGAGCTCTAGCACCAGTTAACAAATTTTGTAAAGTTTTCATAAATATCGATTTCTTCTATTAGCTGTTGTAACTTGAACCTTGTTTATGCGAAATTTAAATGTTCCTGAATCTGAAGATACCTTTCCCCTGTTTCGTTAAAAATTCTCAAGTTGTACTTTTACTCTTAAAGAAGCTTTTTGATTGTAACATCTATAGTTGCCTGTTTACAGAAAGAATAGACAGTCAATTTTATATAAATACATATGCACTAGAAGAATTTTTTTCAATTTATGACTTAAAAAATTCAGCTATCTTTTAAAAGATCATTGGTTAGATATTGGAGAGATTGGATATTGGTTGGATCATGGAGAGATTGAATATTGGTTAGATCATGGAGAGATTGGATATTGGTTACATCATGGAGATATATAATTAGCTAATTAGCATGTTTTTTTAGCAGTGATTTCTCAATTTGCTCAGAAAGACAATTCCTGTTGGAAATTATACCTAATATTATTCTTAATGTTTTGACACTCAATCAAGTTGCTAGAGGGGATAGGTCTATTAACAATATTTTTCACCAAGAGAAAACGTAAATAGGTAAGGAATCAAGTTTTTTTAAGGAATTTTAACACTTAAAATTCAACTAAAATTAATTTTGTTAAGTAATAACTTAGAGGTACAGAGTGTCATTCAAAAACACCCACTGTATTATATGGATTAAAATGATACAAAAATAATTATGATAGACCATATCATTATTCAGTCATCACTGTTTAAACGAGGAATCATTTTGCAAAAGAACAGTCCTTCGGAAATTGAGTTTAAAGTTTTGGAAAATTATTTGCAGATGGTGACAAAAAATACATAACGAAACACATATGCCCCATGGCACCCAGTGTAGTGTTACACTGCACTTCAAATACTTTATTTACTGTTCGTTTCTGTTCTAGATATAGTTTTGGTTTTACTCATCGATACCTTCTGAGTCATTTCCGCATATACAGGTCACTTCACTGTAAACCTTGTCGTTCATTTCACTTTGAACTCGTCTGTAGTTAGTTTAGAGCTATATGTAAAATATAAATAAATCCTTCCTATTTTATTTCCTCTTACGTTTTTCAATTACTGCATAATTCTACAGGCTTTACATGCATATTTTCACCAAGAAACCATAAGTTTTCCCCCTCATATATTCTAACCAGTTTTGACCTTCTTTGACCAATTTAATATTTCCTAGGACTCTTTCAACTTAAGAAAGGGATTTCCAGTCGAAACAAACCGAAAAGAAATAAAATATATACCCAAATGGTTTTACATGATACTATTAAAACGTAGTTTATTGTCTCTTTGGCTACGTTCGGCATTTAATATAACTGGCGTTGACTTATTAAACTTTCACATATCAATTCGGAATTCCTTATTTTGAGTTTTTATTCGTAACGTGCAATAATTCGAAAATCAAGTCAAGTGACCTCATATTCTGAATAGGTACAAGAAGCACATCCGCTGCAGAACTATTACCATCAACTATATTTAGCTTGATAGAAGTGACGTCTAATATATACCTGCTTTGTAAAAATTTCTAAACTTGTACTAATTACTAACACTCTTTATGCGAATATTTCAGTCTTCTGTCGAAATGAATGTGTGCTCAATCAAAATTAATTCAAATGGGCATGCAACTTAAAAGTGGTTTTTTTTCAAAGATCCAAATTCTATAATTATCGTTCTGTTAAATGCAAAGAATTATATTTAGCAGCAGTGCATTTAAATGGCATTTATCTCCTCCAATTCTTAGAAACTAAAGTAGTTCCACCATTCAGTCAGCACATTGGAGCATAAGAACTTCCCACTTTCTATCACCCACGCATTTCTATTCAACTTATAGGAACATATTCAACTGCAATAACGCTTAAACCTAGGAGGAAACCTCAAGTACCATCATCTCAGGTAGCTCCTTTTTTTTTCTCCAGTTACTTTTTTGTCTAGTCTATGGGGCAAGGATTAGGATGTAAAAAAAAGGACCAAGACCTCATAACAGAAGTAAGAAAAATGATTACAGAAGTTCATCATTTCCCTTTTCATTTCTTTCATAAAACTAATCAATTTCCAGGTGCCTTTACAGATATGTATCAACATGGTTGACTTTTTTGGTATCATGCACATGGGAAATTTATAATACCCTATTATTATTCACACGCATGTATGTTAAATTTTTCTCGTGCTTATGAAGATGTTGAGGTAAGTATTACTCGTATGTAGTTATTTATTATTTCCTACAAGATATTTGGGAAAAGGATGAATCTTAAGCCTGCAGTTTCTGAAGTTAAGCACTTCTGCAAATATTTGAAGCGTGTATTTTAACTACTATCGTCAATAAATGTGTATATTCTTTAACTTTTGTAAAGAACATAAAATTGCTTTCTTTTAATCTTATATTCTTTTTGATTTTTGGGAAATTTTATTGTATTTAAAATTATATTAATACACTACTGTTTGTGAAAATTGCAACACTATGAAGAAATAAAGCAAATTAAACAAAACTTGCAGGAAATGTAAAACAGGTTAGGATATACAAAGGATTAGAATTGAAGAGCAGTGTGGGACGAGAAACACACTCTAAAACTTCCAGGTAAACACTAAAAACTAAAGTAAAGCTGCGTTGAAATGTGTGTATCGTCGTTTGACTAATGTAAATGAGTTGCAATATGAGCAACTAAGAGAGTTTGGACGGAGCCGTATGTTTGACCTCTATGAGGTGGACATTTACATAGTGAAATCGCCACTCGCACGGGGCGTAATGACACAACAGTGATGCATGGGGGAAGAGATGGACCATGGAGAACCGGACAATTTGAAATCGAGACAGTGGACCACGCAATATGAAGTCACCACTGGATGAGAAAACCTCATCAGCATGGTGACGAGAAACCGTATAGCGTCCTCTCGTGCGTTGGCAGAACATCGGAGCACGTCTACGGTAGTGTCATTGTGTGCCCCCACGGTTCTTCGAGGTCTGCTGATACATGGGCTACGTGCAAGAAGTCCTCCAAGCAGGATTCCCTTGAGGCTGAATCACCGACGCCTCCGGCTACAATGGGCTCAGCAACACAGCCAATGACGTCCCGATTGACAACAAGTTGAATTATGAGATGATGTCCGCTATAATGAGGACTATAACGATGGGCGCCTTCGTCAAATGCTACAGAGGTCAACGCCTTCTCCCGGAGTGTCTTATTCAGCGTCATACTGGACGAACGCCTGGCATTATGGTCTGAGGCGCTATTGGATATCATGGTCGATCCCGCCTCCTCCAAATTGTGAAGACTCATAACAAGGGATTCTACATCAGATAAATTGTGGAGCCCGAGGTCCTACTCCTGCAAAGCATTCCCGGATCTGTATTTCAGCATGACAGTGTCATCCCGCATGTTCATCGGCATGTACTAGGTTTTTTCTGTTCAACGCAGTTTCCGCTTCGTCCATGGCCCGTACGTTCCCCGTATATGTTGCCCATCGGCATGTCCAGGTCTACATCGGTCGGTGACTCGCTCGCACCACTAGTTGGACATAGAGTAGGGTTGAACTTTAGCATTAGATAGATGCCCTCTGGAATGCTATTACTCAGCAAGATATTCAGAATTTGTATGATTCGATGCCACGACGTGTACAGGCTAGCATCGCTTCACTTGGCGGCTACATAAGATATTGGCTGTCTGCATTAGTTTTGTTTCTTTGCTCAGTAAATTTGATTGTTTATTTAAACCACTATAGGTAGTACGTGGAATCAATTTAATTTATTTCTGATGATTCTTTCACAGTGTTGCAATTTTCACAAACAGTAGTGTATATTTTGACGTGGCCAGTACACTGATTTTACGATTTAAATAAAAGTAGCAAATACATTTAGCATTATACTTTTATGTGACTGTTATTTTAGTGCTCTATGTAGATATAGTAATTTTGAAACGATGAGATACTTGTACTACCGTAATTGCTATATATATATATATATATATATGTTTTGTGTAAATTTTACTACTCTTACAAATAGATAAATTTATTTTATTATAAAACTGTTTTACGAGATACATAAATAGGTGTTGCAGTTGTACATGATTTATAATAATTGGGACAAACTTCAATAGAGTGCTGGAGCACACTAAAAGAATCATTTTTGTACAGCAATGCATGGCTGTATGTTCTGACGCAAACACAAGAATTGCTCATGAAATGAACCAAAATTTCTATTTACATCATAGTATTAAAATTATTTATTTACAATAACTTTCCACAATTTCTTATTTGCAATAATTTTTGACAATTACTTATTTACAATGATTGTTTACAATAACTGTTTGTTAAACTCACCTTTCAACTGTCGGGTTCAGAGAAAGGAACGACGAGCAATGCTAGTGCCCTGTCCAGGTTGCGTTAATACTGGTGGTGGCACCTTTAACCAGTTATATATATATATAATGTCCATAAATTAAGGATAATTCAAAATCACACACAGAACTCGAACTCTAAAGTAAAAATTTCACCTGTAGAATTATCACACACATCTTCAAGAATAATATCCAAATTACAGGAAGTCATCAGATGACGCCGATAGTACGTCACAGTGACGAGAATGTAAGAGAGGTGTATATAAGGAATGGTAGCAAAGAAGTAAAATTGTTCACAAGAGTTTTGTAAGCCGCTCAGTGCCAGAATGAAATAGTTATGACATAGAGAACGCATGTCGATGTTTTTTTACGTGGTAGACTTATCGGCCGCCTGGAATGTGGGCGTACTCAGACGGATGTTTCAGTGGAACTTGGAATCGCCCAAAGTGTCATCTCTAGGCTTTGGCAACGATTACAAAATGATGGAAATTTCAGTAGATGCTACAGTACAGGTGGAACCCGAGTTTCAACGCCGAATGACGACCGGTATTTGACAGTAACTGCAAAAAGAAGCAGACGGAGCACAGCATCCGACCTTTCTCGTCAGCTATCTTCAGCCACGGGTACGACCGTTTCAAGGTAAACCGTTTACTGACGTTTGGGAGATGTTGGTTTATATGCTCGCAGGCCTGTCAGATGCGTTCCGCTCACAGCAACTCACTGTTGCCAGCGGTTAGCCTGGAGTAGAGAACATGAAATGTGGACATCGTCTCAGTGGGCTTGTATGATGTTTTGCGACGAGTCCAGGTTTAGCTTACAGTCGAATTCACGGCGGACGTTCATATGGAGAATGTCAGGTACCCGCTACCACCAAGACATGCAGGTTTGCTCGTTTAGGACAGAATTATACTGGGCTCCAGATCAGATCATGTTCAAATCGGAGCCATGAGAGGCCAAATTTATAGGGACATCATTCTGGAACAACATGTACATATGTTTAGGGGTGCCATGGGAACAGAATTTGTGTTTATGGATGACAACGCCCGTGCTCACGGTGACCAACATTGCAAACGAATGCCTTGAATCTGAGGATATCACACGTATGGAATGGCCAGAATTCTCACCTGACTTGAATCCGATAGAGCATGTGTGGAACATGCTTGGCCGACGAGTTGCAGTCCGTCAGCCACCTCCTACATGTGTACCGCAACTTCGGATAGCATTGCTTGCTGAGTAGAGGGATTTCACTAAAGATCAGCTCGATAATTTGATCCTCAGCATACCTATGCGTTGTACGGTCTGTATTTTATCGTCTGGGAGTCATACAATCTAATAGCCATCATACCAATTATGGTATGTTAAATTTTTGTAAGGTCGATATTTTTTGTGATTGCTTCAGTGAGCAGAAATCGTAGTTTTTATAAATGGCATCATACATACACCATATCTTTGGTTCTTATTCTTTTGTTTAATAAATGGGCTCTATGAATAAGTCACGTTTGTTTTGTTTCTGAACCTTTATTTGCCGGAACTGGCATTATCCTTAATTTATGGACATGAGTGTATATAGATATATATGTGTATGTGTAAGTGTATTTTTAGATGCGCCTTCAGCAATTATACATTTCAATTGCCTTAAAATGTTCAAAATTTAGAACACTAGCAATGTACGAGGGAATTTCATTGCGTTATGTCAGCATTAAATAGGAGAGCTCTTCCCCATATTAGTCGAACAGTACATTCCCCATAAGCAGATCCGATCCAACGAAGTATTATTAATGAATTCTCGAGATCTGAAAATGCTCACTTAAAATTCTGCTGCAAGATTTGTAATTAGGCAATAAGTGGCCGCGGCAGCTGTTCCAGGATTCGCCGATGTCTAGTTGGGGCAGAGTAAATAAGAATTATGCGCTCTCCTGCAATAACGTTTGAGTCCGATTGCAACAAATCTCAGCTCAGATTCTTAGAATCAATGAAATTAATTTAGGAAAATCGTTGACCAGTTTTGGGATACTTGAGCTATGGCAGAGATGCACCCGAAAGAACCAAAAGTATGGATAAATTTGACCTTTGTTCGGATCGTGATACTTTTTAAGTGGGTCTTAGAATATAGATTTAACTTTTAACGATTTATAAAAGAAATAAGTAAAACAATCAAAATTGATAATGCCCCCCCCCAAAAAAAATCAAGTTTCCAATTGTCATTAAATATAAAGGATACTTATTGCATTCGGTTCAATAAAAGGAGTTTCGTTCTTTCAATTTGAAATGTATTTCATTCTTACAATTCAAAAAGTATTTCATTCTGTCAATTCAAAAATTATTTTATTATATCAATTAAAAAATGATTTTATTTTTCATCGATTTAAAAAATATTTTATTCTATCGATATATATAAATTATTTCATTCTTTCGATTCAAAAAGTATTTCCATTCTATCCATTTAAAAAAGTATTTCATTCTATTGATATTAAAAAAGTATTTCATTCTATTGATATTAAAAAAGTATTTCATTCTATCGATATTAAACAAATATTTCATTCTATCGATTTAAAAAGGTTTTTTATTCTATCGATTAAAAAAGTATTTCATTATTATTGTTTACTAGCAAAATACCCGACCTTACTCGGTTTGAATTGGTTTACTCTAGATTGAAGAGATAATCAAAATATATAATGACTTGCGTTTTTTGTAGAATAAAAATTTATTTTAACATCTTTCGCCATCTTTATATTTTCTACAACTTACTTTGGACACAAATCCTACACATGCATATCCATTCATGTAATACATTTCACATACATCGCACAATTGCTGTATGACAAAGCTACAAAATGACGAAAGGTGATACTAAGGTTATTACTATAAAAGACGATTTATAGGAAGATTTGGAATTCCCTTTCTTAAGTTCTTTTCATGTTCAACTCAATTAATTAAAATTACGATTTACGGCGAGTGCTCTCGCACTCATAGTCAACAAAACAATATTTTTTTACTTGTGGCACTCTTGCCTCCGGTATGCGACATTGTGAAATTTTGCAATCTTCTAATGTCATTATTACAACGAATTTTTTAATGTTTGAAAAAGTTCCAGTTTGGATTAATAAACATTATTATTCTTTCAATAAAGGCATTATTCTTTAAATAACGGCATTATTCTATAAATAACGGCATTATTCTTTCAATAACGGCATTATTCTTTCAATAACGGCATTATTCTTTAAATAACGGCATTATTCTTTCAATAATGGTATTACACTTAAAATTTACTGAAAATTTATACTGACTCACCTAACATTTTTAAGTCTAATACTTTGTGGTGCTGTTGCTTGTGATGAGAAGGAAAACACATTTATTAAAATAATAAATATTTAAAACAGGAAACAGCGAAGTAAAACAAAATAAAAGATGTCGCAAAAAATTGTTCTAAAGATATTAATTTGTGATTCAATTTTATCTCTTGATCTCGCACAGTTGCCACAACTTACAACTAAAAGTGTACAAAATTTAGAAATGTGAAATTAATTCAGAGCGAAAGAACCAGAAAAAATATCACTGATCGCGCGATCTTGTTCATTCACGTTTCATTGAAAAATATCGTCTGTCCCAAATATTCTTAAATCGTTTTCATTGCGCAAAGAATAAAAATAAGACTCGAAATAAATAAAGTATCAGAGATGAAATTCCATAAAAAAAAAAAAAATTTGAAGAATAATTACTTTTTTAGCAGTACTGGTAAAGCAATCGAAGTAATCGTAATATTCAATAGACATTTCAATTTTTCCCAAACTACCAAATTATGGTTGATTTAAGTATACTTACTCAGGTGTTTTAGCATCAAACTCAACTAAATATAACAATAAAGAAATGTTTAATATTGCATTCACTAAACTAATAGATAATGTATAAAATAAAATACAATGCAATAAAATATCTGGAATACAATTCATGTGATGTCTACACAAACACACTAACACAAAATCGAGCATAGAACAGAAAGACGGACAGACAGACTTTCGCAACCAATGCCACTCACTAAATGAAGATAAGTACTCACAGTATGCAAATTTTCATGAAAATATCTTAAACCGCGTGGACGTGTATAGGGCACAACATACAGACAGACAGACAGACAGACAGACGGACGGACAGACAGACAGACAGACAGACAGACAGACAGACAGACAGACAGACAGACAGACAGACAGACAGACAGACAGACAGACAGACAGACAGACAGACAGACAGACAGACAGACAGACAGACAGACAGACACCAAACGAGAAAAAGACGGATTCGGCATCAAAAGGGTCCAAAACGGATAGAAAACTTGAAATGGGTCGAAAATATTGAATGTACAAACAAACACTCCATTCTTATTTATATAGATTGTTAAAATACGTATTCTTTTTAATATTTTTTTATTATTAAAATACGCATTCTTTATTATTAAAATACCTATTCTTTATTATTAAAATACCTATTCTTTATTATTAAAATATCTATTCTTTATTATTAAAATACCTATTCTTTATTATTAAAATACGCATGTATTCTTTATTATTAAAATACGTATACGGGATACGTATAATTTTGGTCATTAGAACAAACACATTCTTTATATATTTTTTGTATTCTTTATGGAATAGCCCGTTGCGACATTAAATAAAATAGCTACCTTCCTGCCTATCATTATAGTGTTTGTTATTCTTTATTATCAAAGTAAAAATAACTGTAGTCATTAGGACAAACATATGCATTATTTCTTATATTCATCATCGTGGCAATATTTATTTTCTTTAATTACAAATACATATCGTCATACTAATTAGCAAAACTCATAACTCCTATACGTTAACAGTAGATTTACGAGTTTTGCTAAATAGCATGGCGATATAATCAAATGCTTTAAAGCAAACACATTCATTGTATATCTTTCTTTATCTGGACCCTCGCCACCTTTGCTCCAGTGTGAGGTTAAAGAAAAATACCTATCTACTTGCTTTTTCATATTTTTTTATTTACATTCAAAATTTATTTATATTAACTTAGTTACAATTTCCCTTCATCTTATGTTCTCGTTA
Source organism: Metellina segmentata (assembly GCA_947359465.1). NCBI lineage: Eukaryota > Metazoa > Arthropoda > Arachnida > Araneae > Tetragnathidae > Metellina > Metellina segmentata. Next base: position 69,462,842 of record OX375872.1, on the reverse strand, counting down.
TAAGCGGCAACGTTTTTGTGTTATTGGATAACTTCCTGTCCTTAATACTGCTTCAATTTATCTTTGTATATGAGTAGATTAAGCAATATACCCAAATAAGATTAATTGTACCCTTCAGCTTTGAAGATCATAAGACTTGATGTAACAGTGTAATTCTTGTAGATTTCTAAACAAATGTTGAATTGGATTTAGATTATGTAATTGAGAAAGGAAAAGTAGCAGATAAAATTCCAGTGAATGCATGTTTATTTACTCTCTTGATAAATGGTTTATCTAAACTCTATGCCATCATCAATTCCTTTTAAACCCAATTCAGCAAGAAAAAAAAAATTGGAAATTTTTTTTTGTCATAAAATAATCTAGGGCTCATTAATTGGTAACTGTAATGCTTCATTTTCATCATTCTTCATTTATTTATTTGATAGCAAGGTAGCGTTTTAATTTTATATGTCTATAAGGTCTTTGAGATTCAGAAAAAGAATAAACGTATATTATTTTTTGAAAAAAATCGCTTCTTTGTTAAACTTTTGCTTCTAAATAAGTTCATATCTCCTGTGGGTCAGGTGAGGATGTAGCTGAATAGAGACAGAAAATATTCAATAATATACTTTCACATTCTAACCCCCTTGGTGGTTATATCGACGCGATTTCTCATCATTAGCAATCATAAAAAAATCAGCACGATCCTGATGACAAGATAATTTTTCGTAATGAAAATTGGTTGACACGAGATATCTCGTTGAAACCACTTGCAGGGTTAACGTAAGAAAATAATTATACTGAAGTACTCAAAAAGTACTCCAGGTGTGAATAAGTAACGAGTGTGCTTTTCTATTGGTTCTGCGTCACCCTTGCTTTAATTTCACATAAGGTCACGATTGCACCGTGGTTTGGTGAATAATAATTGTGGTTATAGAATTCAATATTTATTATATTAATAAAACCTATATACAAATATCTATATTACAAGAATGCTAAACGCGACAGTGTGCAAGAGTAGTTAGGCCTTCTCGGATCCAGTCGAAGTCTTTTTTGCGTATAGCACAAACGGTTACATTTATGCAACTAGTTGCGGATACAGTTAGTCGGTTAAGAGGGATCTCTGCAGTTCTATTGGTACCTTCCTTTACATAGAATCGTTTGAAACAGTTTTATAAGTCTTTTTTTTTTAATATAATTGTTTAGAACAATTCTATCGGCCCACTGTGTAGGATAAAAAAATTTGAAACTATTCAATTGAACCATTGTGTGAAATATAATACTTTGGAAAGTTTCTCGTTTCTCTCTCCTTAGATTAAAATCCTTTAAAACATAATAATGTACCTCTCCTTGGATTAGAATCCTTTCGAAAGGTTAAGTTGTCCATTTCCTTTGTGAAGTTTTTGTTATTCAAGGAGGTCAAAATTGGTTAGCGATCATGCAAGGAAGACTGAAGGTGACAAAGTGGAATGAATTATGCGTGTGAGACCCTTCAGAAGGTTAAAAAGACTTGAAAACCGTTTTTTAGGCTAATGGAAATAATGGAAACACGACAACTGAGAACAAAGCTTTTAATACAAATAGTTTACATTTATTTCCTGGAAATTACAGGTGTATCCCCAAATGCAGTTCGAATCCTGCTTGAACGGAAACTGGCTTATAATTAAACCATTAAACACAACCCGAAGTAGTTGTTAGAAGGAACAACTACTCTCGTGTAGTTTCCTTTTCTTCTTGACACAGTCTGTTTCGCTGTGCGACTATCAATTTCGGCATCCAACTTATGCACGTCCACTGACACATTCTCAAACGCACCAGCCTAAGTACCAGCGCCATAGCCGGAAGTCGGAAATTGTTTTAGTTATGGTAAATACCGGGCATAACGATCGGAGAAAAAATCTGAATTCGAAGCGTGTCCTTCAAGCATTAATTATGCCATGCCTTGAATATAAGATGAGGTTAAACTGTCGTGTCTTCGGTATTTTATTTCGTTAAAAGTAATTTCCTTGTAATGCTATTAAAGGCTCCCTTTTTTGATTCCCAGGGTTAGAAAATGAAAAGAGCCGAGTGCTCGATTCGTATTCATAGAGAATAGGTAATTTCGGGTAAGTCTATGGAAGTGAAAGTTAGGTTTTGCATTATAATTGAAAATTGACTTAGTTTTATAAAAGCAAAGCGAACACGTGCTTTTCTAAAGTACATGCGTGTGCTCACGTAAGGTCAACGTAAATGTAAAATAATAAACAATAGGGAATAGTTAATTTTGTACAACTAAAGGGAACTAAACGGTGAGTTTTATATGAAAAAACTGGGAATTCAATACTTTTTAACAGAAAAGCATGCTTCTTTTAAGGGGACGCTTCAAAAACATAAATTTGCATATCTTAATCCGCCAGATGATTTGAACGGCGAGTTACCTCATCCATCAAGATCTAGTCAGTTTTGTTAATGATGAGATACATCGTCTAGACAAATCCAAACTTCAAGGGGAAATAAGATCAAACGAAAAGGTTTTGTAGTAGAGATTGGTCATTAAAGGGCAGTTTTTGACGGAAAGGGAAACCATCAGGAACGATAGGGTACCCTTATTACAAAACCCCCCTCAACCCGTTAATAAGAAATCCATACTATTAGTACTTTATGGTTAGAGGACCTTCTAAACCCCGTAGACATATAGATGGTGAGAAACCATCAGGAGGTATAGAGTACCCTTATTCTCAAATGCAATCCGAAGATCACAAATCCATACTATGAGTACTTTCCGCTCAAATACCCTCCTCAGCCCCGTAAACAATTATTGACATGTCTGTCTTACCAGTTCCAATATTTCTTTCTATGAACAACCTAATTGTGATGAGCTCATGCTCTTTGCAATAGACTATAGATGTTCGGCTGCAGAAATATATGTTTGACCCACGACTGCGAAATTAATTTCTTTAACGAAATTATACATTTAAAACGTATTTATGTCAGGTCATTTAAGTACGAAAGTTACACTTCACAAGTCTACGCTTGTGTCACCAACTTATTCATGTTCATAATATCCTAATAAATCACAAACGTTTATACACAAAGTCCACGTGACTGCTTCGTTTAAATGCGACAGATGACCTAGACATTTTGGACTCTAATATTTCTTTTACGTAACTATTAATTAGTAGAAGCTCACATGTAAATAATTGCTTCAGAAATAATTACTAAAGTAAAATACTTGAAAAAATAATGAGCAAAACAAAAGAATGCTATTGTACAACATTTATTCCCATAACAAAAGCACCCTCTTATTGCATCATTTTAATGTAGAACGAACCACCATTTAAAATTTCTTTTGGCAGTTGTTAAATATCTGATTTTAATTGGATGCTCTTGAACTTATACAATCCTCAAACATAAGGAAAGTCCACTTGAGCACTTCTCAAGAAGTTTGCAGTTTTAACTGCCATTAATGAATTCATTGTCCATTGTTATTTTTTCATTTTAATTACAAAAAAAGAACCCTATAAAACTAATTTCAGGAATGATAGAATTTAAGGGAGTGAAGAAAATCAATTGAGAATTATGTGACCGCCCAGATCTCTAATTATACAATTTCTGGTGAAAAGGTATTTTTTAAATTCAACTAATATCGCGTCTAATTAAAGTATGAAAGTAATAAAAATGGGGCAGTTTTCAAAATCATGTTTATCGTTAATAGATAATTTTTGGAGTTATTCACTTTCACTTAACAATATATATCAAGACACGCATTCAAATGCAAATTTTATCTAAGATAAAACTAAAAAAAATATGCATTTTTATTTTTTGTCTGTCTGTAAACGCATGTGTGCACGTTTTTCTGAATTAATAAGTTTTTTGTCCGAAAATGGCAATATATGTAAATCATTACAGAATGGTCTAAATGTCATTACCATTTAAAAATTTAATGGCATTTTCCAATTTTGTTAGCTAATTGGGAAATAGCTGTTCTTGTCAGGTCGAGGTTTAAACAGCACGTTCACAAAAAGAAATGTGCAAACATAAATGAACAAAGTTTTTATTTAGAAAATTTATGAAAATCAAAATTTATGAAAACAAAATTTTGAATAGTAATACCCCTATGAAATCATATTTTTAATAACTTTTAAATAAAAATCTTTTAATATTACATTTATTTATCCATACTAAATGTATATAAAACGTTTTCACTCGTTCTCAGAATATATCATTAACATATTTATTAACAATTTGGAATGCTTGTCTAAATTTATTTATCTTTATGAATACTTTTCCCTTTCTACGTATGCATTTATATTTTGAATGTCCTCGTCTTGCTACGTATAAATGGATTTTATCTTTTTGAACCTATCGCACCCCGGCAAGAAAAGTGTCACTAGTCAAAAAATAAAAATTTTGGTTTTATGTCATTGAAAAATATGTATGAGGTGCGCCCCAGCGTATTATATTACTATTCTATAGAATATAATGGAAGTTACCACCATAAATACATACCTAAAATTTAAAAGAAGCTTATACTATTTCAATATAAGCTTTATAGTATCTTTTAAGTTGATGTTTGGGAAATTTTGTAATTTTGAGGTGCATTACTTTTCTTGCCGGGGTGCGATATATTGTCTTTACAAGTATAAATTTACTTGTCTTTTTGAATGACTTTTCTTTCTACCTATAAATTTATTTATCTTTATGAAATTTTTCTCTTTCTACGAGGAGATTTATTAATAATTTTAAATGTGTTCTGTCTTTCTTAGTATAAGCATATTTATCTTTTAGAGTGCCCTTATGTTTCTACGTATAAATTTGTTTTTCCTTTTGAATGCTTGTTTGCTAGTGGTATCCGGTTAAACCGGTGACCGGAATTCAATACAAATGTTTATTAAGATATGTTTCATTAAAAATGTTGATTTAATTAAACGTTTTGAAAAATTGCAATGGCATTACTGATAATGTGCAAATAAATTTTGTCGTCGTCCCACTTCCTTGTTTTCGTTTACCATTAGATAAGATACATGTAAGTAACATTTTAGTTCATTTTGATTCATGGTAAGACACGAACTTTTGCATGTATACACATTGTGCCTTATAATGGTATGCAAAACATAGAAACAGTTAGGTTTTCAGCTGCTACTTTGCAGTGAAGTGATCTGGATGTGAGAGTTAATTTTCCTATCGATGAATAGATACTTCACGAACAGACCTTGTATTTGCAGTTTAAATAATATTTAGTAATTTTTTTAATACAAAACTACACTCCTATGTACTGGTTTCAAAAATACGATTGAGTATGAAATGCGCATACCTTATTCATATTAACGCTAATGGTATTTATGAGAGATCGCAAAATTATTTGATTTTCAGCTCTTTCAACTGCATTTAAAGCATAAGTAAAGCATTAAGGATGGTACTTCACAAAGTTTTTTTACGATTTGTCAGAAGTGAGCATGCAACAAAAGCAAAGTATTCAGAGACGCTTGTCATCATCTAGATTTATTTAACTACACTCAGTGCCAAAAGTTAAGCACAAAAGGTAAAAATGCAAAAAAAAAAAAAAAAAACGACAGGTACAGCTTTGATTGACACGAAATGCGGCAGGAACGTAGCAAATAGGTTTATGCATGAAACAAAACAAAGTATAAAGTACAAAGGTGAAAAGAATATTGAATTTTCATAAATTATAAGATGAAGTCATACTGGAGTCATTAACAAAATGATGTTTAAATCCATAACTAATAAACAAAACCGACATTAATAACGTATGTGACCACCCCTCATCCTTATACAAAGTTTACAGAGTGTGACCATGCTTTCCATGAGGTGATCAACCACCCCAGAGTCAAGTAATCGCCATTTCTCCTGCAGAGCAGTTTGCAGCTCTGTGAGAGTAGCTGGGGCGGGAACGTCCAGACACAGCACGGTCAAGGGCATCCCAAAGATTTTCAATGGGATTAAGGTCGGGCGAGTACGCCGGCTTAACCATACGCGCAATCCCCTCACTCTCCAGGTAGTCGTCGATGATGCCAGCTCTATGGGGACGCGAATTATAATCCATTAAAACGAAAGAAGAACCAACTGCAGTAGCGTAAATCTCACAGTGGGTTCTAGGACTTCATTCCGTTACCGGACAGCCGTCACAGATCTCCGTCTATAGATATGCAGGTCGGAGAGATATCCCAAAGAAATCCCGGCCCATAACATGATGCTTACAACCTCGAATGTGTTATGCTCGATGATGTTCAGGGGCCGATTGCGTGTGCCTTCTTCTCTCCGGACCCTTATACGTTTGTCATCTGGCTACAGGGAAATTCTCGATTCATTCGTGAACGTAACGTTAGCCCAATCACACACAGTCCAATTCACATGCTGCTGACACCACTTTATATATATATATATATATATATATATATATATATATATATATATATATATATATGAAATCAGTTATTTTTGCCTGCTTGGTTGAAAAACAATCGTCTTAAACTCCTTTCGACAATCTTAAATATTTTTTTATGCTAAAGTTCACTCATACATATCGCTGAAACACAGTTAGATTTTCATTTTTATTCATTTACAATGATGTAAGCGCCCTCACAACTAAGAACTTATTTAAAGTGGGAATAACGATAATCTCTCACAGTACAAAAAGTACCAAGAAAGTTTTGCAGCAGCGAGAACTGGTAAGAGGTTTACCTCCGTCAATTCTTAGCTTACATTATTTCGGTAGAGTCTTTCTCAAGTCATGCGTATCTTCTTTCTCCTAAAAAATAAGTACCACAGAAGGAAAAGTAAGAATTTTGCCCGAGCGAAAAACTACTCGACTGAAACCAAAAATAGGGTCACTGCATTACACGTTTTTCTTTTGCTGTGTCTTGTGTCCTTGAAAGGCACGTATCTTAGAACTTAAAAAGAGAAACTGAAATAAAAACTTATGTAGCAAATCAAGGATTAAATGTCCGCCACAGCCATGCTGAATTTTCAGAGAACTCCTTAACTTAAAGAAAAGAAGAACGGATAAACGAAAATAAAAGAATTTTTGAGTGAGTTGGTTTCGTTACATAAGACTTCTGAGACAAGAATAAAAATGAAAATAATTCTTATATTTTAATACATCGAAACACTGTTGTTGAAGATACGCAGTATTGATACTGATTTCTCAAATCGTACACTATGCATTGTTATAAATTAAATCCAATTACCTAAAATCATATGTAGAAAATAATCTTATAAAGTATTAACGCATATTTCTAGAGGAAACCTAAATTAAGTTTTCTGTGAAAGTACCTATATTTGTACAACAACATGTGTATTCATACAACAAATGTAGGTGGAAATTTTCAATAATGCTTGATGATGTGAAAATGTAAATCTGACTAATAAAGATTAAAATCAATAAAAACTTATTCAATGGTCATTTATGTGGAAAACGTCCACCAATATTGGAACAGAAGTAGGCCACAAGGAGAAAACGTGATTTAAAACAAATGTATTTCTGGAATATTGATACCCCTACTGACGTTTTAAGCCGACCAACCGGTATAGTGGTTAAGGTGTTAGCCTCTAGATCGGAAGGTCCCCGATTCGAATCCGGGTTCGGGCATGGATGTTTGTAAGCGTATACCAGCTTAGGTGTTGCTTTGTCATCTGAACATTGTTCAAAATTACGATGTAATTGTTAAGGGCAACGGTGGCCCTCCCACTGGGTGCTCCTTCACAAGTGGCCATCACTTCCGGCCTTGTAGTGGCCAATGACTTCGGTCAAAATGTGCCCGCCATTAGAAGAAAAAAAAAACTCACGTTTTAAGCTTTTCCAGGCTGTATGTATACAGTGGGATGTTTTAACGTCAATCAGTCCTGTATTCGACAGTGCTCATTCACGATCTTACACGTGGCTCCTACTCAGTTGAAAAACTGAGCTGTGGCAATACTATTTTAGCAAAACAATATTTTTGTGCCTTGGAAGACGATAGGTCGATGCCCAATTTGCAAGTATTTGATAACATTATTAATAATTTAAAAAAATTTATTTTTAAAGCAGCGTACAATAAATACTTTAAATATTTTTATTCTTTCATTTTATCGACTGGAGGGCACATGTACATTTCATTACCTTTAAATAATTTGTGGAAAAATCTGAAAATAATCAAATTTGAACGTTGACAATTTCCTACCAATGTATAGTTGAATTTTTTTTTGACTTTCAAAAAAACCTAAACATGGTGGACGTTTTGGTCGCTCACAAATAACCGATCGCTATTTTTCAGTCTTTAATGTTTTTAAATCATGTCATGAATTTATACATTTTTACAAGTGACACCTTGGGTTTTCATCTGTCTCTTGAATCGTTGATGAATTGCGTTGCTTCTAATATTTAATTTCTGATTAAAAGTAGCTGCAGTGAGTAAACGAACCCACTCTACGTTTGTTTGTGCATTGCTTGTATTAAAACAAATTTAAAGCCACCGATTTGATCCTGTACCAATTGGTAAATCATCGAATAAGCAACCGGAAGGATGCAAGTATGCCCAGCCAAAGACCGTCGTGTACACGTTGGCCTCAAATGTCCTCACGTTGGCGTCGTGCGTATGTTTTGAGAGTGGGACTCATTTCACCATACTCAGAAGTTGACCTCGTCGTCTGAACGTGGTTCAAAATTACGAGGCGTTGTCGTCTGATATTCCCCTTCGGGATTGATCCCGGACCATCACCAATACATCGTTGCTTCGCTCCAGTATGACGTTAATCAACTATCTACCTTAAATATCAACTATTAACTATCAACCTTAACTAGTAACTATCAACTATCTGTTCCTATAACCTACCTCTTTGAACATTTTTAACTTTTTTCGAGGTGTGGTATATTTAGAGGTGTGGCCGCTCAAATTGTAGAGGCTATTTAACCCTCCAAGTGTTTTGACGAAATATCCTGTATGGTCAATTTTGCTAATGCCGAGATTCCTCACACAAATCGAGTCAAAAGTATCATACTCTTATCGAAAGCGAGAAAGTCCTCACGTTGGGTTGGCGTGGAAGTTTGGAGAGTGGGGTGCCAGCTCAGGTGTTGCTTCGTCATCTGACCGTGGTTCAAAATTACGAGGTGTTGTCCTTGGATATTTCCTTTAAGGGACTGATCCCGAACCTTCGTCAATAGCCGGTTGTGTTGCTCTAGTAGGACGTTAACAAAAAATTACCAATTACCTATCGAAAGGGAATGAAAATCCAAGTACTTGTATGATAACAAATTGTCCTTTTCAGAACTGGAGACAGTTTGAAATATTTTAAATAAAATCGAGATCTGGTCAATTTTGCATATTGCCTAGGTTCCTCGTCGAAGCAAAAGTGTTACTTCTATCATAAGGGGAATGGAAATCCAAGTTTGAAATCCAATTAAACAAAGTGTCCTTTACCTCGTGACAGTTTGAAATATAGGTTTTACCATCAGAAACTACTGTATATTACGGGGCAGTTTTCGAAGCGAAGATTAATCATCAGTAGAGTTAAAACATAAATAATCTTATTTTTCATATTCTGACCAAGATACTTAGATAAGCCTTGTCATTAAAGGAGACGTTCCGAGGAAAATATTAAAAAATCTACGACAGGACCCATCAATTTTAAAAATTTTATAACTCCAATTTGAAGTATTAAAAAAATAATTTAAATATCATGCATTGAATGCCTTCCCCAATCATACATATCTGCTCTCATGTGCATAATTACACATACAACAACCAATCTTGAAACGCAATAACATTCCATTATCCTCCGAATTTCATTAATTGTCAAAATCTTTAAGATGAAGTAAATCATGAAAATCGATCTCATTTCATTTCACCATCCTGCTCTCATCGCTTTATTGTAAGATTGCATTCTTTCTTTAGAAAACTAGCTGACACACAATTTGAATATTTAATCATTTCTAAAAAATTACCAAGAATAAAAAGCAAAGAATCTCATTAATCTCCCGCCATTCACAGGTCTACTTTCCTTATAATATGTACACGAGCTCGTATAAGTTTCTCAGAGAGATTCCAAACAATATGCTTGATGTTTTTAACAAATTCCATAAACAAGGGCTAAAAATTCTTTAGGATATATACCACTTTTTTCATCCGTTCTTTGCGAATTTGAGAAGAATTCTTCCTACAGGTAAAGAATTTGTTTTCGTATATTGTTTTAATTCAGACGAAATATTTTTTCGCGTCTTCATCAATTTTTCAAAGCTAGAATAAATAAAATGCTCTGATACAAAAAAATCAGTTATTAAATGATTCAACACTTTTATCTGACAGTTTTCGCCTTTTAGAGATGAAAGGGAAAATATATCTATTAAATATTAAAAACGCTCATCTAAGTATTACTAAATGATATAAGAATATGTAAACAGACACAGCAGCAAAGTAGGGTCAAGAGATTAAAAATAGAGATAGATTTTATTTCGCTAGAATATTTATTTTTTACAAAATAATAGAAATAAAAAATTTTATTATTTGAATTTAAGTTATGCATTTTTTATATTTCCTTCAGTGAATTAATCTTTCTATTCGAATGTATTTTAGTTATTTTCAGATAATTTTCTCTATGATTTTTGTAAGAGTACTGTAGACGTTGTTTTAAAGTCTATATTGAAGTAAATATTTCGTATATATCACATCATTTTTGAGTGGGATGCCAGCTCAGGTGTTGTATTGTACTCTGACCGTGTTTCAAATCTACATGGTGTTGTCCTCTAGTATCTCCCTTTGGGATTGAATCTGCACTGTCCTCAATAGCCCGTGTTGTAGATCCGATCAAACGTTAATCAAAATATCTACCTACCCGAACAATTTTGTTAAGAAAATACTAACCATGTCTGGATTTTTTTTAATGACAAAATATCTCGTCCATCAAGCTTACCTCATATTAGGGTTTGAAAAATCTAAATTTTCACAAAATTTGATCTTTTTTTCATTTTTAAATTTGTAGTTTTTCTTGATCAGTTTGTTAAAAGCTATTTGCATTCAGTTTGATTACATTAAAAGACACAAATCATACAGCGAACCCACATTTACAATAGTAAGGTTTTCTCATTAAGCACTTTGGTTACATAATTAACATGGCTCTGAGAACTATGTTAGTAACAAAATCTTTATTTACTGATTACATTTGAGACTATTTACAAAAGTCATATTCTCATCTAACGACCTATATCTCTTTTCGAGGACAACACTTGAATTTTTGTCGAACAAAATAATTTTAAAAATAAAAATGGACAATGTAAATAAAAGTTTACGTAAAAGTTTAAATGGGGATTTTCTACAAACAACTCACCGTTTGGAAGCCTTAAAACTATAAAAATATTACACCAATTATAGGATGACTATCTCTAAAAATGAGTTTTTCGTCATCATTTGGGGTTTAAGACATTAAGGATTTCAATAGAAATTTTAAAATAAACCAAATGAATCAAAACCTATTTAGAGATATATTGTTTAAAACTTATCATGTTTCTTTCTAGTAGTTCACATTGGTATGGTGAGTGGGGTGCCAGTTCAAGCGTTGACTTCTTTATCTGTCCGTGGTTCAAGTTATCTGGTGGAGTCGTTGTCCTTAGATTTTTTCTCTCGTTTGGATTGTTCCCAGACATACGCCAATAGCGGGTTGATGTACTACCTTTCTAGTAGTAATTTCGATTATACACTCTATAACAAAGAAATCGACCCACCAAGAAGGAGTTGTCCGATGGCGACAAAAATTAATGGATAGGAAAATTATGTACAGAATAGAAAATGATTAAAATTTCAGAACAATTGAATGATTTATTTCAGAGTTACAGTAACGAGCTCAATAAGGTGTTGACCCGCCTCAAGCCTGGATGCAAGCTGCCACACGGCGTGGCATAGACCGATAAAGCTCACGGATGGTCTCCTGCGGTATTTCTTGCCAAATTTGCTCCAATTGTCGGACTACGTCATCAACATTCCCTACCGGATGCAGTCGCTTTCCCATCATATCCCAGACATGCTCGATGGGAGAGAGATCTGGTGATCTGGCTGGCCAAGGAAGTTTTTGACAAGCTAGAAGACAGTTCATAGCAACACGTGCCGTATGTGGTCTGGCATTGTCTTGCTGAAAATAAGCCCAGGGTACTGCGAAAGGAACGGTAGCAAAACAGGTCTCAGAATGTCGTCAACGTACCGCTGTGCAGTAAGTGTACCTCTAATGACGATCAAAGGGGTCCGGCAATCAAGGGAAATGGCACCCCAGAAAATAACTCCTTGTTAAGGGCCCGTGTGGCTTGCAATAGTGAAAGCAGGATCGGCACGCTGCCCTGGGCGTCTCCAGACACGTCTTCGATGATCGTCAGGACAGAGTTGAAAGCGGGATTTGTCGCTAAAGACTATACGTCCCCAGTCAGCATTATTCCAGCCTGATCGAGCCAAGCACCACTGTAATCTGGCTCGACAGTGTGCAGGCGTGAGTGGCAGGTGGCGTAACGGTCGGTACGAGCGTAGATTTCGCTCTCTCAGCCGTCTGTGAATGGTCATGGTGGACACTCGTGTGTGGGTCGCACGACTGATGGTTGATAGCGATGAATCAGGCGCTGTGACAGCTGATCTTACAATCACTCTGTCCTCGCGATCTGTTGTGGCCTTACGTCGACCGCTACCATCATGACGCTGAAATTTGCCACTGTCCACTCACTCTTGCCAGCATCTTCTAATCGCCGCATCGCTTCGACTCACTTGACGAGCGATTCTCCGATTTGCCCAACCTGCTTCTTTCAATCCAATGATACGATGTCTTTCAAACTCTGAAAGTTGCTCGTAACGAGCTCGAATCCTGCGGCGAAGCATTTTTTCAGTCGTTAAAAGGTATCCTAAATCGCAATGCAGCAGAAAATTTTAACAACAGTTCAAGAACAACTCCTTATATACAAGACCCTCTCTCAAGACCTTTGATACGTTGCGAGATTTATGTGCTCCGTGAGATTGGTCTTTTGACCAAGATATACCAGTGGTACAGGGCTGGAACCTGTACCAATCGATAGAGGACCCTCTTCCCCGCATCGCAAGATAAGTTATTATTTCGTTGGATTATTATTTTATGATTTTATGGTGCTTTTTGTGCCTGGATTTGAGTTTATATATATATATTTTTTGTACGCTAAGTTGGCCGGAACTTTCGAGGGGCAGTGGCGGATCCCCCGCTGCTGAGACACCATTATTTTTTACTTTGAGGGATCTTTTTGATCTCTGATCTATCTTTTGAATATTATTTGCAATCCGTGAGATCAGTGGTTGCTGAGTTTTATAATTTTGTACTTTTGGCACTGTATGTTTGGAGGCGGCCATTGAAGTCGGACGTGTCATTCTGACGTTTCTATCCTCAAGAGCCTCCTGCGTGGCGTCCCGTGCGCAGACTGACCTAAACTTTGGAGCCTATCTGCCTACAGTCGTCAAGACCTGGTGTGATTTCTGTGTTCATTCATATTTGACTGGTTCATCATTCCGCATTCATATTTGACTGGTTGAGCCATCTCCATTGAGTGGCGCTGGGGGCTAGGGATTTATTGGGGTTTTGTATATCATAGTGTTAAACATTTTTAAGTGTCCGTCTTTTTTCCAGCTTTGAAGTCGGCACTGGTTCGGTCCTCGTGATCGCCGTTATCCTGGGGCTTGACCTCGGTCGGGCTTGCAGGATTTAATTATCAATTATATAATGACTTCTAAGAACGCAACTGTGGGCAACCACAACCTTCGCCCAGGGACGGGAGATTCTATATGTCCAGGACTTGACGGAATAGCTCATAATCTTAACAAAGACGATTTGACCAATCCTACCTTAATTAACTGTCGCGATAACATAACAGACCTATCTAAGCTATTAAATGACAAAAAAACTAGTAAGGTAGAAACTGCAATTATCCAAAAGGGTTTGGTAAAATATACGAAATGTTTCATCGATATAATTAGAGAGCTGTGCCGTACCAACTTACAATCAGATGACACAAGCTCCGATATCAATACTTCGGGCGTACAGCCCAAGGCTACTGCGGACTCCTCCGTCTTGACAACATTGAACAAGAAAATAGAAAGCCTAGAAACTATGGTGCGAGAGAAAAACCAATCACTCAGAGAAATGCAGGACGAGGTTGCCATGGCGGAACAGGGTAGAAACAGGGAGCTTGAGGCCGAGGTATGGAAACTGGGCATGTTAGTAAATGAGGAACGTGACAGAGCTCACGTCATGGAACTGGAAAATGCAAAGATGACGGGTGTTCTTGAGGAGAGGGAGGCCCAGATTGATAGGCTCTCGACCATCATCAGTGGGTCCGTGGAGGAAACCCTAAAAATAGTAAGGGAGATCCAGGATACGGGCCGCGTGAATCGGAGTGCTGAAGGGAGCGGTGAAGAAATATTACAGGAATTGAAGGAGCTGAGAAGGGAATGCACCCCTGCGGTCCCGAGTTACGCACAAAAGGTATCAGGCCCTGTCACATCAAGGAGGTCCGGTCCACAGTCTCAGAAATTTACTCTTCTACTAAAGACTAAAGTGGACTGTGACTTCGAGGTCAATAAATCTAAAATACAAGCCACCCTCAGGGATCTGAGAACAAGAGTTATACAGTTAAGAAGGATTAGGGGCGGCGGGGTTGCAGTTGACCTCGGTTCTCAGGCCGAGGTGGACGAACTCCACAATAAATTGAAAGCTATCGACAGTATCACGAATATATTTGATGTCGACCGACCCAAGCTGATGAGGCCGAGGGTCATCATATTGGGTGTAGACCCAGATATTGATAAGGCGGACCTTCCCTCTGCACTCGTTGATCTGAATAGTTTTGTGGAAAGCGAGGACGGCATCGGTGTCGACTTTGATATAAAGGCTCAGAGGGGCAATCATTGGGTTGTCTCGTTGGAGCCGAGCATCTTTCAGAAATTTATGGGTGAAGGTTTTGTCTATCTGGGTTTCAGAAGATGCAGAATAGAGGAATTCAAGAGTGTAAGACAGTGCACAGGTTGTGGCAGATTGGGTCATAGCAAGGGCCGGTGCACTTTTAGTTCAACAGAAAAACCAATATGTCTTGCCTGTGGGGGTGAGCATGCGACGGTCGCGTGCGGGGAGGTTGAGAAGACGTGTATTAATTGCACTGAGTCTAACTCCCTGCATCGCACAAAATACAATACAAAACATGACGTGAGATCCCGGACATGCCCTAACTACAAAAGGCAGCTAGCTATTTTAGAGGCCAGCATTGATTATGGTAAGTGATGGCTGTTCGGAGAGTGAGAATGTTGCAAATAAACACTAACCACACATATGCCGCACACAGCCTGGCGTTGTACACTGCAACCCAAGGGAAAATAGATTTTTTATTTATTCAAGATCCCTTCTTACTAAATAATAAGCCAGTCGCTCCTCTTCCCGGCCACCGACAATTCGTTTCCAATAATAATAAAAGTATTATTTTATGCTTAAATCCTAATTACACTTTTAATTTAAGTTTTGTATCTCCAAATTGCGTCTTTGCTGAGGTTTCGACGCACGCCGGTCCCCTCTTGTTGGGGAGTATCTACTTCCCGCCCCATGACAGCATTCAGGATCAGCTAGAGGAGCTTAAAGACCTCGACTTTAGTAGAGGCAGACTCCTCATCATGGGTGACCTTAATGCTCGTTCCCCCATATGGGGGTACAATCATGAGGACATTAGGGGCAGGTGTGTTTTGGACCTCTGCATGACAAACTCCCTCCAAATATTAAATATCCCAGATAAAGGGCCTACCTTCGTTGCCCCTACTGGGAAGGGATGGCCCGATTTAACTCTTGCGAGTCCAGATGTCGCTGCCTGCATCGAGAATTGGAGCGTTTTAGACCAAGCCGCATGCAGTGACCACCGCTATGTTGTGTTAGACTACAATATTTCTATTACTAACAACCAGGGATTCTTCCTAAGGACGAAATTCGGCCTGGGTCGTTTTCCTGGCATTTTTCATAAACTAACACCCGATTTGATAAAGTCTGCTAAAACGATTAACAACACCAGTGAACTTGAATCATATTTTGAAAATCTCACAAATAAGGTTCAAACAATAGCATTAAAAACTCTTAAAAAAACTAAAAAAACTAATAATTTAATTCCTAAAGTTCACTGGTGGAACAACGAACTCGCGTCCTCCAGAAACCGAGTCACTGCTCTCTATAAAAAAATTAAAATTATGAAAAAATTTAATTTACCAGTTGACGAGGTCCGAGCCGTTGAAATAAAATACCGTTCAAAAAGGGCCTCCCTGAGGTTGTTAATCAACACCTCTAAAAGAACTGCCTGGAGGGAACATTGTTCGAGTCATGGTTCTAAATACGGATCTTTATTTAAATTTACCTTTTCAAAAAAACAGAATAATAACCTAGATTTATTTTTACCAACCCAACCGAACCTTATTCAAAAGGATAAAATTACTATTTTAATGAACCATTTCTTCGAAAATAATAATACAATTCCCACACCCCTTAATTTTTTAAATACAATAGAACCGGAAATAGATGAAAATATCACAATCCATGACTTGGACCATGTCTTCTCCATGCTTAAAGATGGGAAGGCCCCAGGGCCGGACCTCGTTGATTACAAAATCTGGAAATTTCTATATAAAAAATACCCTGTTTTATTTTTTAATCCATTTCAGAAAGCTATTCAGTTTTCATATTTTCCAAGGTGCCTCAGGACTGGGGGTGTTCGCTTCTTGGTAAAACCAGGTCGTGACCCCTCAACCTGCGGTGCCTACAGACCAATTTGTTTATTACCCACTCTAGGTAAAATCCTAGAGAGGGCCTTTTGTCTCATTTTAAATCACTGGATGCACAATAGTAATATTCTTCACAAACTACAATACGGTTTTAGAGAGCAGCGGTCCTGTGAGGATGCGTTGTTCAATGTTGTTAATAAATTGAAATCTCTCAAAAAGACCAGCCATGCCGCATTGACAACACTGGATATTTCCGCCGCCTTTGATAACATGAACTGGCAACTGTTGGTCAACAGACTCGATTCTCTTAAATTCCCGGGGTATTTTATTAAGTTTATATGTTCTTATTTAAATTTTAGGTCAGTATTATTTGAAATAGACGGGGTACATATAACACGTAATCTAATAAAAGGGTGCCCACAGGGTTCGGTCTTGGCCCCGACACTGTGGAACATTTATTTTAATTGTATACTTGATTTAAATTCTGATCGGATTTACCTCCAGGCCTTTGCGGATGACCTGGCATTAATAACGCATGGGTCCTCCGCGGGGCTCCTGGAGAGAAATACAAATAATTCATTGGCTATTGTTTTCAATAGACTAAATGAAATGAAATTGACTCTCTCGACCGACAAATGCCAGACCCTAATAGTTTCAAAAAATCCAAAATTAAAAGACAGTATAAAAATAAACTTAAATAGTAAAGAAATAAAAATAGTCAGTTATTTAAAATATTTAGGCCTAAACATTGACAGCCGGCTCGCATGGAGCGACCACATTCAGAAATTAAGAGACCGCTGTATGCGGCTCGGAGGTTCACTCCAAAAAATTCGAGGAGGTGGCTGGGGAGTCGGTGGCCAGCTCCAGAAGGTGTGGTATCTGACCGTCACGGAAAAGATCCTCACCTATGGAGCTGGCATTTGGGGAGGCAGCTTAACTAAAGCTCAGATCCAGAAGCTTGGTACTATACAGAGGCCATTTCTGTTAAAAATTCTTGGAGCATATAGAACCTCTCCGACCGTCTCCCTAAATACACTATGCGGAATTCCGCCGCTCCATGTGACCCTGCTGTCATTGTACAAAAAATTTAATGTTATCAAGAGGCGGCTCCCCGACCCGGAGCTGAGGCTGTCACCAGTACATTATGACTACAATATCATGGTTGGTGGCGTCCGGATGGCTGAACTAAGGTTGGACTTCCAGGACGCCATCAAAGATGCAGAATACGAGGTGTACACCGACGGCTCGGGCATTGATGGCAATGTCGGGGCCGCGGTGTGCATCTTTAAAAATAATAATTTAATAGAAATTTTACAATTCAAACTTTTACCCGGCAACTCTGTCTTTCAGGCAGAGTTGTCAGCAATATATAAAGCAATTGATTGGGCAATAGCCAAGGAAAAGAAGATAAACATTTATAGTGACAGCCTCAGTTCAATTCAGGCCCTTAAAACCGCAACTAATAAATCCAATTACCTTTATGAAATAAAAAAGAAAATATCAAAGTTTACTAACATCTTTGGCCTGAGTTGGGTTCGGGCTCATGCGGGTCTTACTGGTAACGAGCTGGCCGACGAAAACGCAAAACTTGCCTCGATCAGTGGTGAGGTCTTGGACATTCCGTTCCCCCTGAGCCTACTTAAAAGGAAAATTGTAGATTTTACTGAGAAGACCTGGCAAAATCATTACTTAGAATCAAATAAGGGTCTCAGGCTCAGGGGATTCATTACTAGAGTTACAAGAGATAGACTCATCGCTGATCGCCAGCTCGTCTGGTTTCTCACGGGTCATGGACCGTTCCATGCTTACCTTCGCAGGTTTGGGCTTAAAAATTCGGACCTCTGTAGCTGCGGGGAAGTGGGGGATGCCGACCACTTTCTCTTTGACTGTCCACTCACAAAGGAAATTCATGTGAAAAAACCAAATGAGAGACACAAGCCAATTTGGTTGGAAAGTGTCCTTAGAAGCAAAACTTCTATGGCAAAAATAAAATCCTGCGTGATGGCGGCCATGGAGATGGTGGCCGATCCCCACGACCCATAAGTAAAAGATGTGGTGGCTCCTTGGGACCCCCATTTGGTTGATTTTTTTTTTTTTTTTTTTTTTTTTTTTTTTAGATAGTGAGATGGAACTAGGTTTCCCTCTATTTTAAGATTTTAAACATTTTAAAATTTTTAAATTTTACAGAATTTTAACCTTTTTAAATTTTACAGAATTTTAACCTTTTTAGATTTTTTTTTTTTTCTTTAAATTTTTATTTTTGTTCATTTTGCATTGTACATTAAAATAGTCATTAAATCTCTCATATAATATTTATTTCATTCCTCAACATTAAACATAATCATTATTCTTTTCTGAGTTGTTAATTGTTTAAGATAAAACCAACTTTTAACTATATGTGTTTTATGTGTTTGTACTGTGCTGTGTTCTTTTGTCGTTTTGTGTATTTATGTATTTGGTTTATTATTTTAATTTGTATTGATGTTTTCCTGGCGTGTTGCCAGAGTTTATTTTTACCCGGTTTTTTCTCCCGGAGGTTTGTGTAGTTGTTTGTCTCCATAACTTAAATTCCCGGTTACACCGGAAGTGTTATGTCTTCTTTGGGCTTGTTTCCCCATGTATTATTATTATTATTATTATTTTTTTTTTTTAATTCGGCATTCAAAATTACGAGGCGTTGTCGTCTGATATTCCCCTTCGGGATTGATCCCGGACCATCACCAATACATCGTTGCTTCGCTCCAGTATGACGTTAATCAACTATCTACCTTAAATATCAACTATTAACTATCAACCTTAACTAGTAACTATCAACTATCTGTTCCTATAACCTACCTCTTTGAACATTTTTAACTTTTTTCGAGGTGTGGTATATTTAGAGGTGTGGCCGCTCAAATTGTAGAGGCTATTTAACCCTCCAAGTGTTTTGACGAAATATCCTGTATGGTCAATTTTGCTAATGCCGAGATTCCTCACACACATCGAGTCAAAAGTATCATACTCTTATCGAAAGCGAGAAAGTCCTCACGTTGGGTTGGCGTGGAAGTTTGGAGAGTGGGGTGCCAGCTCAGGTGTTGCTTCGTCATCTGACCGTGGTTCAAAATTACGAGGTGTTGTCCTTGGATATTTCCTTTAAGGGACTGATCCCGAACCTTCGTCAATAGCCGGTTGTGTTGCTCTAGTAGGACGTTAACAAAAAATTACCAATTACCTATCGAAAGGGAATGAAAATCCAAGTACTTGTATGATAACAAATTGTCCTTTTCAGAACTGGAGACAGTTTGAAATATTTTAAATAAAATCGAGATCTGGTCAATTTTGCATATTGCCTAGGTTCCTCGTCGAAGCAAAAGTGTTACTTCTATCATAAGGGGAATGGAAATCCAAGTTTGAAATCCAATTAAACAAAGTGTCCTTTACCTCGTGACAGTTTGAAATATAGGTTTTACCATCAGAAACTACTGTATATTACGGGGCAGTTTTCGAAGCGAAGATTAATCATCAGTAGAGTTAAAACATAAATAATCTTATTTTTCATATTCTGACCAAGATACTTAGATAAGCCTTGTCATTAAAGGAGACGTTCCGAGGAAAATATTAAAAAATCTACGACAGGACCCATCAATTTTAAAAATTTTATAACTCCAATTTGAAGTATTAAAAAAATAATTTAAATATCATGCATTGAATGCCTTCCCCAATCATACATATCTGCTCTCATGTGCATAATTACACATACAACAACCAATCTTGAAACGCAATAACATTCCATTATCCTCCGAATTTCATTAATTGTCAAAATCTTTAAGATGAAGTAAATCATGAAAATCGATCTCATTTCATTTCACCATCCTGCTCTCATCGCTTTATTGTAAGATTGCATTCTTTCTTTAGAAAACTAGCTGACACACAATTTGAATATTTAATCATTTCTAAAAAATTACCAAGAATAAAAAGCAAAGAATCTCATTAATCTCCCGCCATTCACAGGTCTACTTTCCTTATAATATGTACACGAGCTCGTATAAGTTTCTCAGAGAGATTCCAAACAATATGCTTGATGTTTTTAACAAATTCCATAAACAAGGGCTAAAAATTCTTTAGGATATATACCACTTTTTTCATCCGTTCTTTGCGAATTTGAGAAGAATTCTTCCTACAGGTAAAGAATTTGTTTTCGTATATTGTTTTAATTCAGACGAAATATTTTTTCGCGTCTTCATCAATTTTTCAAAGCTAGAATAAATAAAATGCTCTGATACAAAAAAATCAGTTATTAAATGATTCAACACTTTTATCTGACAGTTTTCGCCTTTTAGAGATGAAAGGGAAAATATATCTATTAAATATTAAAAACGCTCATCTAAGTATTACTAAATGATATAAGAATATGTAAACAGACACAGCAGCAAAGTAGGGTCAAGAGATTAAAAATAGAGATAGATTTTATTTCGCTAGAATATTTATTTTTTACAAAATAATAGAAATAAAAAATTTTATTATTTGAATTTAAGTTATGCATTTTTTATATTTCCTTCAGTGAATTAATCTTTCTATTCGAATGTATTTTAGTTATTTTCAGATAATTTTCTCTATGATTTTTGTAAGAGTACTGTAGACGTTGTTTTAAAGTCTATATTGAAGTAAATATTTCGTATATATCACATCATTTTTGAGTGGGATGCCAGCTCAGGTGTTGTATTGTACTCTGACCGTGTTTCAAATCTACATGGTGTTGTCCTCTAGTATCTCCCTTTGGGATTGAATCTGCACTGTCCTCAATAGCCCGTGTTGTAGATCCGATCAAACGTTAATCAAAATATCTACCTACCCGAACAATTTTGTTAAGAAAATACTAACCATGTCTGGATTTTTTTTAATGACAAAATATCTCGTCCATCAAGCTTACCTCATATTAGGGTTTGAAAAATCTAAATTTTCACAAAATTTGATCTTTTTTTCATTTTTAAATTTGTAGTTTTTCTTGATCAGTTTGTTAAAAGCTATTTGCATTCAGTTTGATTACATTAAAAGACACAAATCATACAGCGAACCCACATTTACAATAGTAAGGTTTTCTCATTAAGCACTTTGGTTACATAATTAACATGGCTCTGAGAACTATGTTAGTAACAAAATCTTTATTTACTGATTACATTTGAGAGACTATTTACAAAAGTCATATTCTCATCTAACGACCTATATCTCTTTTCGAGGACAACACTTGAATTTTTGTCGAACAAAATAATTTTAAAAATAAAAATGGACAATGTAAATAAAAGTTTACGTAAAAGTTTAAATGGGGATTTTCTACAAACAACTCACCGTTTGGAAGCCTTAAAACTATAAAAATATTACACCAATTATAGGATGACTATCTCTAAAAATGAGTTTTTCGTCATCATTTGGGGTTTAAGACATTAAGGATTTCAATAGAAATTTTAAAATAAACCAAATGAATCAAAACCTATTTAGAGATATATTGTTTAAAACTTATCATGTTTCTTTCTAGTAGTTCACATTGGTATGGTGAGTGGGGTGCCAGTTCAAGCGTTGACTTCTTTATCTGTCCGTGGTTCAAGTTATCTGGTGGAGTCGTTGTCCTTAGATTTTTTCTCTCGTTTGGATTGTTCCCAGACATACGCCAATAGCGGGTTGATGTACTACCTTTCTAGTAGTAATTTCGATTATACACTCTATAACAAAGAAATCGACCCACCAAGAAGGAGTTGTCCGATGGCGACAAAAATTAATGGATAGGAAAATTATGTACAGAATAGAAAATGATTAAAATTTCAGAACAATTGAATGATTTATTTCAGAGTTACAGTAACGAGCTCAATAAGGTGTTGACCCGCCTCAAGCCTGGATGCAAGCTGCCACACGGCGTGGCATAGACCGATAAAGCTCACGGATGGTCTCCTGCGGTATTTCTTGCCAAATTTGCTCCAATTGTCGGACTACGTCATCAACATTCCCTACCGGATGCAGTCGCTTTCCCATCATATCCCAGACATGCTCGATGGGAGAGAGATCTGGTGATCTGGCTGGCCAAGGAAGTTTTTGACAAGCTAGAAGACAGTTCATAGCAACACGTGCCGTATGTGGTCTGGCATTGTCTTGCTGAAAATAAGCCCAGGGTACTGCGAAAGGAACGGTAGCAAAACAGGTCTCAGAATGTCGTCAACGTACCGCTGTGCAGTAAGTGTACCTCTAATGACGATCAAAGGGGTCCGGCAATCAAGGGAAATGGCACCCCAGAAAATAACTCCTTGTTAAGGGCCCGTGTGGCTTGCAATAGTGAAAGCAGGATCGGCACGCTGCCCTGGGCGTCTCCAGACACGTCTTCGATGATCGTCAGGACAGAGTTGAAAGCGGGATTTGTCGCTAAAGACTATACGTCCCCAGTCAGCATTATTCCAGCCTGATCGAGCCAAGCACCACTGTAATCTGGCTCGACAGTGTGCAGGCGTGAGTGGCAGGTGGCGTAACGGTCGGTACGAGCGTAGATTTCGCTCTCTCAGCCGTCTGTGAATGGTCATGGTGGACACTCGTGTGTGGGTCGCACGACTGATGGTTGATAGCGATGAATCAGGCGCTGTGACAGCTGATCTTACAATCACTCTGTCCTCGCGATCTGTTGTGGCCTTACGTCGACCGCTACCATCATGACGCTGAAATTTGCCACTGTCCACTCACTCTTGCCAGCATCTTCTAATCGCCGCATCGCTTCGACTCACTTGACGAGCGATTCTCCGATTTGCCCAACCTGCTTCTTTCAATCCAATGATACGATGTCTTTCAAACTCTGAAAGTTGCTCGTAACGAGCTCGAATCCTGCGGCGAAGCATTTTTTCAGTCGTTAAAAGGTATCCTAAATCGCAATGCAGCAGAAAATTTTAACAACAGTTCAAGAACAACTCCTTATATACAAGACCCTCTCTCAAGACCTTTGATACGTTGCGAGATTTATGTGCTCCGTGAGATTGGTCTTTTGACCAAGATATACCAGTGGTACAGGGCTGGAACCTGTACCAATCGATAGAGGACCCTCTTCCCCGCATCGCAAGATAAGTTATTATTTCGTTGGATTATTATTTTATGATTTTATGGTGCTTTTTGTGCCTGGATTTGAGTTTATATATATATTTTTTTGTACGCTAAGTTGGCCGGAACTTTCGAGGGGCAGTGGCGGATCCCCCGCTGCTGAGACACCATTATTTTTTACTTTGAGGGATCTTTTTGATCTCTGATCTATCTTTTGAATATTATTTGCAATCCGTGAGATCAGTGGTTGCTGAGTTTTATAATTTTGTACTTTTGGCACTGTATGTTTGGAGGCGGCCATTGAAGTCGGACGTGTCATTCTGACGTTTCTATCCTCAAGAGCCTCCTGCGTGGCGTCCCGTGCGCAGACTGACCTAAACTTTGGAGCCTATCTGCCTACAGTCGTCAAGACCTGGTGTGATTTCTGTGTTCATTCATATTTGACTGGTTCATCATTCCGCATTCATATTTGACTGGTTGAGCCATCTCCATTGAGTGGCGCTGGGGGCTAGGGATTTATTGGGGTTTTGTATATCATAGTGTTAAACATTTTTAAGTGTCCGTCTTTTTTCCAGCTTTGAAGTCGGCACTGGTTCGGTCCTCGTGATCGCCGTTATCCTGGGGCTTGACCTCGGTCGGGCTTGCAGGATTTAATTATCAATTATATAATGACTTCTAAGAACGCAACTGTGGGCAACCACAACCTTCGCCCAGGGACGGGAGATTCTATATGTCCAGGACTTGACGGAATAGCTCATAATCTTAACAAAGACGATTTGACCAATCCTACCTTAATTAACTGTCGCGATAACATAACAGACCTATCTAAGCTATTAAATGACAAAAAAACTAGTAAGGTAGAAACTGCAATTATCCAAAAGGGTTTGGTAAAATATACGAAATGTTTCATCGATATAATTAGAGAGCTGTGCCGTACCAACTTACAATCAGATGACACAAGCTCCGATATCAATACTTCGGGCGTACAGCCCAAGGCTACTGCGGACTCCTCCGTCTTGACAACATTGAACAAGAAAATAGAAAGCCTAGAAACTATGGTGCGAGAGAAAAACCAATCACTCAGAGAAATGCAGGACGAGGTTGCCATGGCGGAACAGGGTAGAAACAGGGAGCTTGAGGCCGAGGTATGGAAACTGGGCATGTTAGTAAATGAGGAACGTGACAGAGCTCACGTCATGGAACTGGAAAATGCAAAGATGACGGGTGTTCTTGAGGAGAGGGAGGCCCAGATTGATAGGCTCTCGACCATCATCAGTGGGTCCGTGGAGGAAACCCTAAAAATAGTAAGGGAGATCCAGGATACGGGCCGCGTGAATCGGAGTGCTGAAGGGAGCGGTGAAGAAATATTACAGGAATTGAAGGAGCTGAGAAGGGAATGCACCCCTGCGGTCCCGAGTTACGCACAAAAGGTATCAGGCCCTGTCACATCAAGGAGGTCCGGTCCACAGTCTCAGAAATTTACTCTTCTACTAAAGACTAAAGTGGACTGTGACTTCGAGGTCAATAAATCTAAAATACAAGCCACCCTCAGGGATCTGAGAACAAGAGTTATACAGTTAAGAAGGATTAGGGGCGGCGGGGTTGCAGTTGACCTCGGTTCTCAGGCCGAGGTGGACGAACTCCACAATAAATTGAAAGCTATCGACAGTATCACGAATATATTTGATGTCGACCGACCCAAGCTGATGAGGCCGAGGGTCATCATATTGGGTGTAGACCCAGATATTGATAAGGCGGACCTTCCCTCTGCACTCGTTGATCTGAATAGTTTTGTGGAAAGCGAGGACGGCATCGGTGTCGACTTTGATATAAAGGCTCAGAGGGGCAATCATTGGGTTGTCTCGTTGGAGCCGAGCATCTTTCAGAAATTTATGGGTGAAGGTTTTGTCTATCTGGGTTTCAGAAGATGCAGAATAGAGGAATTCAAGAGTGTAAGACAGTGCACAGGTTGTGGCAGATTGGGTCATAGCAAGGGCCGGTGCACTTTTAGTTCAACAGAAAAACCAATATGTCTTGCCTGTGGGGGTGAGCATGCGACGGTCGCGTGCGGGGAGGTTGAGAAGACGTGTATTAATTGCACTGAGTCTAACTCCCTGCATCGCACAAAATACAATACAAAACATGACGTGAGATCCCGGACATGCCCTAACTACAAAAGGCAGCTAGCTATTTTAGAGGCCAGCATTGATTATGGTAAGTGATGGCTGTTCGGAGAGTGAGAATGTTGCAAATAAACACTAACCACACATATGCCGCACACAGCCTGGCGTTGTACACTGCAACCCAAGGGAAAATAGATTTTTTATTTATTCAAGATCCCTTCTTACTAAATAATAAGCCAGTCGCTCCTCTTCCCGGCCACCGACAATTCGTTTCCAATAATAATAAAAGTATTATTTTATGCTTAAATCCTAATTACACTTTTAATTTAAGTTTTGTATCTCCAAATTGCGTCTTTGCTGAGGTTTCGACGCACGCCGGTCCCCTCTTGTTGGGGAGTATCTACTTCCCGCCCCATGACAGCATTCAGGATCAGCTAGAGGAGCTTAAAGACCTCGACTTTAGTAGAGGCAGACTCCTCATCATGGGTGACCTTAATGCTCGTTCCCCCATATGGGGGTACAATCATGAGGACATTAGGGGCAGGTGTGTTTTGGACCTCTGCATGACAAACTCCCTCCAAATATTAAATATCCCAGATAAAGGGCCTACCTTCGTTGCCCCTACTGGGAAGGGATGGCCCGATTTAACTCTTGCGAGTCCAGATGTCGCTGCCTGCATCGAGAATTGGAGCGTTTTAGACCAAGCCGCATGCAGTGACCACCGCTATGTTGTGTTAGACTACAATATTTCTATTACTAACAACCAGGGATTCTTCCTAAGGACGAAATTCGGCCTGGGTCGTTTTCCTGGCATTTTTCATAAACTAACACCCGATTTGATAAAGTCTGCTAAAACGATTAACAACACCAGTGAACTTGAATCATATTTTGAAAATCTCACAAATAAGGTTCAAACAATAGCATTAAAAACTCTTAAAAAAACTAAAAAAACTAATAATTTAATTCCTAAAGTTCACTGGTGGAACAACGAACTCGCGTCCTCCAGAAACCGAGTCACTGCTCTCTATAAAAAAATTAAAATTATGAAAAAATTTAATTTACCAGTTGACGAGGTCCGAGCCGTTGAAATAAAATACCGTTCAAAAAGGGCCTCCCTGAGGTTGTTAATCAACACCTCTAAAAGAACTGCCTGGAGGGAACATTGTTCGAGTCATGGTTCTAAATACGGATCTTTATTTAAATTTACCTTTTCAAAAAAACAGAATAATAACCTAGATTTATTTTTACCAACCCAACCGAACCTTATTCAAAAGGATAAAATTACTATTTTAATGAACCATTTCTTCGAAAATAATAATACAATTCCCACACCCCTTAATTTTTTAAATACAATAGAACCGGAAATAGATGAAAATATCACAATCCATGACTTGGACCATGTCTTCTCCATGCTTAAAGATGGGAAGGCCCCAGGGCCGGACCTCGTTGATTACAAAATCTGGAAATTTCTATATAAAAAATACCCTGTTTTATTTTTTAATCCATTTCAGAAAGCTATTCAGTTTTCATATTTTCCAAGGTGCCTCAGGACTGGGGGTGTTCGCTTCTTGGTAAAACCAGGTCGTGACCCCTCAACCTGCGGTGCCTACAGACCAATTTGTTTATTACCCACTCTAGGTAAAATCCTAGAGAGGGCCTTTTGTCTCATTTTAAATCACTGGATGCACAATAGTAATATTCTTCACAAACTACAATACGGTTTTAGAGAGCAGCGGTCCTGTGAGGATGCGTTGTTCAATGTTGTTAATAAATTGAAATCTCTCAAAAAGACCAGCCATGCCGCATTGACAACACTGGATATTTCCGCCGCCTTTGATAACATGAACTGGCAACTGTTGGTCAACAGACTCGATTCTCTTAAATTCCCGGGGTATTTTATTAAGTTTATATGTTCTTATTTAAATTTTAGGTCAGTATTATTTGAAATAGACGGGGTACATATAACACGTAATCTAATAAAAGGGTGCCCACAGGGTTCGGTCTTGGCCCCGACACTGTGGAACATTTATTTTAATTGTATACTTGATTTAAATTCTGATCGGATTTACCTCCAGGCCTTTGCGGATGACCTGGCATTAATAACGCATGGGTCCTCCGCGGGGCTCCTGGAGAGAAATACAAATAATTCATTGGCTATTGTTTTCAATAGACTAAATGAAATGAAATTGACTCTCTCGACCGACAAATGCCAGACCCTAATAGTTTCAAAAAATCCAAAATTAAAAGACAGTATAAAAATAAACTTAAATAGTAAAGAAATAAAAATAGTCAGTTATTTAAAATATTTAGGCCTAAACATTGACAGCCGGCTCGCATGGAGCGACCACATTCAGAAATTAAGAGACCGCTGTATGCGGCTCGGAGGTTCACTCCAAAAAATTCGAGGAGGTGGCTGGGGAGTCGGTGGCCAGCTCCAGAAGGTGTGGTATCTGACCGTCACGGAAAAGATCCTCACCTATGGAGCTGGCATTTGGGGAGGCAGCTTAACTAAAGCTCAGATCCAGAAGCTTGGTACTATACAGAGGCCATTTCTGTTAAAAATTCTTGGAGCATATAGAACCTCTCCGACCGTCTCCCTAAATACACTATGCGGAATTCCGCCGCTCCATGTGACCCTGCTGTCATTGTACAAAAAATTTAATGTTATCAAGAGGCGGCTCCCCGACCCGGAGCTGAGGCTGTCACCAGTACATTATGACTACAATATCATGGTTGGTGGCGTCCGGATGGCTGAACTAAGGTTGGACTTCCAGGACGCCATCAAAGATGCAGAATACGAGGTGTACACCGACGGCTCGGGCATTGATGGCAATGTCGGGGCCGCGGTGTGCATCTTTAAAAATAATAATTTAATAGAAATTTTACAATTCAAACTTTTACCCGGCAACTCTGTCTTTCAGGCAGAGTTGTCAGCAATATATAAAGCAATTGATTGGGCAATAGCCAAGGAAAAGAAGATAAACATTTATAGTGACAGCCTCAGTTCAATTCAGGCCCTTAAAACCGCAACTAATAAATCCAATTTTACCTTTATGAAATAAAAAAGAAAATATCAAAGTTTACTAACATCTTTGGCCTGAGTTGGGTTCGGGCTCATGCGGGTCTTACTGGTAACGAGCTGGCCGACGAAAACGCAAAACTTGCCTCGATCAGTGGTGAGGTCTTGGACATTCCGTTCCCCCTGAGCCTACTTAAAAGGAAAATTGTAGATTTTACTGAGAAGACCTGGCAAAATCATTACTTAGAATCAAATAAGGGTCTCAGGCTCAGGGGATTCATTACTAGAGTTACAAGAGATAGACTCATCGCTGATCGCCAGCTCGTCTGGTTTCTCACGGGTCATGGACCGTTCCATGCTTACCTTCGCAGGTTTGGGCTCAAAAATTCGGACCTCTGTAGCTGCGGGGAAGTGGGGGATGCCGACCACTTTCTCTTTGACTCTGTCCACTCACAAAGGAAATTCATGTGAAAAAACCAAATGAGAGACACAAGCCAATTTGGTTGGAAAGTGTCCTTAGAAGCAAAACTTCTATGGCAAAAATAAAATCCTGCGTGATGGCGGCCATGGAGATGGTGGCCGATCCCCACGACCCATAAGTAAAAGATGTGGTGGCTCCTTGGGACCCCCATTTGGTTGATTTTTTTTTTTTTTTTTTTTTTTTTTTTTAGATAGTGAGATGGAACTAGGTTTCCCTCTATTTTAAGATTTTAAACATTTTAAAATTTTTAAATTTTACAGAATTTTAACCTTTTTAAATTTTACAGAATTTTAACCTTTTTAGATTTTTTTTTTCTTTAAATTTTTATTTTTGTTCATTTTGCATTGTACATTAAAATAGTCATTAAATCTCTCATATAATATTTATTTCATTCCTCAACATTAAACATAATCATTATTCTTTTCTGAGTTGTTAATTGTTTAAGATAAAACCAACTTTTAACTATATGTGTTTTATGTGTTTGTACTGTGCTGTGTTCTTTTGTCGTTTTGTGTATTTATGTATTTGGTTTATTATTTTAATTTGTATTGATGTTTTCCTGGCGTGTTGCCAGAGTTTATTTTTACCCGGTTTTTTCTCCCGGAGGTTTGTGTAGTTGTTTGTCTCCATAACTTAAATTCCCGGTTACACCGGAAGTGTTATGTCTTCTTTGGGCTTGTTTCCCCATGTATTATTATTATTATTATTATTTTTTTTTTTTAATTCGGCATTCAAAATTACGAGGCGTTGTCGTCTGATATTCCCCTTCGGGATTGATCCCGGACCATCACCAATACATCGTTGCTTCGCTCCAGTATGACGTTAATCAACTATCTACCTTAAATATCAACTATTAACTATCAACCTTAACTAGTAACTATCAACTATCTGTTCCTATAACCTACCTCTTTGAACATTTTTAACTTTTTTCGAGGTGTGGTATATTTAGAGGTGTGGCCGCTCAAATTGTAGAGGCTATTTAACCCTCCAAGTGTTTTGACGAAATATCCTGTATGGTCAATTTTGCTAATGCCGAGATTCCTCACACACAAATCGAGTCAAAAGTATCATACTCTTATCGAAAGCGAGAAAGTCCTCACGTTGGGTTGGCGTGGAAGTTTGGAGAGTGGGGTGCCAGCTCAGGTGTTGCTTCGTCATCTGACCGTGGTTCAAAATTACGAGGTGTTGTCCTTGGATATTTCCTTTAAGGGACTGATCCCGAACCTTCGTCAATAGCCGGTTGTGTTGCTCTAGTAGGACGTTAACAAAAAATTACCAATTACCTATCGAAAGGGAATGAAAATCCAAGTACTTGTATGATAACAAATTGTCCTTTTCAGAACTGGAGACAGTTTGAAATATTTTAAATAAAATCGAGATCTGGTCAATTTTGCATATTGCCTAGGTTCCTCGTCGAAGCAAAAGTGTTACTTCTATCATAAGGGGAATGGAAATCCAAGTTTGAAATCCAATTAAACAAAGTGTCCTTTACCTCGTGACAGTTTGAAATATAGGTTTTACCATCAGAAACTACTGTATATTACGGGGCAGTTTTCGAAGCGAAGATTAATCATCAGTAGAGTTAAAACATAAATAATCTTATTTTTCATATTCTGACCAAGATACTTAGATAAGCCTTGTCATTAAAGGAGACGTTCCGAGGAAAATATTAAAAAATCTACGACAGGACCCATCAATTTTAAAAATTTTATAACTCCAATTTGAAGTATTAAAAAAATAATTTAAATATCATGCATTGAATGCCTTCCCCAATCATACATATCTGCTCTCATGTGCATAATTACACATACAACAACCAATCTTGAAACGCAATAACATTCCATTATCCTCCGAATTTCATTAATTGTCAAAATCTTTAAGATGAAGTAAATCATGAAAATCGATCTCATTTCATTTCACCATCCTGCTCTCATCGCTTTATTGTAAGATTGCATTCTTTCTTTAGAAAACTAGCTGACACACAATTTGAATATTTAATCATTTCTAAAAAATTACCAAGAATAAAAAGCAAAGAATCTCATTAATCTCCCGCCATTCACAGGTCTACTTTCCTTATAATATGTACACGAGCTCGTATAAGTTTCTCAGAGAGATTCCAAACAATATGCTTGATGTTTTTAACAAATTCCATAAACAAGGGCTAAAAATTCTTTAGGATATATACCACTTTTTTCATCCGTTCTTTGCGAATTTGAGAAGAATTCTTCCTACAGGTAAAGAATTTGTTTTCGTATATTGTTTTAATTCAGACGAAATATTTTTTCGCGTCTTCATCAATTTTTCAAAGCTAGAATAAATAAAATGCTCTGATACAAAAAAATCAGTTATTAAATGATTCAACACTTTTATCTGACAGTTTTCGCCTTTTAGAGATGAAAGGGAAAATATATCTATTAAATATTAAAAACGCTCATCTAAGTATTACTAAATGATATAAGAATATGTAAACAGACACAGCAGCAAAGTAGGGTCAAGAGATTAAAAATAGAGATAGATTTTATTTCGCTAGAATATTTATTTTTTACAAAATAATAGAAATAAAAAATTTTATTATTTGAATTTAAGTTATGCATTTTTTATATTTCCTTCAGTGAATTAATCTTTCTATTCGAATGTATTTTAGTTATTTTCAGATAATTTTCTCTATGATTTTTGTAAGAGTACTGTAGACGTTGTTTTAAAGTCTATATTGAAGTAAATATTTCGTATATATCACATCATTTTTGAGTGGGATGCCAGCTCAGGTGTTGTATTGTACTCTGACCGTGTTTCAAATCTACATGGTGTTGTCCTCTAGTATCTCCCTTTGGGATTGAATCTGCACTGTCCTCAATAGCCCGTGTTGTAGATCCGATCAAACGTTAATCAAAATATCTACCTACCCGAACAATTTTGTTAAGAAAATACTAACCATGTCTGGATTTTTTTTAATGACAAAATATCTCGTCCATCAAGCTTACCTCATATTAGGGTTTGAAAAATCTAAATTTTCACAAAATTTGATCTTTTTTTCATTTTTAAATTTGTAGTTTTTCTTGATCAGTTTGTTAAAAGCTATTTGCATTCAGTTTGATTACATTAAAAGACACAAATCATACAGCGAACCCACATTTACAATAGTAAGGTTTTCTCATTAAGCACTTTGGTTACATAATTAACATGGCTCTGAGAACTATGTTAGTAACAAAATCTTTATTTACTGATTACATTTGAGAGACTATTTACAAAAGTCATATTCTCATCTAACGACCTATATCTCTTTTCGAGGACAACACTTGAATTTTTGTCGAACAAAATAATTTTAAAAATAAAAATGGACAATGTAAATAAAAGTTTACGTAAAAGTTTAAATGGGGATTTTCTACAAACAACTCACCGTTTGGAAGCCTTAAAACTATAAAAATATTACACCAATTATAGGATGACTATCTCTAAAAATGAGTTTTTCGTCATCATTTGGGGTTTAAGACATTAAGGATTTCAATAGAAATTTTAAAATAAACCAAATGAATCAAAACCTATTTAGAGATAT
Organism: Metellina segmentata; assembly: GCA_947359465.1. NCBI lineage: Eukaryota > Metazoa > Arthropoda > Arachnida > Araneae > Tetragnathidae > Metellina > Metellina segmentata. Next base: position 69,429,925 of record OX375872.1, on the reverse strand, counting down.
ATTGTTTAAAACTTATCATGTTTCTTTCTAGTAGTTCACATTGGTATGGTGAGTGGGGTGCCAGTTCAAGCGTTGACTTCTTTATCTGTCCGTGGTTCAAGTTATCTGGTGGAGTCGTTGTCCTTAGATTTTTTCTCTCGTTTGGATTGTTCCCAGACATACGCCAATAGCGGGTTGATGTACTACCTTTCTAGTAGTAATTTCGATTATACACTCTATAACAAAGAAATCGACCCACCAAGAAGGAGTTGTCCGATGGCGACAAAAATTAATGGATAGGAAAATTATGTACAGAATAGAAAATGATTAAAATTTCAGAACAATTGAATGATTTATTTCAGAGTTACAGTAACGAGCTCAATAAGGTGTTGACCCGCCTCAAGCCTGGATGCAAGCTGCCACACGGCGTGGCATAGACCGATAAAGCTCACGGATGGTCTCCTGCGGTATTTCTTGCCAAATTTGCTCCAATTGTCGGACTACGTCATCAACATTCCCTACCGGATGCAGTCGCTTTCCCATCATATCCCAGACATGCTCGATGGGAGAGAGATCTGGTGATCTGGCTGGCCAAGGAAGTTTTTGACAAGCTAGAAGACAGTTCATAGCAACACGTGCCGTATGTGGTCTGGCATTGTCTTGCTGAAAATAAGCCCAGGGTACTGCGAAAGGAACGGTAGCAAAACAGGTCTCAGAATGTCGTCAACGTACCGCTGTGCAGTAAGTGTACCTCTAATGACGATCAAAGGGGTCCGGCAATCAAGGGAAATGGCACCCCAGAAAATAACTCCTTGTTAAGGGCCCGTGTGGCTTGCAATAGTGAAAGCAGGATCGGCACGCTGCCCTGGGCGTCTCCAGACACGTCTTCGATGATCGTCAGGACAGAGTTGAAAGCGGGATTTGTCGCTAAAGACTATACGTCCCCAGTCAGCATTATTCCAGCCTGATCGAGCCAAGCACCACTGTAATCTGGCTCGACAGTGTGCAGGCGTGAGTGGCAGGTGGCGTAACGGTCGGTACGAGCGTAGATTTCGCTCTCTCAGCCGTCTGTGAATGGTCATGGTGGACACTCGTGTGTGGGTCGCACGACTGATGGTTGATAGCGATGAATCAGGCGCTGTGACAGCTGATCTTACAATCACTCTGTCCTCGCGATCTGTTGTGGCCTTACGTCGACCGCTACCATCATGACGCTGAAATTTGCCACTGTCCACTCACTCTTGCCAGCATCTTCTAATCGCCGCATCGCTTCGACTCACTTGACGAGCGATTCTCCGATTTGCCCAACCTGCTTCTTTCAATCCAATGATACGATGTCTTTCAAACTCTGAAAGTTGCTCGTAACGAGCTCGAATCCTGCGGCGAAGCATTTTTTCAGTCGTTAAAAGGTATCCTAAATCGCAATGCAGCAGAAAATTTTAACAACAGTTCAAGAACAACTCCTTATATACAAGACCCTCTCTCAAGACCTTTGATACGTTGCGAGATTTATGTGCTCCGTGAGATTGGTCTTTTGACCAAGATATACCAGTGGTACAGGGCTGGAACCTGTACCAATCGATAGAGGACCCTCTTCCCCGCATCGCAAGATAAGTTATTATTTCGTTGGATTATTATTTTATGATTTTATGGTGCTTTTTGTGCCTGGATTTGAGTTTATATATATATTTTTTTGTACGCTAAGTTGGCCGGAACTTTCGAGGGGCAGTGGCGGATCCCCCGCTGCTGAGACACCATTATTTTTTACTTTGAGGGATCTTTTTGATCTCTGATCTATCTTTTGAATATTATTTGCAATCCGTGAGATCAGTGGTTGCTGAGTTTTATAATTTTGTACTTTTGGCACTGTATGTTTGGAGGCGGCCATTGAAGTCGGACGTGTCATTCTGACGTTTCTATCCTCAAGAGCCTCCTGCGTGGCGTCCCGTGCGCAGACTGACCTAAACTTTGGAGCCTATCTGCCTACAGTCGTCAAGACCTGGTGTGATTTCTGTGTTCATTCATATTTGACTGGTTCATCATTCCGCATTCATATTTGACTGGTTGAGCCATCTCCATTGAGTGGCGCTGGGGGCTAGGGATTTATTGGGGTTTTGTATATCATAGTGTTAAACATTTTTAAGTGTCCGTCTTTTTTCCAGCTTTGAAGTCGGCACTGGTTCGGTCCTCGTGATCGCCGTTATCCTGGGGCTTGACCTCGGTCGGGCTTGCAGGATTTAATTATCAATTATATAATGACTTCTAAGAACGCAACTGTGGGCAACCACAACCTTCGCCCAGGGACGGGAGATTCTATATGTCCAGGACTTGACGGAATAGCTCATAATCTTAACAAAGACGATTTGACCAATCCTACCTTAATTAACTGTCGCGATAACATAACAGACCTATCTAAGCTATTAAATGACAAAAAAACTAGTAAGGTAGAAACTGCAATTATCCAAAAGGGTTTGGTAAAATATACGAAATGTTTCATCGATATAATTAGAGAGCTGTGCCGTACCAACTTACAATCAGATGACACAAGCTCCGATATCAATACTTCGGGCGTACAGCCCAAGGCTACTGCGGACTCCTCCGTCTTGACAACATTGAACAAGAAAATAGAAAGCCTAGAAACTATGGTGCGAGAGAAAAACCAATCACTCAGAGAAATGCAGGACGAGGTTGCCATGGCGGAACAGGGTAGAAACAGGGAGCTTGAGGCCGAGGTATGGAAACTGGGCATGTTAGTAAATGAGGAACGTGACAGAGCTCACGTCATGGAACTGGAAAATGCAAAGATGACGGGTGTTCTTGAGGAGAGGGAGGCCCAGATTGATAGGCTCTCGACCATCATCAGTGGGTCCGTGGAGGAAACCCTAAAAATAGTAAGGGAGATCCAGGATACGGGCCGCGTGAATCGGAGTGCTGAAGGGAGCGGTGAAGAAATATTACAGGAATTGAAGGAGCTGAGAAGGGAATGCACCCCTGCGGTCCCGAGTTACGCACAAAAGGTATCAGGCCCTGTCACATCAAGGAGGTCCGGTCCACAGTCTCAGAAATTTACTCTTCTACTAAAGACTAAAGTGGACTGTGACTTCGAGGTCAATAAATCTAAAATACAAGCCACCCTCAGGGATCTGAGAACAAGAGTTATACAGTTAAGAAGGATTAGGGGCGGCGGGGTTGCAGTTGACCTCGGTTCTCAGGCCGAGGTGGACGAACTCCACAATAAATTGAAAGCTATCGACAGTATCACGAATATATTTGATGTCGACCGACCCAAGCTGATGAGGCCGAGGGTCATCATATTGGGTGTAGACCCAGATATTGATAAGGCGGACCTTCCCTCTGCACTCGTTGATCTGAATAGTTTTGTGGAAAGCGAGGACGGCATCGGTGTCGACTTTGATATAAAGGCTCAGAGGGGCAATCATTGGGTTGTCTCGTTGGAGCCGAGCATCTTTCAGAAATTTATGGGTGAAGGTTTTGTCTATCTGGGTTTCAGAAGATGCAGAATAGAGGAATTCAAGAGTGTAAGACAGTGCACAGGTTGTGGCAGATTGGGTCATAGCAAGGGCCGGTGCACTTTTAGTTCAACAGAAAAACCAATATGTCTTGCCTGTGGGGGTGAGCATGCGACGGTCGCGTGCGGGGAGGTTGAGAAGACGTGTATTAATTGCACTGAGTCTAACTCCCTGCATCGCACAAAATACAATACAAAACATGACGTGAGATCCCGGACATGCCCTAACTACAAAAGGCAGCTAGCTATTTTAGAGGCCAGCATTGATTATGGTAAGTGATGGCTGTTCGGAGAGTGAGAATGTTGCAAATAAACACTAACCACACATATGCCGCACACAGCCTGGCGTTGTACACTGCAACCCAAGGGAAAATAGATTTTTTATTTATTCAAGATCCCTTCTTACTAAATAATAAGCCAGTCGCTCCTCTTCCCGGCCACCGACAATTCGTTTCCAATAATAATAAAAGTATTATTTTATGCTTAAATCCTAATTACACTTTTAATTTAAGTTTTGTATCTCCAAATTGCGTCTTTGCTGAGGTTTCGACGCACGCCGGTCCCCTCTTGTTGGGGAGTATCTACTTCCCGCCCCATGACAGCATTCAGGATCAGCTAGAGGAGCTTAAAGACCTCGACTTTAGTAGAGGCAGACTCCTCATCATGGGTGACCTTAATGCTCGTTCCCCCATATGGGGGTACAATCATGAGGACATTAGGGGCAGGTGTGTTTTGGACCTCTGCATGACAAACTCCCTCCAAATATTAAATATCCCAGATAAAGGGCCTACCTTCGTTGCCCCTACTGGGAAGGGATGGCCCGATTTAACTCTTGCGAGTCCAGATGTCGCTGCCTGCATCGAGAATTGGAGCGTTTTAGACCAAGCCGCATGCAGTGACCACCGCTATGTTGTGTTAGACTACAATATTTCTATTACTAACAACCAGGGATTCTTCCTAAGGACGAAATTCGGCCTGGGTCGTTTTCCTGGCATTTTTCATAAACTAACACCCGATTTGATAAAGTCTGCTAAAACGATTAACAACACCAGTGAACTTGAATCATATTTTGAAAATCTCACAAATAAGGTTCAAACAATAGCATTAAAAACTCTTAAAAAAACTAAAAAAACTAATAATTTAATTCCTAAAGTTCACTGGTGGAACAACGAACTCGCGTCCTCCAGAAACCGAGTCACTGCTCTCTATAAAAAAATTAAAATTATGAAAAAATTTAATTTACCAGTTGACGAGGTCCGAGCCGTTGAAATAAAATACCGTTCAAAAAGGGCCTCCCTGAGGTTGTTAATCAACACCTCTAAAAGAACTGCCTGGAGGGAACATTGTTCGAGTCATGGTTCTAAATACGGATCTTTATTTAAATTTACCTTTTCAAAAAAACAGAATAATAACCTAGATTTATTTTTACCAACCCAACCGAACCTTATTCAAAAGGATAAAATTACTATTTTAATGAACCATTTCTTCGAAAATAATAATACAATTCCCACACCCCTTAATTTTTTAAATACAATAGAACCGGAAATAGATGAAAATATCACAATCCATGACTTGGACCATGTCTTCTCCATGCTTAAAGATGGGAAGGCCCCAGGGCCGGACCTCGTTGATTACAAAATCTGGAAATTTCTATATAAAAAATACCCTGTTTTATTTTTTAATCCATTTCAGAAAGCTATTCAGTTTTCATATTTTCCAAGGTGCCTCAGGACTGGGGGTGTTCGCTTCTTGGTAAAACCAGGTCGTGACCCCTCAACCTGCGGTGCCTACAGACCAATTTGTTTATTACCCACTCTAGGTAAAATCCTAGAGAGGGCCTTTTGTCTCATTTTAAATCACTGGATGCACAATAGTAATATTCTTCACAAACTACAATACGGTTTTAGAGAGCAGCGGTCCTGTGAGGATGCGTTGTTCAATGTTGTTAATAAATTGAAATCTCTCAAAAAGACCAGCCATGCCGCATTGACAACACTGGATATTTCCGCCGCCTTTGATAACATGAACTGGCAACTGTTGGTCAACAGACTCGATTCTCTTAAATTCCCGGGGTATTTTATTAAGTTTATATGTTCTTATTTAAATTTTAGGTCAGTATTATTTGAAATAGACGGGGTACATATAACACGTAATCTAATAAAAGGGTGCCCACAGGGTTCGGTCTTGGCCCCGACACTGTGGAACATTTATTTTAATTGTATACTTGATTTAAATTCTGATCGGATTTACCTCCAGGCCTTTGCGGATGACCTGGCATTAATAACGCATGGGTCCTCCGCGGGGCTCCTGGAGAGAAATACAAATAATTCATTGGCTATTGTTTTCAATAGACTAAATGAAATGAAATTGACTCTCTCGACCGACAAATGCCAGACCCTAATAGTTTCAAAAAATCCAAAATTAAAAGACAGTATAAAAATAAACTTAAATAGTAAAGAAATAAAAATAGTCAGTTATTTAAAATATTTAGGCCTAAACATTGACAGCCGGCTCGCATGGAGCGACCACATTCAGAAATTAAGAGACCGCTGTATGCGGCTCGGAGGTTCACTCCAAAAAATTCGAGGAGGTGGCTGGGGAGTCGGTGGCCAGCTCCAGAAGGTGTGGTATCTGACCGTCACGGAAAAGATCCTCACCTATGGAGCTGGCATTTGGGGAGGCAGCTTAACTAAAGCTCAGATCCAGAAGCTTGGTACTATACAGAGGCCATTTCTGTTAAAAATTCTTGGAGCATATAGAACCTCTCCGACCGTCTCCCTAAATACACTATGCGGAATTCCGCCGCTCCATGTGACCCTGCTGTCATTGTACAAAAAATTTAATGTTATCAAGAGGCGGCTCCCCGACCCGGAGCTGAGGCTGTCACCAGTACATTATGACTACAATATCATGGTTGGTGGCGTCCGGATGGCTGAACTAAGGTTGGACTTCCAGGACGCCATCAAAGATGCAGAATACGAGGTGTACACCGACGGCTCGGGCATTGATGGCAATGTCGGGGCCGCGGTGTGCATCTTTAAAAATAATAATTTAATAGAAATTTTACAATTCAAACTTTTACCCGGCAACTCTGTCTTTCAGGCAGAGTTGTCAGCAATATATAAAGCAATTGATTGGGCAATAGCCAAGGAAAAGAAGATAAACATTTATAGTGACAGCCTCAGTTCAATTCAGGCCCTTAAAACCGCAACTAATAAATCCAATTACCTTTATGAAATAAAAAAGAAAATATCAAAGTTTACTAACATCTTTGGCCTGAGTTGGGTTCGGGCTCATGCGGGTCTTACTGGTAACGAGCTGGCCGACGAAAACGCAAAACTTGCCTCGATCAGTGGTGAGGTCTTGGACATTCCGTTCCCCCTGAGCCTACTTAAAAGGAAAATTGTAGATTTTACTGAGAAGACCTGGCAAAATCATTACTTAGAATCAAATAAGGGTCTCAGGCTCAGGGGATTCATTACTAGAGTTACAAGAGATAGACTCATCGCTGATCGCCAGCTCGTCTGGTTTCTCACGGGTCATGGACCGTTCCATGCTTACCTTCGCAGGTTTGGGCTCAAAAATTCGGACCTCTGTAGCTGCGGGGAAGTGGGGGATGCCGACCACTTTCTCTTTGACTCTGTCCACTCACAAAGGAAATTCATGTGAAAAAACCAAATGAGAGACACAAGCCAATTTGGTTGGAAAGTGTCCTTAGAAGCAAAACTTCTATGGCAAAAATAAAATCCTGCGTGATGGCGGCCATGGAGATGGTGGCCGATCCCCACGACCCATAAGTAAAAGATGTGGTGGCTCCTTGGGACCCCCATTTGGTTGATTTTTTTTTTTTTTTTTTTTTTTTTTTTTAGATAGTGAGATGGAACTAGGTTTCCCTCTATTTTAAGATTTTAAACATTTTAAAATTTTTAAATTTTACAGAATTTTAACCTTTTTAAATTTTACAGAATTTTAACCTTTTTAGATTTTTTTTTTTTTCTTTAAATTTTTTATTTTTGTTCATTTTGCATTGTACATTAAAATAGTCATTAAATCTCTCATATAATATTTATTTCATTCCTCAACATTAAACATAATCATTATTCTTTTCTGAGTTGTTAATTGTTTAAGATAAAACCAACTTTTAACTATATGTGTTTTATGTGTTTGTACTGTGCTGTGTTCTTTTGTCGTTTTGTGTATTTATGTATTTGGTTTATTATTTTAATTTGTATTGATGTTTTCCTGGCGTGTTGCCAGAGTTTATTTTTACCCGGTTTTTTCTCCCGGAGGTTTGTGTAGTTGTTTGTCTCCATAACTTAAATTCCCGGTTACACCGGAAGTGTTATGTCTTCTTTGGGCTTGTTTCCCCATGTATTATTATTATTATTATTATTATTTTTTTTTTAATTCGGCATTCAAAATTACGAGGCGTTGTCGTCTGATATTCCCCTTCGGGATTGATCCCGGACCATCACCAATACATCGTTGCTTCGCTCCAGTATGACGTTAATCAACTATCTACCTTAAATATCAACTATTAACTATCAACCTTAACTAGTAACTATCAACTATCTGTTCCTATAACCTACCTCTTTGAACATTTTTAACTTTTTTCGAGGTGTGGTATATTTAGAGGTGTGGCCGCTCAAATTGTAGAGGCTATTTAACCCTCCAAGTGTTTTGACGAAATATCCTGTATGGTCAATTTTGCTAATGCCGAGATTCCTCACAAATCGAGTCAAAAGTATCATACTCTTATCGAAAGCGAGAAAGTCCTCACGTTGGGTTGGCGTGGAAGTTTGGAGAGTGGGGTGCCAGCTCAGGTGTTGCTTCGTCATCTGACCGTGGTTCAAAATTACGAGGTGTTGTCCTTGGATATTTCCTTTAAGGGACTGATCCCGAACCTTCGTCAATAGCCGGTTGTGTTGCTCTAGTAGGACGTTAACAAAAAATTACCAATTACCTATCGAAAGGGAATGAAAATCCAAGTACTTGTATGATAACAAATTGTCCTTTTCAGAACTGGAGACAGTTTGAAATATTTTAAATAAAATCGAGATCTGGTCAATTTTGCATATTGCCTAGGTTCCTCGTCGAAGCAAAAGTGTTACTTCTATCATAAGGGGAATGGAAATCCAAGTTTGAAATCCAATTAAACAAAGTGTCCTTTACCTCGTGACAGTTTGAAATATAGGTTTTACCATCAGAAACTACTGTATATTACGGGGCAGTTTTCGAAGCGAAGATTAATCATCAGTAGAGTTAAAACATAAATAATCTTATTTTTCATATTCTGACCAAGATACTTAGATAAGCCTTGTCATTAAAGGAGACGTTCCGAGGAAAATATTAAAAAATCTACGACAGGACCCATCAATTTTAAAAATTTTATAACTCCAATTTGAAGTATTAAAAAAATAATTTAAATATCATGCATTGAATGCCTTCCCCAATCATACATATCTGCTCTCATGTGCATAATTACACATACAACAACCAATCTTGAAACGCAATAACATTCCATTATCCTCCGAATTTCATTAATTGTCAAAATCTTTAAGATGAAGTAAATCATGAAAATCGATCTCATTTCATTTCACCATCCTGCTCTCATCGCTTTATTGTAAGATTGCATTCTTTCTTTAGAAAACTAGCTGACACACAATTTGAATATTTAATCATTTCTAAAAAATTACCAAGAATAAAAAGCAAAGAATCTCATTAATCTCCCGCCATTCACAGGTCTACTTTCCTTATAATATGTACACGAGCTCGTATAAGTTTCTCAGAGAGATTCCAAACAATATGCTTGATGTTTTTAACAAATTCCATAAACAAGGGCTAAAAATTCTTTAGGATATATACCACTTTTTTCATCCGTTCTTTGCGAATTTGAGAAGAATTCTTCCTACAGGTAAAGAATTTGTTTTCGTATATTGTTTTAATTCAGACGAAATATTTTTTCGCGTCTTCATCAATTTTTCAAAGCTAGAATAAATAAAATGCTCTGATACAAAAAAATCAGTTATTAAATGATTCAACACTTTTATCTGACAGTTTTCGCCTTTTAGAGATGAAAGGGAAAATATATCTATTAAATATTAAAAACGCTCATCTAAGTATTACTAAATGATATAAGAATATGTAAACAGACACAGCAGCAAAGTAGGGTCAAGAGATTAAAAATAGAGATAGATTTTATTTCGCTAGAATATTTATTTTTTACAAAATAATAGAAATAAAAAATTTTATTATTTGAATTTAAGTTATGCATTTTTTATATTTCCTTCAGTGAATTAATCTTTCTATTCGAATGTATTTTAGTTATTTTCAGATAATTTTCTCTATGATTTTTGTAAGAGTACTGTAGACGTTGTTTTAAAGTCTATATTGAAGTAAATATTTCGTATATATCACATCATTTTTGAGTGGGATGCCAGCTCAGGTGTTGTATTGTACTCTGACCGTGTTTCAAATCTACATGGTGTTGTCCTCTAGTATCTCCCTTTGGGATTGAATCTGCACTGTCCTCAATAGCCCGTGTTGTAGATCCGATCAAACGTTAATCAAAATATCTACCTACCCGAACAATTTTGTTAAGAAAATACTAACCATGTCTGGATTTTTTTTAATGACAAAATATCTCGTCCATCAAGCTTACCTCATATTAGGGTTTGAAAAATCTAAATTTTCACAAAATTTGATCTTTTTTTCATTTTTAAATTTGTAGTTTTTCTTGATCAGTTTGTTAAAAGCTATTTGCATTCAGTTTGATTACATTAAAAGACACAAATCATACAGCGAACCCACATTTACAATAGTAAGGTTTTCTCATTAAGCACTTTGGTTACATAATTAACATGGCTCTGAGAACTATGTTAGTAACAAAATCTTTATTTACTGATTACATTTGAGAGACTATTTACAAAAGTCATATTCTCATCTAACGACCTATATCTCTTTTCGAGGACAACACTTGAATTTTTGTCGAACAAAATAATTTTAAAAATAAAAATGGACAATGTAAATAAAAGTTTACGTAAAAGTTTAAATGGGGATTTTCTACAAACAACTCACCGTTTGGAAGCCTTAAAACTATAAAAATATTACACCAATTATAGGATGACTATCTCTAAAAATGAGTTTTTCGTCATCATTTGGGGTTTAAGACATTAAGGATTTCAATAGAAATTTTAAAATAAACCAAATGAATCAAAACCTATTTAGAGATATATTGTTTAAAACTTATCATGTTTCTTTCTAGTAGTTCACATTGGTATGGTGAGTGGGGTGCCAGTTCAAGCGTTGACTTCTTTATCTGTCCGTGGTTCAAGTTATCTGGTGGAGTCGTTGTCCTTAGATTTTTTCTCTCGTTTGGATTGTTCCCAGACATACGCCAATAGCGGGTTGATGTACTACCTTTCTAGTAGTAATTTCGATTATACACTCTATAACAAAGAAATCGACCCACCAAGAAGGAGTTGTCCGATGGCGACAAAAATTAATGGATAGGAAAATTATGTACAGAATAGAAAATGATTAAAATTTCAGAACAATTGAATGATTTATTTCAGAGTTACAGTAACGAGCTCAATAAGGTGTTGACCCGCCTCAAGCCTGGATGCAAGCTGCCACACGGCGTGGCATAGACCGATAAAGCTCACGGATGGTCTCCTGCGGTATTTCTTGCCAAATTTGCTCCAATTGTCGGACTACGTCATCAACATTCCCTACCGGATGCAGTCGCTTTCCCATCATATCCCAGACATGCTCGATGGGAGAGAGATCTGGTGATCTGGCTGGCCAAGGAAGTTTTTGACAAGCTAGAAGACAGTTCATAGCAACACGTGCCGTATGTGGTCTGGCATTGTCTTGCTGAAAATAAGCCCAGGGTACTGCGAAAGGAACGGTAGCAAAACAGGTCTCAGAATGTCGTCAACGTACCGCTGTGCAGTAAGTGTACCTCTAATGACGATCAAAGGGGTCCGGCAATCAAGGGAAATGGCACCCCAGAAAATAACTCCTTGTTAAGGGCCCGTGTGGCTTGCAATAGTGAAAGCAGGATCGGCACGCTGCCCTGGGCGTCTCCAGACACGTCTTCGATGATCGTCAGGACAGAGTTGAAAGCGGGATTTGTCGCTAAAGACTATACGTCCCCAGTCAGCATTATTCCAGCCTGATCGAGCCAAGCACCACTGTAATCTGGCTCGACAGTGTGCAGGCGTGAGTGGCAGGTGGCGTAACGGTCGGTACGAGCGTAGATTTCGCTCTCTCAGCCGTCTGTGAATGGTCATGGTGGACACTCGTGTGTGGGTCGCACGACTGATGGTTGATAGCGATGAATCAGGCGCTGTGACAGCTGATCTTACAATCACTCTGTCCTCGCGATCTGTTGTGGCCTTACGTCGACCGCTACCATCATGACGCTGAAATTTGCCACTGTCCACTCACTCTTGCCAGCATCTTCTAATCGCCGCATCGCTTCGACTCACTTGACGAGCGATTCTCCGATTTGCCCAACCTGCTTCTTTCAATCCAATGATACGATGTCTTTCAAACTCTGAAAGTTGCTCGTAACGAGCTCGAATCCTGCGGCGAAGCATTTTTTCAGTCGTTAAAAGGTATCCTAAATCGCAATGCAGCAGAAAATTTTAACAACAGTTCAAGAACAACTCCTTATATACATCTGCTGGATGCGCAGTTATGATCGCACTATTCATTCATTGGACACCAAATTTTAATCATTTGCATATTTGGTCAAAACATTTTTGCATACGAAATTTCAAAGCAATCGGATGATTCCTTCTTGGTGCGTCGATTTTTTTGTTATTGAGTATAATTCAAATTTAGTTATTTACACATTCAAAAAATGGGAAAAGTGAGTGGTTACATTGCATTTTACGATATTGTTCAAAAGGCCCATTGCTATTGCCAGTCCAGACTACGTTAAAGTTTCTTTCTCAGCTCAAATATAAAAGTGGGTAGGTATTTTAATTAACGTCGTACTGGAGCAACACGATGGGCTATTGACGACGGTAGGGGTCAATTCCAAAATAAAGATCCGATTACAACACCACATAATTTTGAACAACGGTCAGATGACGAGGTAACACCTGAGCTGACACCCCAACCTCAAACTTCCACACCGTGAAGACGTGAAAAATATAAAGGTTAAGGTTTATATATCTGTACATAGGGTTTCGAGCTATATAGTTACTTAATTTATATAGCGTTGCTTATGTAGGGACATATCAGATACTAGCCTAGTACTAAGACTTTTAAACCTATTTTTGCGAACGAATGAGATTGAAAACAGATATTTTTCAAATTCCAACGAAAGCTACTTGTATACTTAATTTGATAGCAGCTATATTGGTTGAGTTTATTCCTCTCAAAACGGTGTTTGATATACTTCTAGTATTAATGAAAGTGCCATGCAGCTGCATTCGATTCTACATCTCGCAACCCGCAAAGAAAAGTAACAAAAGTCAAAAAATAAAAAATTTTATGTAATGTCATTGAAAAATATGTATGAGGTGCCCCAGCGTGTTATATTACTATTCTTTGGAATATAATAGAAGTTATCACCATAAATACTTACCTTTAATTTAAAAGAGAAGCTTATACTATTTTAATATAAGTTTTATAATATCCTTTAAGTTGTTGTTTCTCAAATTATGCAATTTTGAGTTGTGTAACTTTTCTTGCCGGGGTGCGATGTGAGAAATCTGATTCAAATGTAATTTCATTAAGTAAGTAATCTAACTCAAATAGTGTGTTAACTTGATGAGCTACTTATGTATGACTATTATCCATTCAAAAATGTACTAGACCATACTTACTGGGATTAATGTTGACCCTATCATTTTTACGAGGTAGATAGATATTTTATTTAACGTTGTACTAAAGCAACACAACGAGCTATTGACGACGGTAAGGGATCAACCCCAATGGAAAGATCCAAAGACAGCACCTCATCATTTTTAACCACGGTTTGAATACAAGGTCAACACCTGATATTGTGAAAAGATTCCCACTGTAGATACTTCCACGCGACGCCAATGTGTGTAGTCGATGCCTCGACAGATTCAACGTGCACCAGCATCTTGATGTCCTGTCCATTATTATAGGGCAGTATATACGTGCGATTCCCTTACAAAAATTTTTACCTTTATTTATAGAGAGGGTTTTTGTATAAACACTCGTATAAACAATTTGAACTCTAAAATATGAAGCTACTCTGAGCACGTTTTTGTTAGATACATATCTTGATTTATAATATTGATCAGTCTCCGTAGGACAAAGTAAATTATTAAAAATCAGGTAAGGAATTCAGGTTTCATGCTTAAAAGACCAAACAATAACACTTCTAAGCACAAAAAGAACTAACTGCAACATAATTAGAATAGATTCACTAGAGTATTAGTCTCTGAAAGGGGGAAATAAACCGTACTTTTAGAAAAAAAAAGCTAGTTAGTCATGTTTCATTGAGTGCTACACACTGAAACGGAAAAAGATCTTTGATAAAAATACATAGTTTTTCCTTGTTTTAAAGAGTTCTCGTTTCTAATTTATTATTTGCAATTTGAAAAAAAGACTAACACCTAGAATGTTTGTGAAAATCGTATGCTGACTAAAAATTAGCTGCTAAAGAGAATGATGTTTTAATACTACCCGTGGTTCACACGCATAATTCCCCTTGCAATCTGCAGTTATACCTGCATGATTTCTAACAATTTTTTACCTTTATCAATAGAATCTGTCCAGAGGATTCTATTCTTAGGACATTAACAATATAATCTTTCCAAATGATTCAATTCTAAGGAAACTAACAATAGAATCATTTCCAACGGATTATATTCTAAGGTATTGAACAATGGAATGCTTTTAAAAGATTATATTCTAAGGGAATTAACAATATAATATTTTCCAACGGGTTATATTCTAAGGGATTTGACAACAGAATGCTTCCAAATGATTAGATTCTAAGCGAATTAATAATAGAATCCTTCGATATGATTAGATTCTAAGAGAATTAACAATATAATATTTCCAAAGGATTCTAGTTTAAGGAAGAAAGGAGTGCAATATTTTCTAATACTCCTTTACTAAGGAAAGGGGCTATTTAGTCATTTCAGGTGAGATATGTGGTAAAGCAATACAACACAAGTATCTATGTAAAATTATAAGTTACGCATTTCGTTCTGTTTACTTCTCGTTATTTAAAAGTAATGATGTTCAGTAGAAAGGCATTACCTTTAAGCATTGTAAAATGTATTGAATACTTACCGAATAATATTGTCGTGTAGATTTATTATAGGTAAGCTAACCTCTTCGTGTAAATTTGCAAAAGGCAAGCGAGGACACAGATTACTGATCTCAACTCGAGACTTTATTATTCACTTGAACTCAAGTCAAGTAGTTGAATTTCTCGGAGCCCATGGCCCCGTAGGGGCCTTCATCTCCAGTATTGATGGATAAGTGGCATGACAGATGGTGCTTTCAGGTTAGGGAAAGAATGGGGTGGGTGTTAGGAAGATGTCAGGAGCTCGTTCAACGTGGTGCAGCCTTGTTTGAAATACAAGTGCCACCTACATCGAGGAGCGTGGTTTAAAAAGCTCTTGGCTTGCCGAAATGGGATTAATTGCGAATGTTGATGCTTTGGGGTGACAATCTATTGCCAATTAACATTGATGCTCTTGGGCGGGCTTTGTTTTTTGGAAGAGTTGGGTCGTAAATTTCGATTTCTTGGATGGAGGAATTTGAGTTATTGGCGATGTTTTTGAAAAAATTTTGAGCAAGGTTGCCGATGAACTGACCAAGATGGGGTATATTAGTGGCAGTTAGGATGTCAATATTTCTGTAAAACCATCTGGCCTGGACAATGGTTCTGAGGGTGGTATTTTGGAGGACAATAATTTTATTGATGTTTGTCTTGGCGGCGGCACCCCAGATGGGAGCGGCATATGTTAGAACTGGGCGTAAATAATAAATGTAGATCAGAAGTTTGTTTTGTATGGATAGTGTAGAGCTACGTGCGATGAGAGGGTAAAGTGCAGATCGGGCTTTTTTAAATTTGGTTTGGATTGTTTGAATGTGGGGGGCCCATGAGAGTTGGTTGTCGAGGATAACTCCTAGATATTTTGTTTGTGATACCCATTCTATTGATTGACCATAAACTTTGACTTTGTGTGTGGGAGGGTTAGCTCCGAATATGATAGCTGCTGTTTTGTCGACATTAAGTTTAATTCTCCATTGAATAAGCCAAAGTTCGATTGCCTGGATGTGTTTGTTGAGTAGAAAAATAAGTGTATTGATATTTTTTTGTTGGGCGAGAATAGCAGTGTCGTCAGCGAACATACTGAGCATGGTAGAATTAGATTGCGGGATGTCATTCATGTAGATGTTAAATAAGAAAGGTCCTAATTTGGATCCTTGAGGAACTCCAGATTTGATTTTGCGTTTCGAAGAGTCAGCCTTGTTAACGGAGACGGTAAAATGACGATTGGTAAGGTATGACGTAAGTATGATGATAAGGCAGTATGGGAAGTTGAGTTTGATAAGTTTATAGATGAGACCCTTTATCCAAACTTTGTCGAATGCCTTGGCGATGTCAAAGAAAATTGCACCTGTTTTTTTGTATTTGCGTTTTCCCTTGTGTATGTGTTCGGTGACTCGGAGTAGCTGGTGAGTAGTAGAGAGTTTGGGTGTGAAACCGTGTTGTTGAGGGATCATAATGTTGTTTTGTGTGATGAAGTATTTAATTGTTTCAAGAATAATAGCTTCAGTGATTTTACTGAGGGTAGGGAGGAGTGAAATAGGTCTGTAGCTGGTGGGATCAGTTGTGTTTTTGTGAGGTTTGAGTATGGGGATGATGCTGGCGGTTTTCCAAGGAGTGGGGAAGTGTTTGAGTTTGAGAGTGAGATTAATAATGAAAGTGAAGATGAGGATGGCCTTAACGGGTAATTTTTTAACCATCTTATTAGTGATGCCTTCGTGTCCAGGGGATTTTTTAATATTGAGTTTGTTAATCTGAGTAATTACTTCAGATGGGGGGATAGATTTGAATGTGACTTGTTGGGTGTGTGAAAAATAATTATTGATAGTATGATTAACGAGATTGTCAGTGTTTGGGTCATTAATTTTATTATCATGAAATTGTGTTTCGAAGCTGTCTGCAATAGCGTTTGCTTTGTCAGTGTCAGAGAGAGCAATGTTGTTTGGAGAGTGTATGGGGGGAATGTTGGGCCTTTTTGTTTTAAGAGATTTAGCCTTTCTCCAGAGGGATTTGTCTTCTATGTTTAAAGAGGATAAGTGGTCTTTCCAAGCTTGTTGAGTATGGGTTTTAATATCCTTTTTAAGTTGTTTCTGGATTCTATTAAGTTGTTGTTTGGAAAGAGGGTCTTTATTATGTTGCCAGTGTTTCTTAAGTTTGTTTCGATTTTTAATGATGGTTTTGATGTGAGGGGGGAGGAAAAGTTGATGAGTTTGGGTAATTTCTTTGGAAGAATGTTTATGTGCATTAATAATATTGTTTTGAAATTGTTCAGTGATTGTATCCAGTTGTGAGGGGCAGGAGACGCTGTTCGTGGGTATGGGGTATTGAGTCGTATCGTTAATGATATTTTTAAATGTAGTCCAGTTGGTAGTAGTGTGTCTGTGTATGTTAAGGGGTGAGTAGGCGGTGTTGAAAGTAAGAATGACAGGGTTATGGTCTGAAGAGAGTTCGGGCATGGAGATGATTTTATGTTTGTAGTGAAACCCTTTTATGAGTGCAAAATCAATGACATTGCCTGTTTGGCCCTGGATTCGGGTGGGATCAGAGGGAGCGGCAACGGATATGCCAGTTTTATTTATAGTTTGGATTAAAAGATTGCCTCTGGGATTGTTGGAGGGACAGTTCCAAAGCCGGTGCTTCGCGTTGAAGTCGCCACATAGGATAATGCTATCATTAGCCGATATGAGTTTTTCAATTTCATTTATAGGATTTTTATTATGCGCAGGACTGCAGTAAATGGAGGTTATAATAAGCGGGGATTTGTTGTTGAAGTTAATTGACACCGACGTAGTTTCGATATTATTGTGGGTTTGTTGAGGGATGACATGATGTAGGATGGATCTTTTGACGAACACTGCTGTTCCTCCAGAGGTGTGGGTAGTGAGTGTGGATATTCTATCTGTTCTGTATGTGTTGTAATTAGCAATGTTTATCGGAGTATTGGGTCTTAGGTGCGTCTCTTGGAGACAGAGCACGTCCGGATTGTGGGTGTTAATGAAATCGCGTAGCTCTTGTATTCTATTGGTGACGCCGTTTGCGTTCCAGAATATGATACAAAAGTTTTGGGGTGTGCCAGCCATAGTGAAAATGGGGGTTTATAGTGCTGCCGCAATACAATCAATGATGACACATAATTTGTCCTCTGTGGTTTTGGCTTGTCTGATTTTTGAAATTAGTCCTTTGATGCCTCCTATAGGGGAGAACAACTTGGATACCTCTCTGACTAGGTCTAAGATCTCTTTGAGAGCGGTCGGGGCGGGATCTGACTTTATTCCAGAGTGGTCAACATTTTCGTTGACCAGTCGTGTTGGAGGATTGGGAAGAAGAGTGGGGCCGGGATTTGGATTAGGATTGGCAGCCTGGGCGTACGAGAAGTTTTCCGTGACGTTGTTTGTTTTGAATGAGTTTCTGGGGATAGTTTTGCGTATAATTTCTTGATAGATTGGTTTACGTGTTGGGAATTTAGGGCATCCTTTCCAAGAGGCTACATGGCCTTCTTGCTGACAGTTGATGCAAGTGGGGTTGTCAGATTTTTCCATTTCACAATCGGCTGTGCGATGCTCGTCTCCGCATCTCAGGCAACGGGTTTTCATGAGGCAATTTTTGGAGCTGTGTCCAAAATTGTTACAATTATAACACTGTCCAGGGCCAGATGTTCTTTGGAATGGTTCAATATTGACAGTAAGGTGTTGGATTTCTTGTAGATTGTAAATTTCATGAGTGGTGGGAGATTTGTCAAGTTCCACCATGAATATGGGGAGGGGATTTTTTGTTCGTGATTGTGTTAGTTGAGCTACTTTACGCACAGGAAATTCGTGATTAACTAGCTCATTTCTGATGTCCACAACTTCGGTTTCCCTGGGAAGGCCCTTGATTACCACTTTGACAGGTTTTTCATAGGATGGGGTTATGATGAAACCCTCTATCTTTCTTTGTCTAAGGAAGGCGGTGACTCCCCTGTGTTGATCAGGGGTTTGGGTGGTGATCTTGACATATTCACCGGCAAGCTTGCTCTTTATGGTGTTTCCGAATGTTCCTTTTAGAGTTCCAAGTAAAGCGGGGATGCCCTCAATCAGTTTAATCATTATGGGTTCAATTTTTGTGGGTGAGGTGTTTATGTCTTCTGGTAGACTTTCGAATTTATTGCTTGTAGTGATTGGGTTCGGCAAAGGGGCAAGGATATTGCGAGTGGCAGTATGTTTTTTGGACGGGGATTGAAATCCCGAAGCATCTAATTTAGCATTTTTCTTATGAGGGCTGGTATTGTCCTCTGATCTTACTCTTTTAGTGGAGGTTTGATCTTGGGTGGGTGGATTAGAGAAAGCACAAATGACTTGCCACTGACCTTCAAGAACGGCTAGTTGAGCGTATTCCTTGTTGATCATGGTGCTGACAAAGGCATATCTTTCGTTGTCATCATCGAGTTTGTATATTTCAAGGGCAGGTTCCAGGAGTTTCAGGCCAGCTTTCGTTTGCTTGATTTTCGTCTGGATTCGGGAGGCAAGAGTGCTGAGTTCGGCTGGAGTGAGGTTTTTTAATTCCTCGGGAATTGAATTTGATTTCTCCGACATTTCGACGGGGAGGTCGTTTTCCATGATGGGTTTTTGGCTATCACGCAGTCTTGAGAAAGACCTTTTATTTTGCGTGATAATTTTAAAGGTATAGCGGAGTTGAAATAGTGCGATCGTTCTCTACAGAGTAACAAGTAACCTCTTGAGTCACAAATTGGAATATTGATAAGACGTCTACTGAATCCAAACTATGTCATCAACTTGAAAAAGTATTCGATTATCTATATTATCGTATTATTATGTTATTATTATTATTCACTTGAACTGAGTGATACATCTCCTTTTATACCTTTTCCGAAAATGAATCGAACATTCGAGAATTCGAAAGTTCTAGAAATTAACATAAGTATATTACTGAAGAAGTGAGAAACACAAACAGAAAGGAAACTTTAAAATGAAATCTACTTTTAGGCCACTTGCCTCTAGTGGGATTGGAACTCCGTACCTTCCGATTCGCAGTAAGGTGCAATACCGACTGAGCCTCGATTTTCAGACGAAGTGAATAAGTTTCGCTACATTTCCCCCTCCTTAAGACGAAGCAGCGTCCCGCTGCAGCCTGATCTGGCTCCTCGTAACAGGTCCCCTGGAAATGCTGTGCTCTCTTCCGTCATCTAGTTGTTTCTTTGGATCAAGATAGGGTTTTAACCTTAGGACGTGGACTACATCTTTGGAGATCCGCCGTCTGCTATTCTCTTCCATACTTTCTACTTCGTATGTTACGTCAGATAGTCGCCGTGTTATTCGATATGGTCCGAAATAACGTCTTAGGAGCTTTTCGGACAGTCCAACCTTTCGTACTGGAGTAAAGACCCAGACTAACGGCCATATTCACAAGTCTCGAGTTAACTCGAGAATCAGTTGATCCGCGAGTGAGAGTTAACTCGAGGATTAACAAAAACGGTATTCTCAAACGGCGTGTTAAGTGATCCGGGGATTAAAATGAGACGCTCGCTGTGATTGGCTACCTCACGATCACGTGGTATTGTTTACATTGAATGCATATTGGGGCGTCGTAACCATACTGATCAAGCACGTACTTCACCGTAGAATTGATTCCAAATTGTGAATAAATAGGACTCACACAGCATTTTAATATGGGTTTGGGAAAAGGAATGCAAAGGTATTTAATTTCAAATTAAATTTTTATGGAAACCTAAATTTGGCAAGAAAGAATTGTACACAATGTCTTGACAGATGTATGTAATCTGATTATCTTTATACTTGTCAGTATGGGTGTGTGTTGGTGTCGTGAAAAGTAACTTGCATTGTCAATTTTCTTTCATTCGTAATAAATCAACAGAATATTTTTTATTCTACGACGAATTTGTATCTGCCATGGTCGTTTTCTACCGTTCGCTCTCTCCGGCTTATAGGACAGAGGTGGCGCCATCTATCTTTTCGCTAAGCTGCTTGTTTAAGATTTACGCAGCTACCTTTATTTTCATTTTTCTTTTGAATTTCAATAAAAATATGTTTAAATTTTTCCATTTAAGCAATATTATGATGATGAGATGAGCTGCTATGTAGCAGGTGCTCCGTAATGACAGATCCAGTCCAGTCGTCGAAAGAATACTGTAATTGAGCATAGAATGAAATGTGTCCTCCATTTTGCTTTTCCAAAAAGATGGTACTGCGCATGCGTTAAATGTAACTCGCGAGTTAACTCGCCGATTTCGGAGGATCAAAATGTAACACCGAAACGGCAGTTTAAACCACGGATCAGGACTTGTGAATACGGTTTTTTCGATAACTCGCGGATTATCGTTGATCCTCGAGTTAACTCGGACTTGTGAATACGGCCGTAAGTCTCCGATGTTGTAGTTGACTGGTCGATGTCTCTCGTCATATCGTCGTTTATCAGTTTGTTGAGCGTCAAGGATGTGGATTTTTGCAAGCTGTCTAGCTTCCTCTGCCCTGGTGATCAGATGTTGCACGTAATTATCGTCGTGATTTTCTGTATTGAGCGGAAGAATTGCGTCTAGTGGTGTCTGGATATCTCTGCCATGAACGAGAAAAAATGGACTGAACCCTGTGGTGTCTTGTTTTGCCGAATTGTAGGCGAAAGTCACAAAGGGTAGGATGGTATCCCAATTTCTTTGCTCGACGTCTACGTACATGGACAGCATGTCTGCCAATGTCTTGTTAAATCTTTCTGTCAAGCCATTGGTTTGTGGATGGTAGGATGTTGTCAGAAGATGAGACGTCTGGCACAATTGATTGATGTCTTTTACAATATTGGATAAGAAGGAACGTCCTCGATCACTTATCATTTCTCTGGGAGCACCGTGCTTCAGTATGATGTCTTCGACTATAAATTTAGCGATTTCCGTGGCCTCAGCAGTTGGTAATGCTTTTGTGATTGTGAACCTCGTAAGGTAATCTGTACAAACAATGATCCAGCGGTTTCCGTTTCGGGTAACTGGAAAGCGTCCAAGTAGATCAATCCCAATTTTGGCAAATGGTATGTCAGGGGGTCTGATCGGATGAAGTTGCCCCGGTGGCGATTGCGATGGAGATTTTCGTCTTTGACATTCTCGGCAATGTGACACATATCGGCGTGTGCTCCCATATAGTCCTGGCCAATAGTATTTCCTCCTTATTCGGTCGTAGGTTTTGGCGAATCCGAGGTGACCGGCGGTTGGGGCATCATGAAGACTCTTTAAGACATCACTGCGGAGTTGTTTCGGTACGACCAAGAGCCATTGCTGTCCCATAGGATCATAGTTTCTTTTGTAAACCACACCGTTTCTAAGTTGATAACTTCGGTATCCGTCACCTCTTTTAAGAATTTTGATTATGGGCTTCAGCTGCTTATCTTTTAACTGCTCTTTTCTGTAATCTGTGATGGCTGAAAGGAAGGGTATTTCATCACCGTTTTCGTTTAATGTTTCGAGAAGAGGCTTTCTCGACAGTGAATCGGCATCGGAATGTTTGTGACCGCTCTTGTAGACTATGGTGATGTCGTACTCCTGCAACCTTAAAGCCCATCGTGCAAGTCTTCCAGATGGGTCCTTAACATTGGCTAGCCAGCACAAAGAGTGGTGATCCGTTACTACAGTAAAGGGTTTTCCGAAGAGATACGGTCTGAATTTATTGATCGACCAGACGACAGCAAGGCACTCCTTTTCGGTTGTAGAATAGTTCTTTTCAGCGACTGTCAGGGACCTGGATGCGTAGGCTATTGGTCTTTCCTTATTATCTTGGATCTGTATTAGTACTGCACCGATGCCATAACCACTAGCGTCTGAATGTATCTTCGTTTCTGCATTTGGAAGGAAATGCCCCAAAACAGGTTCACTTGTTAGTAATTTTTTGAGAGTTGAAAAAGATTCCTTCTGTGAAGTACTCCAAGAAAACTTCACATCTTTCTTCAACAAATCGTGCAGGGGTTTTGCAATATCAGCGAATTTTTTGACAAATCGTCGGTAATACGAGCACAGGCCCAGAAAACTTCGAACATCTGCGATATTTTCTGGAACAGGAAAATTCTTTACAGCGGCTATCTTTTGTGGATCGGGATAGATTCCATGTTGATCAACAAGGTGTCCCAGTATCGTCAGTTTCTTTTTGCCAAATGAGCATTTGGTGGAATTTAGTGTCAGTCCGGCTTCTTGGATACATTTCAAAACTTTCCTCAAGCGTATTTGATGTTCTTGGAAATTCGGTGCATACACAATGATGTCATCTAGGTAGCAAAGACAGATATTCCACTTCAGGCCTCGTAGTACCGTGTCCATCATCCGTTCAAATGTAGCGGGGGCGTTACATAATCCGAATGGCGCATGACTTTAAATTCATAAAGACCATCTGACGTTACAAAGGCTGTCTTTTCTCTATCTTTATCATCAACCTCTATTTGCCAGTAGCCGGACTTTAAATCCATCATAGAGAAAATTTGTGCACCAGCTAGGCAATCCAAAGCGTCGTCGATGCGTGGTAGTGGATATACGTCTTTTTTAGTGACCTTGTTCAATCTTCTGTAATCGACACAAAAGCGCCATTCACCATTTTTCTTTTTCACAAGTACGACTGGAGATGACCATGGACTGGTTGATGGCTGTATCACGTCTTCTTTTAGCATCCGTTGTACTTCGTCTCCAATCACACGTCTTTCAGTGGCTGATATACGGTAAGGTCTCTGCTTGATTGGGACGCTGTCACCTGTGTCGATCTTGTGTTTTACAGAATTACCACTGGATTTCTTCAATTGCCTGTTAAAGTCGAAAATGTCACTAAATTCTTCCAGCAGATTCAATAACTCGTCTTCTTCAATAGTAGTCAGCTTAGTATCTAAAAGTTCTTTAAATGTTTCTCGTTTTAATCGCCTTCTGGAATTGTGTTTCTTAGAACCTTCTCGACCTTCATCATTTAAAGAACAAATTGCATCGTTTGTTACTGTCGTTAAGCAAGCTATGTTCATTCCCTTTGGTATCAGTTGGGTTCGTCGAGAGAAATTTGTAACCCATATTTTACAACAGCCATTTTCAACGTTAACGATTGAGGCTGGTATAGACAGCTCTCTTTCACTCGTGAGAATCGTATTACCAATAATCATAGCTTTATCTGCTTCTGGAATTTCTGGATTAAGAGTACATATTTGCTTTGTCGAATTGGCTTCAATTACATAATCTGTTGCGGCATACAAGGTGCAAGAGCAATCTGATTTACTTGACACTTGGTTGTCTGGAAGGATTTCTGCAAGTTGAAGTTCTTCTCCCAAACACCTATCCACACCACCATAGGTAGCAGGAATTTTAATACAACAAGCAACTTACAAAACCTTCTTGAAAAAATTTTCCAAAAAGATCATGAACTTAATGATGAGGAAGACCACACAAAAATAAGAAGAACGCCGTTCATCTCAAACAACACAAATAATGTTAAACCATTCAAGCCACACGAATTAACATATGTTATTAAAAACTCACCCCTGAACAAAGCCCCAGGACCAGACAATATTGACGGTGCAATCCTATCAAGAACACATCAAGCAATACCTAATACACTGCTAGACTTATTTAATGCTTGCCTCAATCTCAAATGTTTCCCAGACTGCTTAAAAAAAGGAGAAGTCATTTTGTTCCAAAAACAAGGTAAAGACCCTAAAGTTCCAGATTCTTACAGGCCAATAACACTACTACCGGTTCTGGGAAAAGCCTTGGAAAAGCTGCTCCTCCTTCGAATTAACAAATTCAACCACGATAATAAAACAATAGGCACAAATCAATACGGTTTCATCTCAGGAAAATCTACCGAAGACGCACTACACAATCTACTCCAAAACATTGAACAAAACAAGAGCAACCAATACCATACATGTTTGATCTCCTTAGATATCAAAGGAGCTTTTGACTCTCTATGGTGGCCTTCACTTTTAAATCAACTAAACTACAGAAACTACCCGGCCGACATCATTAACATAATAGAAAACTACCTAACAAATAGAACAGTGCAACTTAGACAAGGACAGGATTCCGCAAACACAACACTTGAAAAAGGCTGCCCGCAAGGCTCATGTATAGGTCCCTTTCTCTGGCTCACAGTCATCCAATCACTTCTGGACCAAGATTGGGGCCCGAACTGCAACATCCAAGCGTTCGCAGACGACGTAACAATTACAATAAAAGGAACTACAAGACGGGAAATAGAGAATACTGCTAAGACAACACTCCTGGAGGTACAGAAATGGTGCCAAAGGGAAAAACTAACAATTTCAACCCAAAAATCAAAAGCAATTATAATAGCAAAGAAAAGGCACATGATTCGTAAACCGACAATCAAAGCAGGTCAATGGCACATTAAAGTCACCAAAGATCTCAAACTCCTGGGGATCATCATTGACGAGAACCTCTCTTTCCTCCCACATCTACAGGCCATAGGAAATAGAACAATAATCCTTTCCAATAGAATTAAAACCACAATAGGCAGAAATTGGGGCACAAACCCAAAAATGGTTAAAATTTGGTATAAGACAGTAGCAGAGCGTCAAGTATGCTATGCGGCCAGCATCTGGGCAAGCAACATCACAACAAGAATTATTAGAAAACTGGCAACAATCCAACGTTACTTTGCCCTACGCATGTGCAGAGGATACCGCACTGCCCCAACAAACGCCATACTGGTACTCTGCGGCCTTGTCCCTCTTCATCTAATAGCAATTAAAGAAGCAGCCACCAACAAAATAATTAGGCACAGTTCTGATGTTAATTTCCTAGGACAAACAATAAGGGCCCAAGACTATGAAACAACTTTAAACATCTGGGAAGAAGACCCAGAGGAAATGGACTTCTCCAACATCGACAAACTAAACACAACACCAGCAACTTACAATATATACACAGACGGATCTAAGACAGAAGAAGGAGTTGGTGCGGCCTTCGTCATATACACAGGAAATCAAGAAACCCTCACATGGAAAACCAGTCTCCATCCCAATAACACAGTGTCACAGGCGGAAAAGATAGCAGTTCTGTTTGCAACCAACTGGGCCTCCAACCAAAATGAACCTACAACCATCCATACTGACAGTCTCTCAACTCTCCACACAATCAAAAGAGTCCAGAACAAGGATAGAATTACGAAAGACATCAGACAAGTTTTAAAACTTAACCAAGACATAAAAATACAGTGGGTCAAAGCTCACGCAGGAATTAAGGGCAATGAGAGAGCAGACCAACTCGCCAAAGAAGGAGCTGCGGGCGATGCCCCATTGTCTATCCAACTCAAACTCAACAAAGGATTCCTCAAAAACCGTCTAAAAACCCTCATCATGAACGAGTGGCAAAATGAATGGGACAGGGGAGACACTGGCCGCAGAACCTACGACTTCTTCAACAAAGTCAATCACAACAGAAACCCACCGGGACCCTACCTAACAGCCTACTTGACGGGACATGGCCCGTTCCCGTCCTATCTACACAGATTCTGCCTCATCACCAACAATAACTGCATTTGCGGGGAGCCGGGAACTCCGGACCACTACTTATTCCACTGCCCTCTAACGACAACCAATCATTTAAAAGAACCAAACATCAACTTAAGCATAGCGTGGAAACATAATACTGCCACCAACAACAAAGCCCAAGTCAAAATAATGAAAGTAATGCACTTCCTTTTCAACAATATAGACATAATTACAGGACCACACTTCCAACTTCACACCACCATTTAACAACGGCTTTCTTCAACAGTATTGTCAGGACAGGACAACTGATTTAACTGTACCATCTGCCATAGACTCTCGAAAGTTAAACTTTAAAGTTCCTCAATGCATCGCTTCGCATCAATTTTGAATTCTGAGCAAACTTAAACGCCAAGATTAGAAAACTCCAATGCCAAGCTGAGAAAACACCATTGCAAATAGCACCTCAATGGCCGGGGGGCGGTTTAAGGCGCCCCCTGCCCAGTCCTCGCCCCAATTCTGGGGAATACTCTCCTTCCGTGGTTGGCCACAAAAAACCGCTCATAACCTGCTATCACAGCGGGGACGAGGGGGCCACCTGCGGTGCCCAAACCCAAGTTGAAGTTCTTCATTTCCGCAATCTATGACAGCATCAGTGGCACGGAAAAAGTCCCATCCAAGTATCATTTGGTGGCTACACTGTGGAAATACCAGAAATTCAAACGGTTTCACAATCCCATTCAAGTCGACTTTTAATACACAGCGTCCTGAGGTGGCTACAGATTTTCCACAGGCAGTTTTCAGTATAGGTCCATTCTCAGTAAACATAGGAGTATTCAATTTTACGCGTAATTCTTCAGATATGACCGAGTAATCGGCACCAGAATCAACAAGGGCTTTTACACATTGTCCATTCACTGTGATATAGGTAGAATTTTTCTTTAACTTGGTTGTAGTATACGTCGGAGGATTTTCTTCAACAGCGGCCTTACCTCCTGGACAGGTCGCCTGAGTTAGTTTTCCTCATTTGGTCGGCGTGGAGAACGGCTGGAGCGGCGAACAGGCGACTGTGACTGTCGGCGGTTGAAGGAGCGGCGAGGGTATGGTGAACTACTTCTGAAACTGGAAGAAGTAGGCTGTACATGTTGTGCATAGCTGTCGTCAAAGCTGTGTAGGGACTCGGTGTCAATTTCTCGTCGAGGGTTAGATGTTCTGAGGGCTCTTGTATCTGCAAATATTTGTCGTCTCTCCCTACAGTACCTCAGCACGTGTCCTGGGCGTCCGCAATGGTAGCAGATAGGCACATTATTGGCAGCTCTCCACAGGTCTGTCTTACGCTGCGGAACGGCGCTGTTTCTGGCCTCACGTCTCGGCTGCGACCTAACTGGAACTGAAACTCGGGGAGGGGCGTTGCGTCTTCTTGGACCTGTGAGTGGTGCTAGAGCTTCCATAACTTCTTCCCGGACCAGAGATGCAACGTCCGTTGGTGATGCAGTGTCGTCGTTCGTGTAGTTTTGCACTTCCGGCAAGAGCTTTTGAAGCTCTTCCCTGACAATTGTTCGTACCAGAGATCTTATATCACCAATGTCTGTTTCGGTCGAAACTGCAGAAACATTTGGCAGCCTCTGGAATCTTGGTCGGGTGATACGTCTTCGTCGGAGGCTTTCTATTTGACGGCAGCGTTTCACAAAAGCATCGACGGTCTCATAGTCCTGAACCAATAGGATGTGGTGCAAGTCCTCTGCAATCCCCTTCATGAGATGGGCTACTTTCTCGACATCTGGCATGGAAGGATCAACTTTTCGGCATAGAGCGAGTACGTCTTGGATGTATGATTCAGACGTCTCGCCAATTTGTTGAGCACGTGTAACCAACAGTCTCTCAGCTTGACGCTTTATGTCATCTGTTTGGCAAAACGTGTTGTTCAGGGAATTACTGAACGAAGTCCAATCAGTAAAAGTGTCCTCATTGTTATCAAACCATTGTCGGGCTGTTCCGGCGAGGTAGAATATGACGTTTGCCAGACACATCTGTTCGTCCCAACGGTTATAGCTGGCGATTCGTTGAAAGTCCTTGAGCCATCGGCGAACATCTGGTTGGTCGTCTCCAGAGAATATGCATGGACTTCTGGGTGGCTGGTAGGTCAGGAACGGCACTGGTGCGATGGTGACTGGAGCGGAGCTGGCGACTGGGAGCTTTTGCTCGGTGTCTTCATGGTCAGACATTTTCCTCGGGCCTCTACTTGGATTCGGTAAAGAGCCAAACTCAGGAGGGAGTCCTTGAAGACGTAAACTTCTGCGAAGTTCTTCCGCCGTATTTATTTTACCCGGCGCCTCCACCAAAATGTCGTGTAGATTTATTATAGGTAAGCTAACCTCTTCGTGTAAATTTGCAAAAGGCAAGCGAGGACACAGATTACTGATCTCAACTCGAGACTTTATTATTCACTTGAACTGAGTGATACATCTCCTTTTATACCTTTTCCGAAAATGAATCGAACATTCGAGAATTCGAAAGTTCTAGAAATTAACATAAGTATATTACTGAAGAAGTGAGAAACACAAACAGAAAGGAAACTTTAAAATGAAATCTACTTTTAGGCCACTTGCCTCTAGTGGGATTGGAACTCCGTACCTTCCGATTCGCAGTAAGGTGCAATACCGACTGAGCCTCGATTTTCAGACGAAGTGAATAAGTTTCGCTACAATATGATAAAGGTTTGAGGGAGGCTTAATTCAAAGCTTACGAGAAACTGTGTTCTAGCTTTCTCCGAGGATTGTTAATTCACAATATGCGTTAAATGTATGTAACGTTGAAAAAGATTAACACTAAGATAATTATCTTAACAACAGAATAATCAAACCTTGTAATTTGTAATGAGTTTGACCGTTACAACATATATCACTAGGGAAAACTTTAATAGATAGAATGTATTAAGAAAACAATAACTTTATTTTAGTCTGCCCCTACGTTATTAATGATAATATCATTGACAAACAAAATATAACTAGCTTTTCTAAAAGAAAATATTGTTTTACGAAAACGAACCAGTTGTTTCAGATCTTTAACAGTAAAACCTAATTAATTTTAATTACAACTCCTTTATAATTGATGGCATTTCGTGAATAATCTTTAAACCTAAACATTCTCAATGTAGAAAGGGTTGTTTCCGTTATTTCATCAAATTATCATCAACGGCTCAGTATCAATTTGTTTACACAAACTAACGTTTTCACAAATAATATTTATTTTTATAATTTGACACATATCGCTTGATCAAGGTACCTGATTAGAAGTTGCAGAATACGAATGGTTTGCTTTGTGTTAGCTAAATCGCAAAGGATTCAGGAAAATGCATGCTTCGACAAGTATGAGATAAAAAACCCGAAATCCAAATATTTCACAAAATGAAAATAATAAAATTCAAGCAATCGAATCAATAGCTGGTTTATGCAGCAGAAATTGTTAAAAACAACCTTATTAAACAATTGGGTTCTGGTTTACTTATTGCTTGGAGCTTAACCTGAGAAATCCATAAGACCTTATTGTTATTCTCAAGCGAAACACTCTGCCACATGGAATAAGGCAGTTAATCTACCATCTGTTGTGTGTTATTGAACCCAGTCCGGAAAATTAAGTCTTTTTATGCACAGCTTAGAGATCAGTTACACTAGTCCGTGCGTGCCTGCTTTAAATGCTTGTAAGGCCTAAAATTAGAGACTGGAGGTTGGAAAATGGAACTCTCTCCCCTATTCTCTATTGATAAAAAAAGAAAAAGCTTATGTTTCAATGCCGTTCCCTTAGCAACCGCTGTACAGATAGGTGGTGATCATTGCAATTGAATTTAGAGAAATATGTGTGATTTACACAGCAATTCTTCTTGCTAAATGTATTACTTTTTTTTACCAAGCAGTGGCAGTTGCAATTTTCCTCCTTTTAAGTTAACAGTCCATCTTATGTGTGCTATTTAGCACGAATATTGACATATTCCATTGTGCTAAGCCAATGGCATTTAAGTAAAAAAAAAATGTTTAAATGACGTCCAATTTTATAGAGTTAGAATATAAAGTATTTTCTAAAATAGCTATCAGTTTTATACGAGATTTTAGATGCACATTTAAAAGAAATAACTCAAAATCGTAATAATAATATTTATTTGTAGTTATTTTTAAATGAGAAATTTTTTTTTATATACTGGTGGTGAGATCATAGCAATTTGAAGTAACAGAAATATGTTTGATTTACATGCTGGTTTTTCTTGCTATATGTATAGTTTTTTATCGATTTTTTAGCGAATGTTAATTGTTTCATTAGTCTCTTTGTTTTAACAAGAGTTAAAGCAAAGAGGCTAATGCAATAAAATGCAACTTTTGTGTAATTTGCTATTTTTTATGGAATATTTCGTTAGTTTCAGGGTAATAAATACATTTTTATTGGTCATTTTATAAACATTTTTAGTTGATCAAAATCGTAACACTATTAGTAAGAATTCGAAATACTAATGATGGATTATTTCGTTGGTTTTAGTGTCATAAATATATTTTTAATGGTCATTTTCTAAACATTTTAGGTGATCAAAATCTTAACACTATTAATAAGAATACCAAATCAAATACTTATTGAACCATAAATACTTCTGTTACAGACAGTTTTTTACAAATCTGTAACACTTCTTTGAATTCCAAAATACACTATTCAGCAAATTAATACGCACAACGAAGTACTAATTTGGTATTGATATGTTAACGAATGAAATAGATTAATAGATTTATGACAAATCTGTAACACTTGTTTTTAAATCGAAGAATAAAGTATTAAGCAAATTTTTCGTCTAATAGAAAATATTTAATTTGACAAACATTTTAGTTTGATTGTGATGATATTGTTTATATTAGAAGTTATAGAGAGAGAGAGAGAGAGAGAGAGAGAGAGGTATAATATCTACTTTGCTGTATTAAAATTAGTTTTATACATTTTATGCCCTTTGCCATTGATTTCTTAACATTATACATTTAAAAAAATGTTTGTAATATTTATAAAAATCTGCTTCTTCACTCTAGATTTTTTATTAAATTGTAAGCTTTTCTCATATTTGTTTACATATTATTGTAAATCTACTGTTGTAATCTACATTATATAATACCGTTAAATTTACTTTCAATATTTAATATTTCAATTTTATTTTGTTGGAAATCATGCTATTAACTTTTATGTTTCCAATAAACCGCCGTAATATAAACACCTACTGACTCAGTAAACTAAAAACAGTTCATATTTAGAGAAAATTTTTAAACGCATTTTCATCATCATAATATCAAAAACTTACTGCGCACGTTCGAAGTACAGTGCCCAGTTATTTAAACTGTATGGAACCTCAAGTGTCTTAACACTTCTGAAAGGGTTAGTTGGGTTCCTACTATTCTAGATATAAGGCTTAAGATTTAGAAGATTCTATAAGGCTAACGTATACAAATATCCTCTCATTCAATGTTGTGATGACAGGAAATCGGCGATGAGATATACGGTGTTTCGCCTCTTCTTTAAAAACTAAACGTAACCATTTTTTTGCTATGCGTAAAATCGGTCCATGTAAAGCGATGTATCCTTGACAAATATAAATTGGCTTTACTAAACACCATAGCATGATGCATTTCAAAGGGATTAGTCAAAATTGAATATACTTCATGAAAATATAATGACGAGGTTCTTTGAATATTCTAGATAAGGCAAATGATACCTAAGATTAAGGCTAAGGTATACATAAATATGCTCAGTGATATCAAGAAATTCTATGGAACAGTGTGGGGCCACACAACGTCCCAGCTCGTCACTACAAATATTAGTATCCAAATTTTTTAATGTGCAAAATATATTCATAAAAATCTAGAGACCTTAACCCATAAAGCTTTTTTTACATTTTTTTAGCAGAGTGACATTTAATTTAATTTTTTGTAATTTCAATACACCAGAAAAAAAGGTAAGATTTGCCGTATGCCACACACCCCCCCCCCCTCTCACTAAAAAAATTACTATCAAACTTTTGTTGTATGCAAATTGCACTGATATTGACGACCTCCCACTTTCTCTTAAAAACTATTAGTCCCGAATTTTTATTGCGTGAAAAATGCTATTATATTAGGCGAAAGGTGTTCGTCCGAGGCTGTCTTTAAAAACCAGTTTTTATGATAGTGCTCTTCAAATTATTTTTGTGATTAAAATGTTTTTGAGAATCGTTGAGATGTATTAACGTGTACCGTTTCTCATTAAAAAATTATTAGTACGAAATTTTTGCTATGAGCATTTATTGAAATGTCCTAGAGAAGCGGTGAAATATAACGTATGCCACCTCTACTTAAATTACTATTCGGACCAAACTTTGTTACACTGAAAATTCATTCATATATACGATACCCCACCTCCTCATAAAAAATATTATTACGAGAACCAAATTTTTGTTATATACAAAATATAATACACAATGTTTTACCTTCTTTTAAAAACTACTAGTAAAATTTTTTGATATGTGCAAAATGGTATAAAATTATGGGATGTCTTCGTCCATGTCTGTGTATCAAAGCCAAATTTTAGAGTATATTTTAGAGCTCTTCAAATTATTTTCGCTTTCTGTAATATTCAAGAGAAGCGGTGAGATATACCGTTTGCCACCACTTATTAAAAAATTATTAGTAGCACATTTTTGTTACATACAAAAATGCTATTATATTAGGTGATAAGTCTTTGTCCATAAAAGCTGCCTTGCAATAACCATTTTTAGCACAGTGCTCTTCGAATTAATTTTGTCTCATAGAAATGCTCTCTTTAAAAAACTATTGGTATCAAAACTTATTTACACAATGCATTCATATTAGGTGATAGGTCTCACCCATAAAGCTCTTTCTTAAAGCAACTTTTAGCAAATTATTTCTGTGCCATTGAATATTTTATAAGCAGATTACATCACCAGACAAATTCCTCCGCGGGGTGAAATGGGCGAAGAACACACCTGCAGGACGGCCCTAACCCACTCTAAATATTTCAAAAGCAATTCAAGCTTGCCGTGCGTGTACAGCCGCCATTGACAAGACCATCCAAGTCCGCTGATCCTCCAGATTGTCTTGCTCGACAATGCCAAAAGCCAATCCATAATTCTTTACTTCACTCCGAAGGTTTGATTCGATAGCCGGGTGCCTTAACGGAATGTCGGTTCTCAGGGAATTCCAGTGAGTCGGAGGAGCGCCAATATTGATCAAAGGACTCTAGGGAAATGAAATTCAAAACGGATTATTCCGTGTGTGACTCCTAAAGGAAATCAGGGGATGCTCCTATTATTAGTGAGCTCTTTGTTTGCATAAGGAAGGAACAACACTATCCCTTCTCGCTGGTGCATTCATTCAGATGCGTGACCAAAGGGTACTATGCTTCGCATGCGGGGACTTGTTAATAAGATTTCATTCAATAACTGCGCGTTTTTAGTGGAGGAGCCAATTTGGAACTGGAATGAGGTGCATCGACTCAATGGATGCATTCCTGGAAAAGATGTCAATCTGGTGCTCGTTAGGAGGTATGCTTTGGAATATGTCGATGGGTGCCATTAAAAAATCGGTTTCGTAGCACTGTGAAGTTTGAGAATAATGCTTTTAACTTTTATTGCTAAGATTGTGATGGGAAATGGTGTTAAAGGTCTAAGAAGTAACACAAAGGGGAATCGATCTCGAAACAGCATTTTCTCGCATATGCGTGCAGTATATTAATTTCTCTATTATTAATTAACCATTTAAAACTTAATTTCTTCATCTGCACGTTTTAAAGAACAATTGCATGCTCAAGAGATATAATCTGCTCAAGATATAAGTGTTTTAGAGAGATTTTGGATAGTTAAGTTGAGAGATATTTGTATTTATGTGTGGTAAATGTATAAGAGGGGGAAATATAAGCATTTGCTTGTATACGTTTTACTTGTCGGAGAATTCAACTTATTAAAATAAATCTGTAATTAACGCAGTTGTATCATTTGTATGACACATATTGGTCTACTTATCTTTCATGTAGCAAAAACTGAACAAACTCCAAAACACAAACCTTTAAAATAAGTCGGTCAAATATATTGAAACATGGAATTAAACAAGGAAAACAATTCAAAACACAACTATTTATCAGAACTGAAAACGTAGAAAGGATTGCAAATAGCATTTGGATGGAACAAAGACATCCTCCATCATCAGGACAGAGGTAAGTCTGTAGGTAGGTAGTTAATGAACGTCCCACTAAAGCAACACAATGGGCTATGATAAGATCTAAGGAAACATGCGAGTCGAATTACATTTTTCTAGATTAAAATTTACACCACTCTTTTTTAACCCTCCATTCGTCCATGAACATGTACTATTACATAGATGTACGAGACATCTCGCCATTTTCAAATTTGCAGATTGTTTTATCCCGATTGACTGTATTTTAGTCAGTTTTCTTCTAATGACGAGATATCTCTTTTTCATCAAGATGTGGTCAATTTGGCTAATAGCGAGACACCCTTCTTCGTAATAACCACCAGGAGGGTTAAATAATTCTGTAAGTGTTGGTAAGTATTCGCCTATATCGTTCTACAACATAAAAATACATTCACTGATATACAACTCGAGAATAGATATCGGGGAATAAACCAGTGCGGTTGATTTGAAATCAACCTGGTCAGATAATTCTCAACACTATTAAGCGATTGAATGATTGTTTATTTCCTTGTTTTCCACACATTCCATATGTTCTTACAGCCCTCAATTCAAAGTTCGTTTAGTGTGACCAACATGACCACACGTACACAGTATGTGATATACGCAAATATTCCCCACTTTTTGGTGGGCTTTGAATGAGATCTTTATAACAGATTCGAAATGCCATACTATACGAGGGCCGACCAATCGCTCTGGTGATTGAGTTGTTAGCCTCTAGATTGGAAGGTTCCTGGTTCAAATCCGGGTCTATGCAGGGATGTTTGTAAGCGTCTGGTGTAGAGGCGACTGGTGCACCTTAAATCTATCGTGACCGAAAGTCCTCACGTTGTGTGGAGGTTGGAGAGTGGGGTGCCATCTAAGGTGTTGCCTAGTCATCTGACCGTGGTTCAAAATTACACGGTGTTGTCCTCGGATCTTTCACTTAAGGGATTGATCCCTGACCGTCGTCAAAGAACGTTGTGTTGCTCTAGTATGACGTCAATTAAAAATTATCAAAATTACCAAATTACCTACTATACGAAAAAGACAACTCTAAAATCAAAACGTTTAACCATCCAAGTGGCTCAAACCCGATATCTCGTTCATAAAGATCTGACCAATTCTGCTAATGTCGAGATATGTCGTCATCAATATATTGTTTTTTTTTTATGATGACGAGATCACGATCTGATCAGCTTTATTATAATGACAAGGTATCTCGTCCATCAAGATCTAGTTAGTTTTGTTAATGATACTTCGTCGAGACTTGCACCAGAAGGAACAACCGTACAATTGGTTTTGGTGAAATATCACATTCATCAAGATCTGGTCAATTTTACTAGTGTGAGATATATCGTTATCAAGATATGATCAGTTTTGGTGGTGTGAGATATCTCGTCAACAAGTTCTTGCCGACGTTTTGATGATGACGAGATCAAAATATGGTCAGTTTTCTTTTAATGACGAGATATCACTCTCGCCTATCAAGATGTGCTAATAGCTGAGGTAATTACCAGATACCTCGCCAAGACGATCACCAGGAGGTTTAAGGGTAACATATCAGTTTTCATCATTTTCACCATCTGAATGATATACAACAATACCTAATCAGTCTAACAGATGTCCAAATAAATTCCACCCATTCCGGCTCATGTACGATAATGATACAAAGTACTTGGATTTATAGAAATCGATTTTATAACTATATTTGACACCTGCTCTCTTTTCCATTTACCTTCTAAGAAATTCAAATTAATTTTGAATAGACATGTAGTTCTCCCTCTCGTGGAAAACATTTAAATAATAAGAAAATTTCAGTTTCTGAGAATGCACATTTTAAAAGCGTTTATATTACTTTTGTATACTGATCTCGAATAGGTTATTTTTAGTTAAGTATTAAAAACGAATTGGAGATTTAAATAGATAAAAACGTATTTCTCACTTTAAAGTATTAATAGAATTCCACCTAATAAAATATATCCGCAATTCATAGTTATGTTTCACGTATAAAGTGTAACCTTTATATCATTGGGCCCAAATTTATTGCACTTGAGAGTCCCTTAGGCAAAAAAAATAACCACGTAAAGCAACTATTCTCTCAACAACCTTTTCCGCCAGGATAGCCCGTTTGGAAGGGTACCAGATTGACAACCGAAGAGTTACGAATTCGAATCCAACCAAAGACCGTCGTGTACAAAAAGTGGCTGGTGCACGTTATAACTGTGGTGGCTTCAAATATCCTCACTTGACGAAGTGTGGAATTTTGGAAAGTGAAGGGCCAGCTAAAGTGTAACATCATCTTCTAATTGTGGTTGAAAATTACGTGGGGTTGTCCACGAATCTTTATTTTCAGGTTTTATCCCAGAATGTCACCAATGGCAACCGTGTTGCTCCAACGTGACGTTAATTAAAATAACTACCTACCTACTTCAAAATTTTTTTAATACACTTGTGTTCAAAATTAACTTTGCATACCCAAAAATAATTACATTACATGAAATACCCAATCCATGTAATCCATTTTTGCAGGGAATGTGTGAAAGACAAGTCTAATTAGAATTATCCAATCAAAGTATTCAAACGGTTTATGATATGCTAATCAAGGCGTTTCATCATCCGACGGTGAATCAAGCACTTTGCGGAAAGTAAAATGTCAGAGTAGATTTCTGCAATACAGCGTTTGATTTCAGTGTGTAAGGACACAAAACGGTTTGTTATGAATCCGAAGTATCATTTGGAAGAATCTGGGAAGTGTCGCATTATCGGCCGTTTAGAGCAGTGCAGACAATCATGGAAGCAGCGAGATGTGTGAATATTTCAAGACAGACAGTCTCTGCGCTATGGAAACAATTTTAGAACACTGTAACTGTTATAAGGATGCCTGGACAAGGTCGTAAACGTATGACAGCTGATTCTTAAGATCAATATATGGCAATAACTGCACGTCGTGGCAGGAATTCTACTGTTCGGTAGTTAAGTTCAGAGCTTGCAGCCGCCCCGAAAACTAGTGTATCAAGGCAAACTGTATACAGAAGACTTGATGAAAAAGGCCTTTATGCCAGTATTTACAGTATACATTACAGTATTGCCAGTATACTGTATTTACAACACAATAGGGATTAATTAGTGCGAAGAACATCAGAACTGGATTCAACACAAATGAACCCATGTTCTATTTACTGATGAGTCGAGGTTTTGTTTAACATCTGATTCGAAGCGTTTTTACATCTGGAGGGGATCAGGAACGCGAAATCTTTCTTCGAACACTATGGAATGTGACCGTTTTGGTAGGTGTGATGGTGTGTGGTGGAGTAATGATCGTTGGACGTACGCACCTACACGTTTTCAACAGAGGATATGTGACCGGCCAGAGATAGTGGGCCGAGGTCTTAGAACGTTATGTAAGACATTTAAGAGGTGCATATGGATCTGATATTTTATTTATGGAAGATATTGCTCATCCGCATCGATCAAACCTCGTTGACGAATTCTTTGAAAAGGAAGCCATTGAGCGAATATTGTGGCCTGCAAAATCTTCTGATCTGAACCCGATAGAGAACTTATGGGACTACCTTGGAAAAGCAGTTGCACGAGACATCCTACTCTTAGAGATATAAATGCCCTCAATGTTGAAGGAGGGAAACTTTATTTCCCAAACTGTGGTTAACAACATTATTGCCAGCATGAAATCACGTTGTGACATGTGTGCACAACCCAGGGGCGATCACATTCTACACTGGATTCCAAATTAAGGAAAGATCACAAAAATAGCGATAATTCGTTAAAAACGAAACCTATACGTATGAAATTTGCATACGTTGTTAGATAAAAGATGTTGAATAAAACTGCAAAATGCAAATTAGTGGCTCTGTAATCGGATTGCTTCATCTGTGAGGAGCAAGAAAATGTACTGTAGAGAGTAAGGCTGCATATATCGATGTGATAGTGAGATAAGTTATCTGGAATAGCCCATTCGTTACAATGACCTCGAGGTATCATTTGTCCGTAGAACTGCGATTTAGAACCGTTATGAGACTGGAGGCATGTCAAAATCAAAGAGAGGTGGCTTTATGTCTAAATGTGAGTCATTTTGTGGTTCATAGACTTTGGTAACAATTTCAAACCACTGGTTCGGCATACAGAAGGTTAAGCCAAGGACGACCAAGCACTACGATGACCTATATTTGCGATTACATGTACGAAGGAGTAAAACCACAACCCCATCTCATCTTAGAGTTTCTCTTGCTGGACCCACCGGAAGAGCCGCGGTAGCTCAATCAGTAGAGCGTTGGGCTCGCATCGGAAGGGTTGTGGGTTCTGTCCTCAGCGGAGCCTGAAATTCTGATGGTTGCGAGATCAGCGCTTAGATCTGGCTAAAGACCGTCGTGTTCGCTAATGGTGGCTGGGGCACGTTAAATAGGTCGTGGTCACAAAGTCTCCCATGTTCCCATCCCAAATCAATGCATCTGGGGGTACCTGATCAGGGGGTTATCGGCCTCTGATTGGGATCTAAATTACGATATGTGTGAGTGAATAGATGTGTGAAAGGGACCTTTCTGTAAAACGGATGTGTCATGTATGAAGAAGTCCAACCCTCCGGGGCAATGGCACACCCAATTGGGCAATATATGGCCCGCACGACAACAACAATCGGAGGGTTGGTGTCAACGTCTACCGTGCATAGAAGGTGGAAGAACTACAAGAAGGCGGTCTTTACGCTAGGCGATCATCCATTTGTGTGCCGCTTACCTCACGTCACAGGACGGAACGTTTGAGGTGGGCACGTCAACATGTCTACGGGACGGCTGATCAATGGAGATGTGTTCTCTTCACGGATGAGTCCCAGTTTAGCCTTAAAAGCGTTAGTAGGCGTTGTTTGATTTGGAGAGAACAGGGAACATGTTATCGTAAATCAAACATTCATAAAAGAGATTCATACGAAGAAGGCAGTGTCTGTATATGGCGTGGTATATTTTTGGGTGGACGCACAGATCTCCATGTCATTCCACGTGAAACCGTGGATGCTCACGTCTATAGAGATGACACCTTTGATGCTTAGATGATCCCTTATGCCGGTGCAATAGGTAATGATTTCCTGTTGCATGACAATAACGCCAGTCCGCACAGGGATAGCATAGTGGAACACCATACATTTCAGCGCATGGACTGGCCAGCTCGATTACCGGACTTGAATCCCATCGAGTACGTTTGGGATGATTTTGGAAGACGTGTTGCTGCTCTCAATCCTCTTGCTCAGACCCTTGCCACGCTTACAACTGCTTTGCAAGAACAATGGTTCGCTCTTCCCAGCGAACTCATCCATCGCATAATTGACTGTATCACACACCGTTTTATGTGCTGTATTTCTTCTTGGGGTGATCATACTCCATATATAAGCTACTTTTCCTATACTTAACTCACACATTCACTTTGTTAATTTAATACATGTGCTAATTTCTGAAACACTGTAATCGTATCGTATTTTATTTTTCAGGTTATTTTATACCTTACTATGTGTTGTATACTGGGGTTCAGTTTCATTAAATTCTACATGTAACCTTTTGAGTAATGGCTATTTTTGTGATTTTTCCTTAATTTTTAGAAAACAGTGAATATTAAATTCTTAAGCCTTAATTTTTGTTGAGTTTTTTTTTTTTTTTCTGAACTCTACTTGGCACATATTATTTCCAATTTTTATGGCTTCATGCTATAGTTTTATATCATATGCAGTGTTCTTAAATTTTTTCCTCTGTACTTATGTGTTATAATGTTATGTCTCATTCCAGACAAATTCATAAAATTACTGTTCTCAGTTTCTGAGAAATCCTTTATTCTATGCATGTCAAGATAATTTTGGACACCATTGTAGTTAAAAATCACTGCTTCATTTAAATTATCTACGTATGGTTTGGCCAAAAAGTAACTTGTCTTATATAAGAGCCCCCTACGTACCGCAATTTTCCACGAATCAGAATGGATCTTGAAATTTAGGAAGGTGCACCCTTATATTTCGTGAAATATGATTGAATAGCGAAAAACCAAAAGTGGCTTTTAAATTGCATCTCGATTGTCAAAACATCTCGCACATTGTTCAGATTTGCTAATGACGATATACTTCGTCCAGATAACCAACAGGATTGGTTGGGTTTTATGAAGCAGGTACATTTTCAGGTACAAGTAAAGAAGGAAAATTTATACACTGTCGTGCAAAACTTAGGAGGGGCGCCATTTATTTTTAAATTCACATCCTCACAATTACGCGAATCAGTATATGGTGTTTTGTATAAACATATTTTCTAAAAAGATGACTGCTATTCAAATTTTGCATTTAATGTCCTAGGCATTGACATACGAATGGGAAGGACCACATCCGCAGCCTCATTCTCTTTATTGAAATCAAGTCGAAAGCCTGCATCTGAGTAAGAGGACATTCCGCTTCTTAAAGACTCCATCCTCTCCTATTTTAAGTTTCCACAGTTGTCCTTTTGTCTTGTCATCCAATATATTGTCACCACTTCATTTCAAGGATTTTTGCAGTTCGCTTACGTTCTTGATAACGTTTTGTATTTACTAATAGGTTTCGTAAGATAATGGTAATGACTTAATGCTGCACTGGCGCAATAAAGAGGCTATTGTCAACGGATCGGTAACGAACCCGAAGGGAAACAACCGAGGACAATACCACGTACTTTTGAACCATGGTCAGATGACAAGGTCCCACTTGAGCTGGTATACCATTCTTCAAATTTCCACATCAAGCCGACTTAAGGACATTTGTGGCCACTACAGATTTACTGTGCACCATTCCTCTGTGTACACGACGGCCTGTGGTTGCATTCGAACTTGCAACCCTCCAGTTCCTAATCTGTTACTCTTCCATCTGGGCTACCTCGGCTCTAATGGGATTCTTATCTCTGAATGGAAGTTTTGAAATAGTTTCCCACATCGATGTCACTATACTGCACAGTAGCAGTTGAAACTTTAATGGTGCCTAAGTTTTGCACACCAACAGAGTTAAACATTTTGATTGATTAGAAAAGATTGATAATTCCCATGAGCATAAATATTCCGTTGTATTGGCATTGTTTTAATTCAGGTTGTATACATACAATTCGGATTCATTCAATTTGGCAAGTGTATTCCTAAATTCTAAATCTAAGCAAATTTTAAAGTAAAACTGTCGTACCAGTCCATAGATTAACCTTCCTGGTGGTTGTCTCAATGGGGTATCTCGTCATTGGCAAAACTAACTTGATCATGATGAGCGAGATATCTCGTATTTAGAAAAAACAAACCACATCTTGAACTCGTCATGTTCATAAAATTGACAAAATCTTGATGATGAGATATTTCGTCATCATCACCTCATCTCATCTTGATGATGAGATATTTCGTCATCAACCTATTGACATTGGAAGGATGTTGATGGACAATATATCTCGTTGAATTATCTAAGTCACAATTTAATACGTTCGAACGTGGTAAAATTCTCATTTGCACATACAACAGAATGTGAGGATTATCTAA
The DNA here is from genome assembly GCA_947359465.1 of Metellina segmentata. Lineage (NCBI taxonomy): Eukaryota > Metazoa > Arthropoda > Arachnida > Araneae > Tetragnathidae > Metellina > Metellina segmentata. Next base: position 69,387,933 of record OX375872.1, on the reverse strand, counting down.
AACATGTTTCAAGGAAATCGAGAAGAATCTGATAAGCAGGGAACAGTTTTAAATGATAAAATGTGCAATCATTTTTATCGAAAAAAACACACTTTTGTAGATTTACTATACGTATCTATTGCATATCCAAGCCAAAGTAACATTTTTGTTTCACCTTCATTAAGTTTTTTCTTGACGTTGTCTTATGTTCAGCGCAGCTTGGCCAAATATGGTCACAAACCAAAAAACGACAAACCAAATCAAAATATTAGGTACATACATAGGTATTTTAATTAACGTCGCACTGGAGCAACACACCGAGCTATTGGCAATGGTCCGGGATCAGATCCGAAAGGAAAGGTCCGTGGACAGCACCACGTAATTTTGAACCACGGTCAGGTGAGGTGGTTATACTTGAGCTGGCACCCCACTCTCAAACTTTCACACCATGACAACATGAGGACATTTGAGGCCACGACACATTTAACGTGCACGAAGCTCTTTGTACACGACAGTCTTTCGTTGGATTCGAATTCGCAACCGTCCGGTTGCTAATACGTTAATTTTACAATCAGGTTATCACTTATTTTAGAATACTTCATATCAATCGTAATTTGAATGTCCTTTTGCTTCATTTTAGTGTAATACATTAGAAAAATGTGTATAACAACATTTTTTTATGTTTACAATATACCGCGAAGTGTAGTAAAAACCTTTTTTTTTTTTTTTTAGTCTTGATATTCCATTATTCAATTTTTCAAGTTTTGATGAGCATTGCATTAAAATATTTTAATCATTCACCATATTAGAATACTCGAAAAAAGTGGTCAAAATAAAAAATTAAATAATTATTGTGGTTGGTTCTGAAAGATTGAAATATATATTATGATTAAATTTAGGTGCTACAATACTGCTTCTGAAGTAGAAAAGTATTCCACTCATGTTTGTTCATCATCCTGCAAAGTATGGGTCAAGTTCAACAAACTTTTGCAAAGCATGGTTCAGGATCTGCCAACTTAATATTGTTGATTTGTATAAATAAGGGCGTAATCAGAATTATAGTAATTTTCTCAAATGTTCTAAAACACGTCGGCAGAGTAACGCTTCAAGTGGTTTCGACTAGATATTTCGTGTTCATCGAGATGATTTGACCTATTCTGCTAATGTCCAGAAATCTTTTATCAAGATATCTCCGATTTGTTAACTATGACGAGAACAAAATTGGTCAGTCTTCGGACGAGAGGCGACGAGACCGTGGTATACGAGATATCTCATCCACCTATACGTGGTCAGTTTTCATAGTGATAAGTTATATCCTCGAGATAGTCACCAAAAGGTTTAAAACAATATTCTAACAATGGACAAATTGAAAGTATCCGTGTTAAAGATGGCAAAAAGTCGAAAACACTTGTAGAGATAATTAAAAGCTGAATGATGTTGCTGAAGGAAACTGTTTCATATGTTTACAGTAATCATACAAACTGTGGAAAGAACACGGTATTGATATTCGGAAATCAGCAATGTTCAAACGTTTTCATATGCATGTGTTCTAGTTTCGTACAATATTGACAAAGCATCTTATGACTCCTAAGCAGAAACAGAGTAGAGTGCGATGATACAAAAGAAGGCTGTTATGGGACCATCTGGATAAACCCAAATAGGGAAGGCCAAATTTTCAAATGTTTACAAGAATGCCTCAACAGGGTATCCGAAGTGTACTGTAGCTTATACCGGTAGTGGAAATAACATGGTATTGATATTTGGGAATCGACAACGTTAAAGCGTCTCCATAAGCTTGTGTTCTAGTTTTATGTACCATTGACGAAGAATTTTACAGGTATGACTCCTAAGAAACAGGTTATAGTGTGATGGCACAATAGAAGACTGTTTTGGGACATAGATCATAGATGTACACGTTTAGGGATGGACAATCTTGAAATGTTAACAAATAAGCTTCAGCAGAGTATTGAAACTTTATTACAATAATGGACTAATTAAACCATCTAACTGGTTTTGACGATATACCATGTTGTAACGTATACTTCCGGAATATCTTTTAAATATAATGGTAGTATTTCTTTTTCCTTGTTCCAAGACATTGCGATACTTCCTGTGTTTATTTATACTTCTTATTACTCTTGGAAAGGATATATTTTTCTTTCCACATATTTATGTGAGCTTAAATGGTTTTCCCGGAAGTTAATTATTTGTATAAAACGTTGGTGAAATGTTATTTTTGAAAACTGCTTTTTAGTCAATTGGATGTTTCTTTGAAGAGTGAACACGGTGCTGTGTCAGAGTGGCATATTTCAGCCGTTATGTTTTCTACGTATGATGAGATGTAGTTGTGACTGTGATATCGCTACCAATTTGTAAATAATTTTTTTTTATTCTTTAAAAAAAAGGGTTATTTCTTTTATTACAATGTCACAATGTCAAGACAGTCACCAAAATGGTAACACCAAATTATGAAACTATGGGAAAAATCTCTACTGTTAAAAAAGTGTTTGTGTGTCTGAGGTATCCAGACGAATCTATAGCACTTACAGTCATTAAATTTAGCACACAGGTAGTTCTTGAGGTGATTGAATAGCTTTTTTCCCCCTATGTGTTTCTTCTTTTGGAAGCGCGTCAAATTTTTTCAATGATGTAAATGACTGCTAAAGGAGAATATTGAGGGTTGTTTAAATCGGAATTACTTCTTTTGGACGAGCCAAGTTTCCACTTCGTTATTTTTGTCCTTTCATTTTCTTAGCGGATTTTCTTTTTAAGGACACGCGCAAAGTTTTGACTCTCTACCGATTCGTCACTTCAGGTTCAACAGTCGCTTCAGGTTGTATTGTTTCTTGCTTTTTTTTAAAACATAACTTATTACTGTTTCATTTGGTTTCTATTTACGTTGTTTTCTGGAATCAGTTAGTTTAGAGTAAAGACATTTTAAAAACATAGCTTTCTTCCTTTTTACCTAAACTTTAAGACTTTCTGAAAGCATCGCGATATTTATTTTTTATTATTTATGCAATTTTTGTTTATTATTATTTAATTTCATTTTTCTGAATCAGGTTGAATTTTTAAAAGCTGAACTTTATCACGGGAAATGTCAAGTGGGTACTGTTAGCAAATAATACCAAAGAAATACCTCCCCAGAAATTACTCCAATAAGCAAAAAAGGTCTTGTGTAGAATAGAAAATTCATGCAGACATAATTGGTTAAAAAAAAGGTTGCGATCTGATTGCTATTAACAAATGAAATTGTTTTCTTTTATTAAAGCTACATATAATTATGGTATTTACTAACAGATAGAAAATTTACAAGGAGATTTTGATAAGATATCCGAATGGGCTGTAAAATGGGGTATGTCATTTAATGTAGGGAAATGTCAAGTTCTGCATATGGGTTACAGGAACAGTGGAGCCGAGTACTGTCTGCAGGGAGTAAAGGTAAAGGAGGGAGAAACAGTCAAGGATCTTGGGGTGATAATTCACAGGGATTTTAAAATGGGTCACCAATGTTCAGCTGCGGGTAAAAAGGCTAATAGGTTATTGGGGTATATTAAAAAGACTGTAACTTCAAGGGATAAGAATATAATCTTGCCATTATATAAGGGTTTAGTAAGACCACATCTAGAATATGCTGTACAATTCTGGGCTCCATATATGAGAAAGGACATAGAATCAATTGAAAGGGTTCAGCACAGAGCTACAAAAATAATAAAGGGGCTAGCAAATTTCGACTATACTGAACGTTTAAGTAAGCTAAACATGTATACACTGGAAAGAAGAAGAAGGAGGGGGGATTTGATTCAGCTTTTCAAGTTTGTAAAACAAGGGGACACAGAGGGCTTAAATTTCAATAGGGATAACAGAACAAGGGGCCATGGGTATAAATTGAATAACACACATTTTAATCGGGATTTAAGGAAAAACTACTACTTTAATAGGGTAATAGACAGTTGGAACGCGTTGCCAGAAAATATAGTTAATTCAAAGGGAGTGTACGAATTTAAGACACAATTGGATAGTCAGTGGGAATTGGAGAATTCATAAACAAAGGACCAGCCTTGTTGGGCTTGAGCCTGTAGCTGGTCGTCAATATTTGTATTTGTATTTGTATTATTTTCTGAATTTTCTCGTATTGACAAGTATTTTGAACTTGGTAAAATTTTATTCTAATATTTTGGTTTTCTTCAAACGTCAACTCTATTTAATGTATTATACATTTTCATAACTTTTATGTTAAAATATTCAGGGAACATCGTATATGCAAACATTATAACGTTTTTTTATAAAATTGTTGCATAAGCAATACCTAAAAGCAACCCGATTCTAAGTTAATTTCTTTGAATATTCAGAAATCTCTACTTGGAACTCCACAACTAACCATTCACACTCTGCTATAGATTAACTAATAAATTATACAATACCTACGGTAACGATACGATATAATTGGATTAAAAACAGATTTTTCGCATTTGGTTTCAGTTTCACTATTTTTAAGGTATGCAAATTTAGTTACAGTAAACACACATACCAACTTCGTGGAAAACACTTAAGTATTAAAATGCACTACTCAGGGCGAAAGAAAAATTCAACTTCTTAGCATGCACGTTTTAAAGAATAATTATCTCGCTTTCGGATACTGCTATTAAGTTATTTTTATTTCTGCATTCCAAAAGTATTAGAGGACTGAATCGAAAAATGTATTCATTCCATATCCTTCCTGGTCTTTTCCCACAGGGAAGGTAGAAGCTACGCATTTTCGAAATATCCTCTAGATAACACGTAGCATCAGCACGTACTAAAGTCTCGCTATTTTTAGAGCTATAAAGCCTTGATTTGTGACCCAAAAAAGTCTATAATCATTTTATATATACTTGTTTTTTCCTTTACTGTACATGTTCTTTGGTGCAACTTATATGAAGTCGTAGTCATTTATTTTCACTGGAAAGTAGGACTTTCATTTATGAAAGTTTCATTTGAAAAGTATTTGGATTCACTTGGAGAAAAGTGTTGTGTAATGTGCTTTTGATGCACAGTATTTTTATACAATGTAACCAATATGATGTTTCATTTATGAAAAATATTGGAGTGCGTTACCGAGGAGCTTTTCTGAAAAAATACATCTAACTATTGAAAAGTGTTCGAAATGGTTATATGCACAGTATTTTTTTAATTTAACCTATATGATCTTTCATTAAAAAAAATATTTGAATTAAACCGGAGCAGAATTTTTGACGCAAAACTCTTAACCTTGTAAAGGTGTTGAGTAATGTGCTTTATGTGCACAATGATTTTATGCATTGTGTAACTATTATGATCTTCCATTAAAAATATTCGAATTGACATGGAGAGGATCATTTGTACCGCAAAACATATAACATTTCAAAAGTGATTGCTACAGTTGTTTTACGTATGCAATATTATTATTTGCAATGTAACCAATATGATATGTAAGATGTAATCTTAAAATAACATGTAAGATACCCAACTTATTGCGTAAATAAAACAATAAAAATAGTTTCGAAGCCGAAACTAAGAACTGATACATAAAACAAAAGCATTTAGGGCATACTTTCAATAAAAAGAAGATGCTAAATTATGTGACACATTTCTGTAATTCAACTCAATTGGAGTAATATCTTTGAACATTTGATTTATATAAAAGTTGCCTTAAAAATGAGTGGTTCTGTTTGGTCTATGAAAATCCTTCAGTTCTAAAATAAAATTATATAAATGCACGTGACGAGGAAAAATGATATTTGGTTATTTAATATAGTTATTTGAGTAATATGATAGTCTTTTATGGTGTACTGCTTAAATGTCGTTGATCTTGATAAAATGGGCTATGGGTTCTAATCTGGATTTTGTCGTGAAAGATAGTCTACTTGTAATCTGTAAATTTCGATCTATTTAGCCCTTATTCAGCAAAAACTGACTTATGACGATAAGTCAAACCAATAGATGCTGTTACAAATGGAATAGAGGGTTAAACTCGAAAGTAAATGCATTTAGTCAATATATATCAGCCCTTTTAAAACTAAAGATCAACTGAAATTCCACTAACACACCGACATAAATCCTAGTTTATATTTACTTCCACAAGAATCAAAAAATTGTTATAAAACGTCTTAAAATGAATATGATTTACGACTGAAAATAAAGCTTTTGAAAGCGCCGTAACTAACGTAAAACAAATCATGCAGCACAGAGTGCCCTTCCCGTCTTCTACGTTCTTCACTTATCTCGAAATTGCTTCAGAGACTGAGTCAGAGCCCAGTTTAGAACCCGAAATATATCGGAGGCAGCCTTTTAGCGCAGCAAATGCGAGCATCTAGAAGTTGGAAAAGTTTCAACCGGGAGATAAGTTGAGAAAACAAAATTAAGTATTCATATATTCATTGCTCGTTTTCTCCTTTTTTCCACACACGAAGTTATCTGAGACTTCTGCCTTGTTCTGAAAGCCCTGCTATTTGATATGAGATTTCTTCCAAACAGCACCTAGAAGCGCTTTTATCGTTTAAAATATAAATGTGTATTTTAACACCGCGTTAAATCGTTAGAGGTATTTTATTTTGAAATTACGTGGTCAAATCAAACATATTTACTTCAAACCTTATTCACCTAAAAACATATGAAAACCTTAGTCAAACTGTTAGTAAGAAATGGAAATTTTCAACACAACGACTCAAATGCAACACAAATACTTAGAAAAGATCTTTGTTGGCCATTTCAGGGAAGCAAGACACCCACCATCATCAGGACAGTAAATAGTCAATGGCCACTTCGGTTGAACAAAGACGTCCACCACCATGAGAACAGAAAGTCTGACGATGCTCATTTCGGTGTAGCATGACGTCCACCATCGTGAGGACTGAAAAATCGTCTAAGGTCACTTCTTTGAAACAAGACGTCCATCATCAGGTAAAAAAATCGTCATAGACCTATTTAGTGAAATAAGACGTATACTATCATCAGGACGAAAGTGAACACACTAGGACATACATTTAGTGCATCTCACTTCTGTTACGTAGCCTGAAAGGCTTTGTTTAAAAAGTGAATATGGTAACAAAGTTTTAGAACAACATATTTAAACTCGCGCCTTCTTGTGACCGACTTATGTCTTGATGATGGAGGACGTCTTGTTTCTCCAAAATGGCCTTTAAAATTCCTTTCTCAGTAGTTTTTAATCTATATTATTTTAGGTTTTTTTATTCTTTAACCCGTTAAAAACTATTTTCTGAATCGACGCTGTTCCCAAAATGGCCTTTAAAATTCCTTTCTCAGTAGTTTTTAATCTATATTATTTTAGGTTTTTTTATTCTTTAACCCGTTAAAAACTATTTTCTGAATCGACGCTGTTCCCCAAGCGACTCTAATGTTGGAAATATTTTAAAATGTCACTTTTTGAGAACATCATCAGGCGCTACGTCCCACAGTTCTCGATTTCGTTCGTATCCTGCTTATCCTTGGTCCATTTCTCTCTTTTGTGTCATTGAAACTTACCTTGTGTGGACGTCCATTGCTTAACGTTATTTGTCTTGTATTTGGTGCAGCCTAACCAAACATGACCATTTCGCAATAATGCCCAACCAACCATCTTTATGTTCTGAAATCCTTTCGTTTGAGTGTTATCTTTATCATGGAAATTGTCTGGGAGTTGCATGTAACCATGTCTTATAAAGTGTAACTCCCAAATATGTGCGAAGTCATATTTGATCAAAAGTATCTTTATGAGGTGAGTAGGGAATACCGAAAAATTGTTTGAGGGATGTTCCAGTTGCTACTCTGAGTTGTGACCTGTCATCTAATCTCTATCTCTTCTCTCATCTAGCACTTTCTCTCAAAGGATAAATAGAAGTCAGGTAATATTCCTTGTTGTCCGTTTATCCCTAAAGAGCGCATTCATGATGAACTGCAGTCTGGGTTTAAAAGAAATTGTTAACACGATCCTTAGATTGCTTCGTGATTTCGGTGTCTGGTCTTGAAGACCCTTGCGTTTTAAAGTGAGATGACTATACCTTTGTTGCATGGTAAGCTGTACTTCCGTGTATCCGGGATTCATCTTTAATGATGATTTACACCCTGGGTTTCTACAATATTGTTAACAAGATCTTTAGATTGCTTTGTGATTTCCGTGTTTTTGTTCTAGAAGACTGTGGAGTTTTTCCAGTGGGGATCAACTCTGGAATCGTGATTTTGCAATGCGATGTTTCACGTTGAACAGGCATTATTGCTGGAAACCAAAACACAAAGGGGACAGAAAACTGGTACAAGTATAGCAGTGTCATTACATTGATTAAAGGGCTGCACAATCCAGAGAAAATTGCATTGTTGCATTTGCAAAGTTAGAAACAGAGATAAAAATTTAGGCGGGATACATTTTGTTCAGGCTTATATTTGATTCGATAAATGTGAAATTGCTTTGGGTTACACTTAATTATCTCATTGAGGACAAGTAGTGTCAAATTGAGCCAAGACTTTCAAGATTAAAAAAAGACAATTCATGCTAGTGGCTGAATCTGGAACTATTCAAAATACAGTTTCTGACTATTTAATATTACTTCCCGTGCTTTCCAGAGACTTTTTCTACAAAGCTAAATATAGAGGACGCAAGGGTTTTTGTCGTGAAACGTGTTCCCTGTAAGTCACTTGGCTTGTTTTTCAGATACAATTTCAGCACGCTGGCAATAACAATTTCAAAGAATGAATTCCGGATTGAAGAATGGTAGTTAATTTGTCAAGTCCATTCATATTAAATTCCAAAACCTCCGTTATCTAAAGAGCTAGTGTATTTTATAAAAAAAAAGAGTCACCAAGACTTAAAAAATATTTTAGTTGTTGATATTCAGGCAGATAATAGACACCCATTGTAAACACTTCTTCTTTCATGCTACAAAAGACTACTTTATTTTATGTTGTAATATGTATAAAGTTCTCATTGAAATAAAATGTTTATCTTTTAATTTTTGTGAATGAGAAGTAAGTATATGTGACTCCAGACAAGATTAAGAATTTTTCATCAAAACGTTGAAATAATTTTTTAGTGTATATGCTCATGAAATCTCTACACATTTCTGAATTTCAGAAAAGAATGGATTTTTTCTGTGCTCAAAAAAGAATGAATTTTACTTACATTTTAATTTTTAAAAGAATAAATATAAAAGATGAGTTTCTCTAGTAAACTAACTTATTTAAATAAATAAATATGAAAGATGTGTTTCTCTAGTTGAGAGAGAGAGAGTGCAAAAGAGATAGAGTTTTATTTAAGTGAATCCCTCATTTAGTCTACTCCATGCCCCAGGAGCAGATTAGATGACGAATATCCCAGTCACTTGGAATGACGAATGAATAGCATTAATATGCTCTCCAATTACTTACTGTTTTACTTACTTTCAAACGTCTAATTTTTTTTCTCTATTCCTTTTCACTCTTTTACATAGCATTATTATAAATTCAATGAATTGTTTCCAAATTTAAAAAATGAGCTGCACATGACAGTACAAGAACTTTTTACATTTTCAGACCCCTTTCTGTCCTTGCGCCTTGGTACCTACTACCTCTTAAATAAAGAGCTCTGACATCATAAAATCCAGATAATTTTAATTTTGCAAAATTTATGAATGACTATTTCTGTGCTCAGATGGCAAAATGTTATAAGTCACTTTTCTCAAAAAATTGAGTATGTCCCATTCTGGAGTGTGGTTTGTTGATGTTTAGAAGGCGGCCAATTTTCATAAGTCTTTCTCTTTCAGTTTATGAGAAAACAAAAGTGAAAAAATGAAAGTCAAAAACCACGGAACCACATGTTGAATCTTGAATCTTAAAATTGCTGTCACGAAAAATTAAAAAAATGAATTATAACATTTTTCCATCTGAGCACAGATTTTGTGGTTTCGTATGGTACAACCACACGCAGATTTTAAGGACATCTTTATCCCATTATATAACTAAAAGTTCATATATCCCAGTCAGTTTTTGAAACATAGTGACCTTACCAGCATAAACTGATCTTACCAGTGTAAGGGAAGTGTGTAAGGGACATGATACATCTTGAATGAATCTATTCATATGTGTTAGTCTGCAAGGAAACAAAAACCTGACCTCTTCACTAAAGATGGAAAACTAGATGCGGTCCCATCTAATAGCGGACTTACTTATGATGAAATCGTTTTGAAAATTAAAGTGTACCTGAACAGAATTCGGAGGACTCCTATTTTTTTTCCTCAATGGGTAAATCGGGAAGCAGAAGACATACTATTCTTTCTAGGCTTCACAGTGGATACTTGAAACCAACGACGATTGAAATGTTGCAAGCATTTCCCACTGTGTTTGAATCCTCTTGGCGGTTGTTTCGACTAGATATCTCGTCATTGATAAAAATTGACCGAATCTTGATGGATGTGATATCTCATCATTAGAAAAAAATTGACTAGATCTTGATTTCGTCATCAAAAATTTGGCAAAATATGATCAAGAAGACAATAGAAATAAAGCGCTTTGTAATAAACAAATTTCATAGAAACAAATCAGATGTATTCAAAAATTTGGGATAAACTTACTTGAAGGGAACATAGTATAAATTCAAAAAAAAAATGTTTTGGTTAATAAGGGATATTGAATATAAAGCTATTTTCATGACTGCCATCAAAGTAATGTTGTCCCATGTGTGATATCGCAATGTCTCCTTTTGCTTCTTTGAAATCAATTGAATGGGTACAATGTATTTTCTAATGTTTAAATTTTTTGAACATTACAGCCAACCAATTTCAGATTTTTGTGTATGACAGTGCACTTTTATTCAAAAATAAGAGAAAATATACTAATGATACGCTTTTATGAGTGAAAGTCAGTTTGAAGTCGTTGTCAAAAGGAATTGCGAGTTTATATATCTTAATTCCGGAAGCAATTATTCCAGCTGTAATGATGAAATCACCCAAAAGAAATATCAAATTAATTAATCAAAGTTGTTGTTTTGGCAAGTTAAAAATTATTTTCCTTTTCGCAGTTCAAAGGTCCCTTTAATATTGGGATATGTGTGTTTCGGTGCAGTTTTTCGATCTTTGAATTGTAACGAATTGAATCAAACATCTACCCTGTGCTGCCATCTTTTAGTACAGAATCAAACTAGGAAATAAAGTTTTTCCATAAGTTGAACTTATTTTTTAATCTTGTGTTGTGAGATGTAAAAAGATTTTTAGGATTCAAGTGTTAGTCTTGGTATTCGTTCTTCCTTTTTTAAACACATTCATCACATACATTTAAAATTACATTCTGGGTTCAGAGATGCTTCCAAGGAACATATCGCATTTAATCTTATTGAAATATGCATTAGAAAAAATGCGTGACATAATATTTAAACAAACAGTCAAACGCTAATGAAATGTGTTTTACTTTTTGCATTCCCACAGCCAGACACTTTTAAGTGTACCCTGGACCAGATAGATATCGAGGTCCTAAAAGCACTCATTTCGAGACTTGATATGCAATACATATACCATTTCGTCTTCAATGTATCTTACTTATAGGAAGTTGACTATGATTTCAACACAGTTGAAAAACATTTGTATTTGACTTGGAACTCGATTTTATCTGCTTAAATGTACATTAAAGTTGCAAAATTTAAGGAACAGTAGGGTTTTTAGCTGCTTAATAGCAGTGAAATAATTTGATCTGAGAAATCGCCACATAGTAGACATTACAGAATGAATAAGTAAAAACAAAGAGGTAACAAGAACTTTGAACTGAAGTGATAACACTGCACTGACTGCCATGAGAGTGAGGGGTAGTCAAAACTTAAAAAAGAGAGAAAAGTCAGTCCTTCGTAGGCTGTAAAACCACCTTGAACACTTATGAAGGATTCGCTATGCGTTGCACACTAAGAATGTGTTCATATGGTAGCAGAACATGTTTGTCTTCCAGAGTCAAATGTTGCGATTCCAAAATATGAAGGTGCGCCACTTTTCTATGGAAAGTTCTCGGTAGGTACTTAATTACAGTCACACTGAAGTAACAAAACGGATTATTAGTGGACGTGGAAACATCCAAGGACAACGCCTCATAATTTTGAACCACGGCCAGATGACGAAAACAACACTTGAGCTGTCAGCCCACTCACCAAACTTCCATACCACGCCAACAAGGAAGGTTCTCGGTTATGCAAATCACCAATGACTGTTTTGTTTAGTCCTCAAGTTGTTACCTTTTAAAATTCTGATATTTCTTATGTTTTGTTCGTCACCTGATCATCAAAAAATTGCATGGGGTTGTCCTCGGATCTTTTCCTTTGGGTTTGATCTCGGTCCGTCACCAATAGTACGATGTGTTGATCTCTCTCTCTCTAGAGCGACATTCATTAAAATACCTATCTGTCTACATAAAGTTTATTATTACTACGTATTTTTATTTTGTTCCCATACTTGTACCTGGAAATTTACCTGTGCCATAAAACCCTACCATCCTTTAGAATTGAGAATTGGGAGATAAAATTGGAACCTCTTCGATTATTTTCTAAACACTTTCCAATATGGAGCATATCTAATGGTTATGTAATATAAAAGATCATGAGATGCATTCAGACTTGATATTCAAATCCACAAAATTTAGTCCACATAATGTTTAAATGAGTTTAATAAATTCTGGAACCGGTTTTGGCACTTTGTGTGTGCAACCAACTTAAAGATAAAATCATCTTCGTGAGGGGGATTTTTATTAGTTGCATTGTAATTATAGCAATAGTGAATGCAATTTAACTTTTCAAGTGGTTTCGACGAAATATCTCGTCTATCAGGGTATGATCAATTTTGCTAATGACGATATATCTCGTCATCAAGATATTGCCGACTCGTCATCAAGATATTTGACTTTATATCAAGATGTTTGACTTTATATCAAGATATTTGACTTTATATCAAGATGTTTGACTTTATATCAAGATATTTGACTTTATATCAAGATCTTGTCAGTCTTTTTCAAATGCGAAAACATCTCCATCAAGATCAAAGGTCAATTTATTTCTATCGAGAAAACAGTTCCTCCATCAAGATCAGGTCAGTTTATTTTTAATGAGGAAATATCTACTCCATCAAGTTCAGGTCAGTTATTTATAATGAGAAAACATTTTCTCCATCAAGATCAGTAGAATTTATTTCTAATGAGGAAACATCTCATCCATCATGATCAGGTTAGTTTATTTATAAGAGGAAACATCTCGTCCATCAAGATCAGATCAGTTTTGTTAATGGCAAGATGCCTCGTCGAGACATCCACCTGGAGGGTTGAAAGACTTCATCCACAATTGAGCTTTTAAATATGAATCGTGACAGTTTAAATGCACGTAGTAATTGTAATGCATGATAATGGTTACTTTCACAGTGTTGGATCTATGATCTTTTAATCCTCCTGATGGTTGTCTCGACGCTGTGTTTTGAATTAACCGAACTGACCCGATCTTGATAGGCGAGCTACCTAGTCAATAAAATTTTTAAAAAACAGATCTGATGGGCGAGCTATCTAGCCACTAGAAGGAATCTAACAAGATCTTGATGAGTGAGCTATCTAGTCAACAGAAGAAAACAGCCCAGATCTGGATAAGTGAGCTATCTAGTCATTAGAGTGAAACCTGACTCCATCTGATGGTTGAGCCATCTAGACATTAGAAAAACTGACCAAACCTTAATAGACGAGCTATCTAGAATTAAAAGAAAACTGACCAATCTGGATGCGAGAGGTATATTGTCATTAGAAGAAAATTGACTACATCTGATTGGTGAGTTTTCTAGTCATTAGAGGAAAATTAACCAGTTCTGATTGGTGAGTTTTCTAGTCATTAGAGAAAATCTTTCCAGATCCTGATCTCGTTGTAAAAACAATTATCAATATATTGGTGACGATATTTTTCTAATGCGAGTTATCTCGTCAATAGCAAAATTGGCCAGATATTGATGTATGAGATGTCTTGACGAAAACATGTGAAGGGTTAAGCAGTTGGTCTATATGTAAAGCAATTGTATTTACAGTACATATAATATGTTCGTTTGATGTAAACGGTATTAGAAAACATGAAATTAGTTAGAACGTATTAAATCAGTATTTTAAACCAAGTTCGTTCACCTCACATGTAGGAAATAAAACACTATTGTCAAATAAAATTTTAAAAACATGTTGAAACCACTTTTCTAAGAGCTCTCTTCTATTCTAACGACTTCCTATTGAAAAAATGTTATCAGAGTTAGATAACTACTTTATAACACATTGGTATAGGGTACGGATATCAAATTTGTAAATAAGTTAATTAAAATAAATTTTTCCTGAACTCCCCCTTAAACAGCTTAATTAATTAGTCCTTAAAACCATTTAAGCCATCGAATTAATTAAGTGGCCAATTTCACTTTCCGAACTAAGCTACAATTTGAGATCAATATCGCTTTATCAGGTTTCCGCTAAAAAGAAGCTTTAGCTTAACATTCCAGTCAAAACTTGGTATCTCTGTTTTTCATTGGAGTTTTAGTCATCGATCTTGTTTGAAACTAGCTTTAATTGATTTTGAAAATTTACTCTTTACCTTCGCACCTGACTTTAGATAGGATTTAACTTGAGGAAATAATTTTAAATATATTTGGGTTTGCCATTGTGTGTGTGTGTGTGCTTGTTTTAAATTCATTTTACCTGTTAATATTTGCTGACTTGGTCAACTGTCTAAAATGAGAACGTTTACTAGCTGAAATTGTCTTGATTTATGTAACTAACAGTTTTATAGATTCTTTGTTAATTACATAACTTTCATCAATAAGAGGCAATTTCAGCGCATCGTTAAAGAAGTGCATAGATGGAGGACTTACGTGAAGAGTTTCCGTTTTCAAGAGTGTAGTCTTGAAGAAACCAAAAACCTTCAGCCTACACGAAATTCGATCCAAGCACTTCAATCTACCAGTTTACTAATTGGCGGGGGATGATGTGCTAGCCCAGTTGGAAGAGTAATTAACAATGGATTAACAATCGGAAGACTGCGATTTCGAAACTTATTCCAGCCAAAGACTGTCATCTACAAGGCGCTAGTGCACATTAAATCTATATATTGACCTCAAAAGTACTCACGTTAGCATGGTGTGGAAGTTCAGAGAGTGGGGTGTCATTTAAAGTGTTGTTCTGGTTATCTGACCGCGGTTCAAGATTACGAGGCGTTGTCCTTGGATCTTTCCCCTCGGAATTGATCCAGGACCGTCGTCAATTGCCCGCTGTGTTGCTCCAGTGTGACGTTAACCGCCTAACAACCCCAATTTCTCTGAGAATGCTTTTAATATCCATTAAACAATAATCCTTTGTTCAAGAAATAATTCAAATTCTGAAGTGTTTACGGTCTACAAATTTCAGAGTTCGATAGTTAGCAATAACCTAGATTTCAAACAGCTGATAAAAAACTTCGATGGTATAAATAGAAATTCAAGTACCAAATGCTGACTCCTTACATCAGTGTGTTTGCAGCGACTACATAGCCATTGTGCCAAAAGATTTTTTCATCTTTAAACTGGGTAAAAGTTGGTGAGTTAAGAAATTATGATATACAAGGAAAAGTTTTTTGCTATATGGTTCCGTTAGAAAACTATGCTTTCCTAATCCTTCTACTTTCATTCAAAGCACGTTTATGTGATTAGTGTCTATGAAAACTAGGATTATAAGGACAGTTGTAAAGAGGAAGAGGAGATGGTAACCCTCGCTTTTAGTTTCAGTTGGCAAAATACTGATCTTCGTAAGCTTCTATCTTTCATAAAGGGCTAGAACAACTTTCCTATGATTTTGGTGTAATAGAAAAAAGATCGTCGAACACGTATCTATTTTTCAATTTCAATCATCCCTCAATATGTAACACATTTTCTAAGATAAGCCTTTCAATCCTACTGGTGGTTGTCCGACGAGATACATCATCATCGGAAAAATTGACCAGATCTTGATAGACACGCCTCGTCATTAGAAGTAAGCTGACCAGATCTTGATGGACGAGATGCCTCGTCATTAGAAGAAAACTGGCCAGATCTTGATCTCGTAGTCATCTTTATGACAAGATACTCGTCATTATCAAAATTAGTCGAATGTTGGTGGAAGAAATATCTAATCGAGGCCACTGGGGGGGGGGTAAATTGCATTCACTGACACTAATTTCAATGCAGCTAATGAAATATTATGCCTAAAGATCATTTGTTCGAAATCCATATTCACACACAACGGCAAAACATGTACCGGATGAAATGGAACCAAATGGGAAATTTCACACGTAGCCTTTTCGGGCAGATTTACTAGCACCCACATATGAATCTGACGATGAAGTCGACAGTTTTATTATTATCGACAAGATACCTTTAGACAACCACAAGAACGGCCAATGCCGGCGCGTGATATAACACCGGTTTTATAACACCTTTATTTAGAGGCTTTTTTTATCGAGCTAAATGTAGGATAATATATTGGTAGTGTTTTTATGGTAGACGTGATTAATTTGCGTATTCCGAAAGTGATATCACTCGGCTTGTTTATCGAATGTAATTTAAGCTCGTAGCCAATGGAGACTAAATAAATTGCAAATTTGTCAAACATAACAAACTCCTACTTAATTTGTAACACCCAACGTCATTCCCCCTTCCCTTTAAGCTGTGGTAAACTAAATTCTAAAGCAACCCCAATATCTGTTTAACCTTTAAAGTGGTTTCAACGAGATATCTCGTCCATCGCGATATTGCTGATTTTTTTACTAGATCAAGATCTTATCACTTGTCTAATAACGGAATAGCTCACCCATCAAGATCTTTTCAGATTTTTTAACGATAAGATATGTCGAGACCACCGTCAGAAGGGTCAATGCCAGCGTGTGTAAAAGACGCCAACGGACTGCCTGACTCCCGTTTTACCGGGGTGTTTGTGTGAAAACGTTCTTGGCTTTAGTCATTGTCTGGACATGGGTGTCCGTGATCCGTCCTATAGATATATCCGTCAAAAGATTCACAAATCAAATTGTTTTTTGTTTTAGAATTCATAGATATTTTCAAACTTTAGAAATATTCTATTTGTTCTTTCCTCTGAATAGAATCCCTTTGAGCTATTCTATTAATCCTTTCTGTAGATAAAAATCATTTGGATATATTTTATTAGTATATTCTGTAGAACACACACAGTCCTTAGGATAGATTTGATTTGTCTTTTCTTCAGAATATAGTCCCTTGGAAATATTATATTGCACCGTTCTTCAGAATTGAACCCTTTGGGAAAATTCTATTACATCTTTCTCTAAAATTGAATACTTTTGAAATATTCTATTGCACCGTTCTTTAGAATTAAATCCTTTGGAAAGATTCTATTACATCTTTCTCAAATTGAATACTTTTGAAATATTCTATTGGTCAAGAAGGACAGAACTGGTTAGAAATCAGGCGTGCAGACTTCAGGTTGCAAGATAGAATTATGCATAAGCGTCCCTCAGAAGGTTAATTTAATCAAACCACTTGTAGCAAACAATCACTGGTAGCTCGACAGACCGAACCTAAACGCTAAGCTATTCATTTTGTTTACAATAGCTAATAAAAATTTTAAATAAAATATTTAGTTTTTAACATAGTAGATTTTTTACGACATATTAACTATTTGCATAAAATCTGTAAGAGAACTAATCACAAATATAAAGAATAAGTATGCAACACAGACCAATTTTAAATCACTTCACAATGTTAATATCTTAAATTTTAATTTTAATACAACCAGTTTGTTCAACATTTCGTATTACAATGATTATGTAAACGTAATAAATACATTACAGTTTTATATTCACTAAATTGCAAAAATCATTTGAGTCATTTAGAGTAGAACTCAGTTAATTACACAGTCATCAACACACACATTTTCACATTCCTTTTAATTTCTTATTAAAATATTAACTGTACCTGTAAATATACATGTCCATGTAAAATTTGACATAGAGTTTGGTCACTTTAGAATTCTACTTATTTTACCAGTGCTTTACATTTTCTATATTAAATTTTAAAGAAAATTATATTTGCTGTGCCATGATTATGAAGCCAGCCTAATATATAAGTAAAGTAACCCATACACTTAATCTACACGCACTTCTTCATTTTCTTACAAATATGTGATTCATTTAAGTTTGGCATAGACGAATGAAAAAATAAACGTATTTTTATGTAAGTCCTAGTTTTCCACTACTGTTATAAAGAAGAATATAATAAGTGATATACAGTTAATATGTGGTACATAACTACTTGCTTAGATAAAACTTTTGGTTAACAAAACTCGTGTTTAATGACTCAGAAAGGTATTGGGGAAACACAAATTTTCAATGATGTGTTTGTAATGGGAAATATATACATTTTCTTAAACTTAAATGCTTTCATTACGTAAAATTTCATAACCTAAATATTCCTCAGGGGCACGTCTTAAAATAAATATGAACTTAAGGAACTCGAGGTATTGTAATGATCTAGTAGTTTACCATAGAGTTTCAACCTCTGGTAAACGTGGGGCTTGAGACCCCATGATGCCTCAGAGATTTTCTCTTCTTTCTCCTCTTCATCTTTTCTTTTCATAATAGCCCGTTGTATTGCTCCAGTGAGACGTTAATTAAAATACCCATACCTACATTTCTTTTCACAATTACTAGACACTCCTGTCTCGTGTTTGGGGCAGCTTGGCCAAATGAGGCCCTTTTGACATAAAACCCTGAAAAACCCCAATCAACTATCTTTATCTATAGGAAATTTAGGTCGAGATGTTGCATCCGGTGCACCTGCGATTTATCGCCAAACATGGTAATATTGATGTTTCGATCCACCTTTAAGATAACCCTCTGCCAAGGAAGGAAAGTCCGTTTAGATTCATACCATTCTATATAGTATAATAAATTAATTGCCATGATGGCCGCCATCTTTATTTGACGAGAAAAATTACTTGTCGACAAAACTTGCAACGTATCCAAGATCTATATCGAAATTTATGAAGCCTAAAATCAGAGAAAGCGAACAGTGCGAAATCATAAAATTGCTTCACGTTGGGTTAGCGTGGAAGTTTGGAGAGTGGGGTGCCAGCTCAGGTGTTGCTTCGTCATCTGACCGTGGTTCAAAATTACGAGGTGTTGTCCTCGCATCTTTCCCTTAAGGGACTGATCCTGGACCGTCGTCAATAGCCCGTTGTGTTGTTCTAGTACGACGTTAACTAAAATTACCAATTACCATAAAATTGCTTTCATATTCTGATCAAATTAAAAATAATGGTCAGAAAAGTTTCGGACAACCAGAATTAATCGGTTTATTAAGACATTTAGTTATGGAGCTAATTTCAGGTTGGACGTTTTAAGCATTTGATGACTCCGTTTGATCGTTTTTCTGGAAGAACAATGACGCAAGTTCAAAATGTGTGTGTTTTGAGTGAAACGTGTCAATTCTTTGACTTGATACATCTTTTCAATGTTGTACAAGAGCAAACCTGTAGTAACACTCAGTTCAGCAGCAGAGCATTGCGTCATCGTTAAAATTTAAACTGTTTCTTATCATCCTTTAAAAGAACGTTAGTTTTAGTTATAACTCAGATTTTGATCTGAAATATAAGCTCTTCGGTGCAACAACCTCGTCATTTGACCATGGTTCAAAATTACATGATGTTGTCCTCAGATCTTTCGTTTCGGGGGTAGATCCCGGACCGTCGACAATAGCCCATTGTGTTGCTCCAGTGGAACGTTAATTAAAATACATATGCACCCACCTTCGGTGCAACAAGGGCGCAAATATTCACCCAAACCTGGAACTGGTTTGAAACCCCAATGGGCACTGTGAGCAAGTGAATTCCCTAACAAGTGTTTTTTATCAATGTCAATAAAGAAAATATTCTAATTAAGTATATTTGATTTCATGGCGCAAGGAACACAAAACACAAAGCAATTTTTATAAACACACAAAAGAGAAATACACCCAGGGATCAATTAAACCAGACAGGAATCTGCTACGCCTACAGCTCGCAGGTTGCTAGTGCAGTGGGCATAACCACTGAGCCACAACGGTCCCAAATCATATCTTGGGGATCAAATTGTAAACAAAATAATTTTAATACCAAGTATCTTAAAATGCAGTTTTAATGAGGTTGGTTGGTTGATTTTGGGGTTTTATGACGCATGGCCACATTTGGCCATGTTGCGCCACACACAATACTAATAGTTGTAATGTGAAACATAAATTTTTCCTGGACACTTATTGTGCAACTTCTTTATCCAATAGGCCCTCAGGTGTTGCTTCGTCATCTGACCGTGATTCAAAATTACGGGGTGTTGTCCTCGAATCTTTCCCTTAAAGGACTGATCCCGGACCGTCGTCAATAGCCCGTTGTATTGCTCTAGTATGACGTTAACTAAAATTACCAATTATCTAATAGGCTCTGTGTTCGAATCCCGTTCATGATATGAATGTTCGTAGTGGTTTCGGAATCCATTTTAAGCCGTAGGTTCCTGTTTAATTTACAATCGTGTCGCGAAAATTGACCATGGGAAGACAACCAAATCAAATCAACTAAACTTATTGTGTGACAAATAATCTTGTATTGTTTATTTTCCGATGGTAAGAATAGATAATTCTAATTTATTTTCTATATAGCCGAGCAACCGGTATAGTGGTTAAGGTGTTAGCCTCTAGATCGGAAGGTTCCTGGTTCGAATCTGGGTCCGGGCATGGATGTTTGTAAGCGTATGATGTAGAGGCGGCTGATGCACTTAAATCTGTCGTAGCCGAAAGTCCTCACGTTGGGTTGGTGTGGAAGTTTGGAGAGTGGGGTGCCAGCTCAGGTGTTGCTTCGTCATCTGACCGTGGTTCAAAATTACGAGGTGTTGTCCTCGAAT
This sequence comes from Metellina segmentata, assembly GCA_947359465.1. NCBI lineage: Eukaryota > Metazoa > Arthropoda > Arachnida > Araneae > Tetragnathidae > Metellina > Metellina segmentata. The sequence goes on along the minus strand of OX375872.1, from coordinate 69,367,076 downwards.
TTCCCTTCAGGGACTGATCCCGGACCGTCGTCAATAGCCCGTTGTGTTGCTCTAGTACGACGTTAACCAAAAATTACCAATTACTAATTTTCTATAGTTAATTAATGTGTTGCATTGAAGCAATACAAAGGGCTCTTGGCGAGGAACCGGTATCATTTCCGAAGGGAACGATCCGAGCGCAAACAGTAATTTTGACCTACTATATCAGATGACGGGAACACCTGAGCTGGCTCCCTACTCTCCCAACTTTCACGCCACTCAAACTTGAAGTCATGTGAGGTAATTTAAGGTGATTTTAATTAACGTAGTACTAGAGCAAAACAACGAGCTATTGACGACGGTCCGGAATTAATTCCCTAAGGGAACCACGGTCGAATGACAAGTCAACACCTGAGCTTGAAGACACGTGAGGTGACGACAGATTTAACATGCACCATCCCCTTGTCACACGATGATATTTGACTGTGTGAACCGAATTTTGAAAATTTTATATTGTACTTTGCAATTTTTAGAATTAAAGGTAATTTGGTAATGGTAATTTTTAGTTAACGTCGTACTAGAGCAACACAACGGGCTATTGACGACGGTCCGGGATCAGTCCCTTAAGGGAAAGATCCGAGGACAACACCTCGTAATTTTGAACCACGGTCAGATGACGAAGCAACACCTGAGCTGGCACCCCACTCTCCAAACTTCCACGCCAACCCAACGTGATAGAATTAAAGGAATTTTCGATTGCGATGAATTTATTATTTACAATGATAATAAATATGATTATGAAATGAAAGCTTTACTTTTGGGGCAGGTAGGTATTTTAATTAACGTCATACAGGAACTCCACGGGCTATTAACGACGGTCCTGGATCAATCTCAACGGGAAAGATCGGAATACTTTTGGTTTACAAGGCTGCGAATAAATGCTAGATGAGCTGTATAAAGCATTGAAACAGATAGCGGTATGTAATATGAAAAGCTCGAGGAAACGAATTCAGGTAAGTGCCAGATCTACCTTAGTGAAGATCGTGTTACATGTTCTAGAATTTTGGGGAGAATCTTTTTATGACATGACTACATGATCCAGTGCCAATGATTTCCACTCTGTCTAATCCATATTTTATGTGATTGCTTTTCTTATAAGCAGGCATCATGAAATTGGAGCTAGTGTCGGACTTGTACTAACATGCATAAAAATGAATAATTTATTTTTATTGAACTGGTACAATGGTTTATCTGGAATTCCATATTTCCGATCCTATCAGTTTTCGGGTCCAGGGAGTTCGAATCGTACCGTCCTGACAAAGGGGGCTGGTGCACGTTAAATCTGTCACGACCTCAAATATCCTCACGTTGAAGCTTGGAGAGAGGGGGCCACTTCAGATATGACTTCGACATGTGACCGTGGTTCAAAATTACATGGTATTGTCTTAGGATATCTCCATTTGGGTTTGATCCCGGACTATCGCCAATAGCCCGTTCTGTTGTACCATTGTAACGTTGGTTAAAAATACCATTCCTATCAGTTTTTTGAGACTGCATTTACCCAAGTGGTAAAGTGGCGGTTTAGCAACCAGAAGGTTGAGAGTTCGAAATTCCATCGAACCAAAAGCTTCGTGTACAAAGTGCTGGTGCACGTTAAATATGTCATGGTTTCACGTTGGCGCAGTGTGGACGTTAGGAAAGTGGGGCGCAGGCTCAGGTGTTGACCTCATCATCTGACCCAGGTTCGAATTGCGAGGTATTGTCCTCGGACTATTCTCTTTGAAGTTGATCCCGAACTGTCGGCAATAGCTCGTTGCTTAGCTCCTGAGCGAGGTAAATTCAAGTACCCCTTCCTATCAGTTTTCTAGCATTTTATTTATAGAAGCCAATTATAAAATACGCATACCTTTAAAAGTATGTTTTGAAAATTCTGAGAATTCCATCTTGACTTAGTTTGCTTCTGACAGGATCTAAATTATGTACATGGAGATGTTGCTTAGTGACATGAAAGTGACAGAATCCCTGAAGCTTCTAGATACTTGCGAATATAAAAGACTGTCAAACATTGAATTTTATAATTTTTTTCTGATATGTAGAGTTTATTATCCACACTTTTCCCGGAGTTTATTTTTTAGACTTTTCATATTTGATTACTCCTTAGGCTTATACTAGCTACTGCTGCACAAACAGCTTTTTTATGCTATTTTTCGAGTACATCAAAGCATTTAATTCTTTTGTAACTCTATAGTTGGGTGAATTTATTAATTTAGTTATATAAAATTGAGTTAATTTGACTATCAAAAAAATATTCATGGATGCAGTTATAAAAGTATCTGAACCTTGTGAATATAATTACTTTAAATGGTTACTTTAAAATTGCAACTGAAATTTTTCTAATCTTTTATTTTTATTTATGTTTTTTTTTCTTGGTTGGTTAGTTTTATGTTTTATGTTGCTAGGAGCCTATTTGGTCAAGCTGCCTTTTTCTTTTGAGTGACAAAAAGTCTTAAAATAGTGTTTCCTGTAATGTTTAAAAGGAGAATAATAAATTGGTTTCAGGTAAATATTCAGATTAGTCTTGAATACATCAGTGAAGAGAAAACAAATTATATCGATTTAAAAAATAACCAATATAATATAAACAAGTGTTCAGACTTATAAATTAAACAAATAGAATATTTCTTTGAAGCTGAAAATGCAAAACAGAATTCACGTCTTTACTCAAATTTAGAAATAATTATGATCAATTGGTAGCTTCTGGATAAAATATGTGAAAAGTCTCTCAGTATGGTAAATACCAATGCAATGTTAGAGTCCATTTTAGTAAGCATCACTGAATTGCTTTAAGCTTTCTATTGGCAAAGTTATTAAGTGTATAAGTAGAGACTAGTTCTATAGCTAGTGGGTTGATTTTATTACAGTCATTACCGAATTGCTTTAAGCTACTAATTGGTAAAGTCAATAACGTGTATAAGTGGTTTGATTAGTTCTAAGAACAATAATTGCAGTGGCATTCCCTAATAAGTTACTCTATATGTGATGTTATTTTTATGTACGTAACCTTTCTAAGTAATCAGAAGTATGGAATTCTATCAGAAAAGAATAAAATAATAAGATTAGAAGGAAATTTGTATCCCTTCTTTTATATATGCATCCTATGAGGTGTCTGCAGAAAATCTAAATTAAAATGCTGCCATTACACCAGCAAGTTTTCGAAAGTGAGTTTCCAAGCGAAAATTGATCGAAATAACAATGTTTGCCAATTTAGAAAAATAGCGAGAGTAGTTTCTTTTATGGACTTTTCTCACTAATTACTCCACTAATTAGGGATAAATAATCCTATTTCAGCAGTAAAGGAGAGAAAGCACATTTTGTCGGGGAGAATAGCTTCGTTCAACAGTTTTTGAGAGCAACGACATTTGAATTTGTTTTAAAAGCATGATGCAGCTCGTAATGAAGTAACACGTGCTAATGAAGTGAATTAATACGGTTAGTTTCGATTAGAAAGTTTTAAAAAGATCTCCAGTTTCGGAGTATAAACTTTCAAATTAAAAGGTGGAGAATATAACGATCATTAGTAACAAAATATTTAGACGTTTCCATTGTCAGGAAGTAGATTATAAATATATTAACGGAATGCTGGAGGTACATCGAGGTGAGCACAAATCTTAGTTGAACAAGTATTCCCTTCATCGATGTTTTTCAAAGTTACTCAAAATGTTATTTTCCAAATGATTAGAAGGATTAGCAAACTGTGATAGGGCAGTCTGCGAGTTATAGGATGCGCATGTTTGATTCCTGTCACTTGTTTATCCTACAAAACACCTCAGCCTTTTCACTTTAAGTCTTTGTCTGACACATAAAAGAAATATAAAAGTTGAGCGAGCAATTATAAACTTTTTTTTACGTATCCAGGATCATATGATCAAACCTAGCAGTAACGTAAACTTTAGGTTGCTTACATCCGCTGGGTGGAACTCAACATTCACCATCGGATTGATACACGGGAAGGGAGGAGATGCTCATTCATTGATTGATCGTGTGATAGGTACAGTAATAGATCATCGGATAATTACAGACTTTGGCAATTTCACCATTTTTACAGCCACTATAAACATTGACGCATCTCCCTGTCATAAGAGGCTACATTCGAAAACGAGACGATAAGATCCGAAATCGCCCAACCAAGTCAATTTTCATAGATGTTTTAATAGTAGCACATGGTGGTCAGACTTTTTGAAGCTCCTCTCAATAGCAATGCTCCGTCTACTTATAATTCACGTCTATGGTGTGACAGCCCAATGTAGTATAGACACAAAAATATATTATGCAACTATCAGCTGTATTATTTACTGGAATATCAGTAAGATGAGGGAAGTAATTGAGGTGAGTTCTTATCTGAAAGGCCACATAAAGGGAAAGTTAAGGCTTTGATAAGTGAATTCGGTGCAGGTGATTTTTTAGGTAGTCGAGTCCAGTGAGAGCACGGGAACAAGCGACTTCTATAGCAGGTACTGCGGAAATATGGAACAATATATTAGCTGTATTAGTTACTGGGATACCAGTAAGATTAAGGGGAAATTATTGAGGTGAGTTCCTGTCTGGTCTAGAAAGCTACATAGGTGACAAATTAGAGATTTTAGCACTCAAATTCGGTACAGATGATTTAGAAAGTAGTCATATTCAGTGAGGACACGTAAACAAACGACTCCTATGGTTCTCGGTAGATCATGCGACAACTATAAACTTAGCAAAGTGGTCCCATATTTTATTTAGCTATATCTTTTTAAGTATTAAGTGGAAGAAGTTTTAGTTTTGTGTTCATAATCTTTATACTGCATGGTATTCAATGAGAGGACATGGTTGGGGTAAATCGGAACCGTCCTTAATTAAATCATCCGCCAATTTGTCATTCATTGACTGGGGATCCACTGCAGTGATATGTCAATTATAGAACTTGTTGCAATTTGGAAATCGATGCTGAGCAACTTCGAAAGGGAGATGTGATTGCCTGGATTGTGGCTTGATAGTAAAAAAATGGCAGTAGTCGGTTCGTCCCCTTCTCTGGTACCCTTAAGGGCCATGAAAATCAATAACCACTTTGTGGCAATCATAGGAGAGCTGTCTGCGTAAACGGCCTATGTAACTTCTATGGGTGTATTTCTCTCTTCTTAATCAGTAAAACTTTCGTAGTGTGTGTTTCCATTTACCTGACTAATTCTTTCGAGAAGTCTAATAGTGAGTATGAATAGTTTGTTCTCAAGAGTGTGTTGATGGATAATTTCAGCTAAGGAATATTTTACCATCAACATCTTCGTCTATCATTAAATATAATTTGTCTATGTTTCTTTAATATAGCTTCAACCATATTCTAAGAGAGCAAATCAAAACTTATCTTAATAACTATAGGCTCTCGATCATCGATGACTTTCTGTCGATAAAAAGTATTCATCAACATCTAAAGTAAACAAATGAAACTAACGTACATTAGAACATTTGTAATTTCAAAGACAGGAAAATTCAAGTAAAATTAAACAATTTCACACGCTCTACGCCAAACTTCACCGAATAACATACTTTTTTATTCAGAAAAAAGCAAGTGCAAAAAAAAGCAGGAACATATAAAAGACCTTCCTGTTTTCTTTTCTTTTTATAGTTTTTTTTTTACAAAATGTGCGTGATACATATTAATGCATATTTATACATGGCACCGGTTATCTATGTGATATAGACATAGTTGCAGTGCTGTAGGCTACTATGATATGGGGATTTGGATGATTAGCACCTTTTTTTAAATTTACGCAGCATTGATACTCGTCAGATTGGTAAATGTAACCATCCGCAGGTCATAGAGGACCATTTTGAATTATTCCTGCGGGCCTCTCTTTCCTACAGATTTTACAATTACTCTTGGCACATACATGTTTTGTTCAGTTGTACGTTGAAAGTACATGAAACTTCTACAATTCTAGATTACTAAACTGAAAACTTAACAGCACTACAATCAGCAAAATTCAGGAAAAACGCCCGATTTCAAAACTACGGAAGTATATGATCAAACGTCAAGGATTAATATTCGTATGATGTATGCGGAAACATCAGTTCTCGGTTTGTTCAGAGAAATGTATTTAAGACGTTTGTTTTGTTCCTCTAATGTAGTTTTGGGCGTGTTTCTCCGGAATTGCTGCAATATATTAAGACTTTTACAAACACTAGAAGTATAAAGTAAATTCCCAATTATTACGAATGTAAGCAGCCATACACTATTCAATTAATAATTTCCCATACTCGATTATTTCTTGCTATACTAAAGACTAGCATTCATAGCAGCGTAAAAATTATTTATATTTCAGGTATAAGCAATGCTTGCGTCCTTAGACCTTTAAAATGAATAGTTAAAAAGAAAAATAATCAGTTTCACAATATTAGTAAGGCGGTTCATTGACCTCTTTCAAAAAGGTGGAGGTACACTTGCATCTAAATGTGTGTTTACATTTGGATGTATGTTTACATTTCTATATTTGTTTACATTTGGAAGTATGTTTACATTTGTAGATTTGTTTACTATTGGAGAACTGTTTTGGTTTGTTATGAGTGGTTGTTAGTGAAATGATAAACAAAAACACACCTCTAAATGTAAAGTAACCTAAAAAATGTAAACGAACTCCCGTTATTTTGATAAAAGGTGGTCACTGAACCATCGTACTACTCACAATGTATGGATTCAAAAAATTTTAACCATTTCTCTTGTAGAACCTAAAATCTAAAAAAATATTTCATAAACAAATACTTACCGTAAATATTTCAGCACCTATTGGTTCTCCATTTAAAGTAAGTATATTTACACCAGGGTATTTCTCTCACTCTCTCCCCTTCGTTTATTAAAACTTTATCTGTGATTACGTACTATTTGGGATCAGTTCGTTTAAAAAGGGGTTTACAGAACTATTACTATTATCATAGCTATTAAACAGGATTTAACTAATACACAATCCAAGTTAACATCAGTGCATTCAAAGTAATGCTTAAGAAACTTTCACGCCCTTCAGTGATCTAGAATCTGAAACAAATTTATCTGCATCGATGTAATAAATTGTCAACATAAACTGACCTTTCAATTCAAAATGAGGCTTATTAAATGACGTTAGGTGCCAAAATATATTTATGTTTGGAATAAAATATATCGCGCTAATAGCCTTATACAAAAAGGAAAAATCAAAAACATTATTTACAAATGAATCTTAGAAATGAAACTAGTAGTTACCATATGCTCTAAATCCATATATCAACATATCAGTGTTTCTTTTGGCCCCTACTGAAATTCCTTTGCGTTAACAATTGGTTTGATGATAGCATACTTTAATAGTAAAAGTTTCGTCTAGGTTTTTCCTTCTCTTCAACATAAGAACATATAAATCTTCTTATTCACTCAATTTCTGTACTTCAATAATGCACTGTTTGGTATGTAACAGTTACATGATATTGTCCTATAAATTATGAATCGTTTCCTATCTCCCAATCTATCACGTCTTCGTATGGCTGCTTACTCAGTTGTATTCAAAGAAATCACCATTTCTATCGAAACAAAGCCATTACAAAACTCCGTTTTACACTGTCTCGATATTCGAAAGCACAACAAAAATGATATATATACGCTAATGATTCGAAATAGTCACTCGCAGATCATCCGCATATGTGACAATAGTTCTTGTGACGCAAATGGTATCATAAAAATGTCCACCTTCTTCAGGCTTGATGCAGGATGGGCTGAGAGAAGATTGCTTTCCTCTTTCATACCATGGTGTGATAGTTTACTTGCTCGCACAGACCTTCCGAACTTACGAGGGGTTCCGTAGGAAGAAAATATTGAGGCTGAAAATGGAGAACAAAGAAGAAACAAGAATTATATTTCACTACATCATGAAGAAAAGAAGCACAAAATCCATAAATATATGATAGGTTCTAATAAATATATCGCCCATGGGTACAACAGTGGCACATCTAAAAATATGATTTCTGGAGTAAACTTGAAATTGAAGTAGACTAAGAATTACTATTAAAATGAGATTCAAAAGTGATCAACATGTCGACTAGTACTTATGCATCTCTTCGGTCGGAAATTGACTTGATTGACCGATTTGGCACCTCGTTTGGCGTTAAACTTCATTGACCAATCGATTCACATTTTTAGATAAAAAAAGTTTGCTTCTTCAAGAGTTTTGACGAGATATATTGTCTTTCAAGATCTGAACACTTTTGTTAGTGACAAGATACATCGTCATCAATATATTGCCGATTTTTGATGATGGTAAAATCAAGATCTGCTCAGTTTTCTTCTAATCTAGTCAGCCGTGCTACCTCATTGATATACCACGTTGAGGCAACTATGAGTAGGGTTAAAGTTTTCCTTTCTATAAAATTACATAACATGGTATCACACGATTTTGTTATCTTGGTGTCAGTGATAAATTCAAAGATTGGACAGTTTGTTAATGGAGAAACCGTAGTTCTCAACATTGAGTCATCTCAAACCTAATACCATTAAACTGGCTAGAAAGGAGGGAATTTCATCGTAAAAAATTCCCCAGGCTGTATGAAAAGATTTTACTACCACTGTTCAAATTATATTCCATTATAAGTATAGGAATTACCGGGCAATAGTCCGAAGGATTTTTATTTTACGAACATCACAGCTATATCACACACTACTAGCATACAAAGAAGTATAAGCGTTACATACAAATGCGAACTGAAACTAAAAGTAACCAATAGGAACGGCTTAAAAAGTGAGATAAGTGAAAATAAGGGGAGTGAGAACTGAAACTGTAGTTCACAATTCTCACCAGCAAGCCCGTTGAAATGGTGGTGCTGTTCAAGGCACGGCATACTTCCTCCCCAGAGTCAACGATATACACAGAAGCGATCTGGAAAGTATACTGTTTGTCCAGATCTGGTGGTGTAGTTTGGCACTTCCGGTGTTGGCACTGTCACAGGTGTGTGCGTTAGAGCATCAGCAGCTTGAACGCAGGTTAAAGACGGTCCACCGACTCTTTTACATGGTTGCCATGAACGTTGACTTTACAGAATTTCTGCTCACGAGATGTTACTTCAAAGGGTTCGTCATATGGGCGTTGCAGATATATATCCCTTCTGATCTGAACCATATCCCTTCGGACGAAAACATGAGACGAAGAGTGTAGCTCCTCAGGCACAAAAACAGCTCGATTCCCATGAGACGATGTTAGTCTGGGTTGAAGAGACTGCAAATGCCTTCTGAGTTGCTCGACGAACGACGGGGATCAATCCGCACCCGTAAGGGGTCGAAAAATTCTCCAGTGATGCGGGTGATGGAATCATTAACGAGTTCTGAAGGGGTTGCTTTAAGGTTTTCTCGGAGAGCAGCTCGGAAGCCAAGGAGGATCGTGGGAAGAAATTTCGTCCGCTGTTTGGTGCTATGGTAATTGATGGCTGACTCTTGGGTGGTGAAGGTTTCCTACAAAACCGTTACTGGATGGGTGATAAGCAGTGGTTTGAACTCGCTCCGCTAACAGGAAGGTTCCAAGGGATGAAAAGAGTTTGGATTCGAACTGTCGTCCTTGATCTGTAGTGATCCAACTAGGCACAACGAATCTGTTGATCGGTGTATCGGGTAACTGTGGGGGGGGCTGTTATGTCAGTTAATGGGGTGGCTTCTGGCCACCGAAAAAATATGTTAATGATTGTGAGACAGTAACTGAAACCTTCAGATGTATACAAAGAACCTATAATATCAGTGTGAATATGGTCGAAACGCGAAGTTACTGTGGGAAATGATCCTAAAGGGGATGCTGAAATTTTGAATTTTTGTCAAGAAAGGCATTCACGTACCCAAGTATTGAAATCCTTATTCATGAAGGGCCAAACACAACGTTTTCGAATAAGCATTGTTGTTGCTTTAATACCGGGATATGATAAGCTATGAATGCAATCAAATACATGTTTCCTAAATTCTTTGGGAATGTAAGGTCTAACAGTTCCATAGAATAATCCCAAATTAGACCAATCTGAGGTTCAGGTAGTCGAATGTTCTTAAAGTGTATTATGTCGAATGTACTTAAAGTTATTTGCGAACTTGACATTAATTCAGACAATTCAACGTCTTCGGCCTGAGCATTAGATATCGCAGTATATTTGATCGAACTGGGAACAGATTGCATGTATCCGCGAGAGAATATCTGCTGGAACATTTTGCGTACCAGGTAAGTAAGAAATCTTTATGGTGAAATTAGATATAAAATCTAATTGTGTGTGTCTAATTTGGCGTGGCCTTGTAGTTCGAATAGGCATCAACTGAAAGGATAGAGGATTGAGTGGTGGGTCGAACTACTCTCACAGCACGCAGGGATCTTTCGGGTTTGATAAGACGCCTGTTCCGGAGGTCAATGACGAAGTTGAAGTTGAAGTTGAAAATGAGACGATAATGTGCCAGATCGGCTATCCAAGTCAAATTTGCACTCCGGTCACGTGACAGCTAGTCGACATTTTTATCACTTTTCAAGATTCTCTCAATAGCAATTGCTCAGTCTACTTATATTTGAACTCCTGTGGTACTTACTCCACAAATCACATTTTTAGTAATGGCCATTATTGAAACCCATGAGGGGTATATAATATTGTAACTTGACTTCACTGCTACTTTTTACATTCCCTTACAAAAATAACATATTTTGTAAACTGATAAATATAAAGAGAAGGCTATCTAATAAATATACGTAATAACTAACTTAAATTTCAGCATTAGGAATATATTTTACACAAATATCTTAATAACGAGATCAGTTTCTGTTTTACCTCAATTACGCTATGTTACGACTCTAAAGAGAGTTTGAGTAAAGGCAGTTATAGTAGAAAGGTTAAAAGGCATTTATTTAGATTTAAAATAACAAACCCCATTATAAGGGCGAGTAATGGACCCGCAGGTTGGCTGTCCGAGATGCATGAAATCGACCGAGACTACAGAGGCGAGAAAATGATGTGTCAAGGGGCAATCATGGTGTGGTAGCGTTGCAGGATTATAAAATTTAGAGATTAGGTCTTGGACTTTTGAGAATAGTGCAATGGTATTAAATAACTATATATAATCCTGTGAACTCTATTTATATGGAAATAAGGGCGTGATCATGAAATATTTCTGGTAATGCGTCTGTGCTTGGGAATTATATCTGGGAATACGAGGTCTTTGGGAACTATATCTGGTTATAAGTCCATGGTTGGTAACTATATCTATAAAGAAGTTCGTGATTGGAAACTATGTAAGGTAATACACATCTATACTTCGGAACTATATCTGAGGAAATGTGTACATGTGTCTAACTGGTAATACGTCTTTACTTGGGAACTATATCTGCGATAAGTCCACGTACTTAGGAATTACGTCTGGTTATAAGTTTATGCATGGTAACAAGTACGGAAATAAGTCCATGCCTGGGAAGTATGTCTGGAAAATGCTTCGAAATTTCGTTACATATATTACATTGCATTTTAAAGCTTTCCGTTCAAACTACAAATGGAGGAAGGAAAAACAAAATTAAACCATATCGTGAAGGAACGTATGTCTGAAAGCACTTCCTGGGTTCGCTTAAGGACTCTGCCAGCCCGGTAGTTGGCCAATTTGGACCATCTTCCATTCAGACGATGACTACACAAGACGCACAATACTAAAATCAGTTTTTAAGCAAAAAGTCATATTAGAATCCTGACCCACTATGTTAACTTTGACATCAAACTGAATAAAACAGCGATTTCACAAAATCTGGGGCAAACAAACTTCCTGGAAATAGAAAATGTGACAATGACAATGCAGAAGAAGACCATCCATCCAGTTTAAAATCCGAATATTGTAGTAAAGTTTCCATCATTGGTGCATGAGTAAATCTCCGGCGAGCTTTTAGATCTCAACATGTCGAGAAGGGTTTTTCCATGTTTATAAGACACGAGATTTCCAAGCGCATTTTCCCTATAACGTACATAAGGACGAAATATCCGCATATCTTCTTTGAAAGAATCTTAATGTATGTGCTATTGGTCAAGGTTAAAACTACTTGGAAGTCACACATATCCTTACACATATGTTGTTTTTGCTGACACGCATATATCATATAGGGCAGGGAAGGGAAACATCGAGGCACTGGGGTTGGTTGTTTTATCGTTTTATGGCGCACAGGCCAGAGTCGACCAAGCAGCACCAAACACAAGACAACGTCAAGTTATAAATGTCATGAAGGTAAGAAAAGAGGGATCTGGAACAGGGTTGTGGGATGAAAGCAATTAAAGATCGCTGTGTTATCCTGCGAGCTTTTACCAAAGACAGTAAATACAATGGTAATAGAAAATCTCACTCAGATAACTCTGGCTTGTGATTCGCGTACATGCCTAAAGAATATTCGCCCCTGAGGGCACAAGGCACTATTAGATTGTATCGTGAACAATATCATGACCGAGAGGCGAATTACCAGACTATGTGTGAAACCGGGATAATACACTGAAACAAGTATGTTACAGTTTGGCAACGATCCACGAACACTCCATCCATGCATCAACACTGTCAGGCTGTTAGTTGTCACAACTTTGATCACCTACCTTGAAATTTTAAGTGTACAAGTACTGTTAAATTGTAAAATTAGAGCCAGTAAAAATAATTGCTCACATAGTTGCAATCTTTCATTTTTACATCTCAATGTATCATTTGGTACTTACGAGTGACACTTCCGGACATACATCGCTTGTGAGTGTAGTTTAATTTTATGTTCCATATATCCTATTAAAGTTTATACGGGTAGTTTCGTAGCACTTAGTAGGGATAATAAAAATTTAAAACATTATAGACAGTGACTAATCACGACTTAAGAACATAATCTGTAAAAAAATTGCTTCGTCAATAGCCATTTAAATGCTGCAAGACGTCCATGGATGATCTTTTACATTGACTAACTAGTTTGTTTGCATTGACGAAGTTTTTAATTCATGATTGGTCATTGTTTGGAAGATAGTTTCAATTTTGACTGACGCTGTTTTCTGTCTATCGACACTGTATAGAACTAATTTAACCCTCGTATAGTAAATAGAGCGGCAAATCAAGTTTATATGGATTTATTTTGGATTATAATTACCAATCAAGGAAATTGCCATATAGGTATCAAATATCAAGTTATGCATATTTATCTCCACTTTTTTCTGTAAATTAATACTTTACTTCATCATATTTATACCTTATTTTTGAACTATTCTTAACAAAAATTGAATTGATACCATTATTTTCTTTTACATCAACGTAGTTGAAGGTTTGGGACGTAAGCATTATTCATTAAATATAAGAATTATTTTGTTTCATCACACTACATACAGGTGGTGATCAAAGTAATATGAACACCCATACGAAAACACAAATAAACAATCCGCAAGTCGTACTTGCAGTACAACCACTCGACCTAACACAGAATTCGGCCACATAGTGACAGTGAAGGCGGAAGTATGAGTCTATCATCAGCTACGGATTGTATATGGACATTCTGCTTGTAGTTAAACCCCTTTATGCACGGCCTCTCAAACTTCCAAAGAGGTATGCTCTTTGGTCATACCAGTGTGCCTCACTGAAGCATTAGTGAGGATATATCCAATTTTGTGGACATTGCAAGGAGCACTGTGTCAACCGTTATGATTGCCTATAAAAGGCATGGTAAGGTATCTTCGAAACAGAATGTTGGATTAAAATCAAAGCTCACTTTTACAAGGATAAACGGCACTCCAAGTGGTCAAGATAACCGTGTCTAAGATAATCTCCGAGATAAGCATGTATGTTTAGGAACCCGCATAAACCAACGGTAAAAATGCATGCTACTAACATTCATGGCAGAACCGCATATTCCAAAACCTTTGGTGACCCGGTTGAAGCTTTGAAGAGATGACAAAGGCACCAAGAGCAATAGAAACAGGTAATCTGGTCTGACAAATCTGTATTATACACTGTTTCAGATCACAGGATGTGTTTATGTCTGGAGAACAGCTAAAGAAACAATTCATCTTTGACTGCTTCCTACCTGTTTTAAGTATGTGGTGTGGAGTGCAATATCTTGGTCTAAGACCACTGATAGCCACTTCCTGCATAAGAAGATCAAACAGTGCAATATTTCAATGCTCTGGGCGATCAACTCCACTCTATGCTCCTAGACTGTGTTCCCTGGTGCATAAAGAACCATTCCAAGATGACTATGCCCCCATTTATGCTGCTCTGAGTGTCCAAGCAAGGGTCAAAGAGCTCAAAGATGATATAAACCATCTTGTATGGTCACTTGATTTTAATATAATTGAACCCTTGTGGGATTATTTTGAAGGTCAAAATGTGTTCAAGTTTTCAACTCCAGTCACACTTTCTGAGCCAGAGACCGCGCTGCACGATGAACGAATTGAATATTGTGCATGCCTCGTATTTGTCCATTCCATGTTGGATACAAATTGTAACTCAGGCCATGAGTGGGCCAACCCTCTACTAATAAAGATTTTGCGTCATTTCACAGGTGTTTGAATTATTTTGTCCACCATCTGAACCTATCCTAAATTATTTTTTAAAGCAAGAAACAAATTTGATATTAATATTTCTAACCTAGAATATAAAGCTTCAACCTGATTTTTCAACATTCTTCCGAATCAAATTTCTATAAGTAGAAGAATAAAATAGGGTTCAGATTATAATTTCAATTATATTCACTACTGATATAAAGTTTAGCCTTAGAAAAAAGTGTCTGAAATGTATTGAGCGAATATTATCTCAAATGTGTATAACCTAAAACTGTACAGAAACATTTCTTTATTCATTCAGTGACACCACAGATAGAGTCTAATTTACAGTATCACTGAATACAGAAAGTTAGAGACACCATATTTGTAAAACAATCTGAACAGAATTATATCAAAACGATCGGAATGACTATTATTACTTTTAAATTATTGTCCGTAATATGACTGTAACCAGAAAATAAATTTAAAATAAAACTTTGAATCGCAAATCGCAAATATTCATGTAAGATAAAATGCTGGGTGGTGTTTCTGGACAGACAACTAAACTAAACAAAACTTTGAAAAAATAATGAAGTACTTCTGTGCTTGTCTAAAGAAATAAACAATTTTTTAACTGTTAAGAAAGATATTATTGTATTAATAATTATTCCATTATATATATATATATATATATATATATATATATATATATATATATATATATATATCTACAATTACAATTATAATTAAATAAACAATTTATTAATTAGTAATAGACATGTTGTTTTGTAATCAAAATATTATTAACTATTAATAAACACTTATTTAATTAATTGTTTCATAATTTTAGATAATTTAGCAAATTTAACCTTAGGATATCCCATAAAATTATTTATTCATGTAATAAAACTTCTAAACAAATAATTTATTAATCATTATTAAACATGTTATCAAAAAAATTTTTATTAATTATTTATAAACATGTTATTTTATAAATAAACAATTTATTTATTTTATAAATAAACAATTTATTTATTTTAATAAACGTGCTACACTTTATTAATTATTCTTATCCTTTATGAATTTACAAAAAAAAAAAATCAAGACTCAACTTCCTAGAAAACCTAAACTAATTTTGTTAGTAGTTCAGCAAATTTAATCCTGATTAAAGCCACAAAATTAATTATTGCATATAATACAATTACTCCCAAATTACATTAAGTACATTTATAATACGATAAGCTAATCTTCTGTACCAATCAGACAGAGCCACTTATTACCCGTCCTCTGTCAGAATCTCCTGCTCCAGTGATGGACATTCTCACTTTACTGGCCATAGCTTCACAGATGCTCATCTGATAGAAATAAATTAATCTCGAATAAATTTCAGATACACTTTGAACAATTACATATGATACTTATGATACATATTGTAAATAGTATGAGATAGATTTTCAGCGTAAACAAACCAGGAGGAAGACGAATATTTTACTTCCGTTACTGGATTACTTTCGCATAATACACATCGGAGTTACCTAAAATGTAGTTCATTGCAGTTTTGGTGAAGTTAGGCATTTGATCTAATTTACTTTATCAACTCAACCACTGTTTCAATATTCTGAATTCAATCTGTTGGATTTTTATTGACAAAGTCCTAAAATCTCTATGTCTCGTATTTAAAAATCAAGCCAAATGGCGTCATGTTCGGAATGCTGACAGAAAATATCTATCGCTTCAGAAACAATACCGCCACCTACAGTTAGCTGGACTGAAAATGCCTCTCATAAGCAGATGCACGTTTTCTTTTACAATTTTAGAACAAAAATATAAATAAAAGCAATCTTTTACTATTGAGTTACTTACCTGATGCCAGATACGAAAACATATAATAATTTAAAGTAGTTTCAGTTATTATATCACTCGAATCCTCCTGCCTTTTCATAATTGAAGGACTTCTAGAAACATAGCGATAAGCTACACAAAAGTGAAAAAGTAAGTAGTTAAGAGGATCAAAATAATTTTCGACTCTATGAATGAGTGCATAACACTTGTAAATTTAAGATAACACGGCCTCTTGGATTGTGGATAAAACATTGTAATATCTTAATTTTTTGAGACTTCAAAATTACTAGCCTAAAAAAATTGAGAAGTGACTCATCATTATGTGGCCGGAAGTCCTTCATTTATCCTCAATGAAGTCACCTATACAGGTGCTCTTTTTACACATCAAACAATAATTGTATGGATTTAAAGAGACTTAAAATGGTTTGGATTAGTAAAATTAGTAAATATTTAAAAAATCATCATTATAAAAAACATTTTATGAATACATATATTTTGCCAGGAGTTTAGGCATGAACAAATGAATATATATTACTTGAGTAGCGAGTGATTTATATTGGCCATTGAGAATGTAACATCGTGAAGGACAAGATATATCAAAGTCGTATTTATTATACAAATAACAGGACAGAAGGATGAAATGATTGAAATTGCAGTTTCGTATGACTTGCAGAACTCTAAGAAATTAGTATTTTGTGTTGCCTCCATGGGCAGCAATAACAGTATTAAATGTTACTACACGTCTCGACATTGAAAGAAAGAGGGGATTTGGAGATGTGTTTGGCGGTAAGTTCATACTGCTTCAGTCTATGGTGTATCAGTCGTTGGCCATCGACCAGACGTGTTTGATGGGCGACAGATCTGGTGAACGATCAGCTTCTAACGGTTAAAGACTCAAAAAAAGCTTAAATTAAACATTCCATTTAAATCGTCAATAGCCCGTTATGTTGCTCAGTGCGACGTTAGTTAAAATTACCCCTTACCTTACATTACCATTTAAAATATAAGTTAAAGCTGTTTTTTGTTTCAGCGTTTTCACTTCATTATAATCTCTTAAGTGTAAAATTAACTTCAATTATAGTAAAGACATGCGAATTTCAAAAGCTATATGATTAGTCTCAAATGCCTTAAGGAAATGAGAATTTGTTTTATTACCATTCCACCTGAAAAGCTGTAAACACGAGTCTAAATTAAAATGTTAAAATTTTCCGACAGTCAGACGATTACACATATCTTATAATTTTATGTAGTTCTTTTACTAAACTATTTAAGATAACTTTTTAACACTTAATAAACAAAAGAAAAACAAGAAAAAAATATTACACTTGTATAACTAAAAATACTTTTTATGACAGAAGGCCAGCAGAATAAAACGCTGGATCTCTCAAAACTGTATAAAATAACAAAATACAATGTAAGTGCATATAGTTAAGATCAAAATAAAAGTTATAGAACAAATAATTAGAATTTTCTGAAGATTGAAATCAGATGTATTAAAAAGTGTGAACTTGAGTTTCATTACAGATGCTGATATATGATGGGGACGTGTCGAAAGCTCAAGTCACAGAAAAAGATTTTTGTGAGAATATAACTCTGCGTCAGTCACAAGAATGAATGCGCAATTTTTGAGATATGGTGTCAGCTTCTCTTAAGGAAACTGTATTAAGTTGGGTTGACTTGCATGATAATTTAACCAGGCATAAGTTAGAAGGTTAGGTTCCTACTTAGGAACATAAACAAGTATGGAGAATGAGTTCAAATTAAGAAAACTAAGAACAGTAGATCTGAATCTATCATACAGGGTGGTCCCGAATTCATGGTACAAACTTTAATGGTAGGTACAGGACATTGTAACAATGATTTATTGTATAGGAATGTATAGTCGCAAGTGACGCGGTGAGGCGAAAACAGGGGAAATAACGGCCGAAAGGAAAATCAAAGATTTTATTGAAAGCGTTGTTGACAAGTGTCATGTTTACAGTAATTGTTCAAAATTGCGTCCACCAGTATCGATACATGCTTGACAGCGTCGGTGGAGCGATTGGCGTACACGTTCAAAGATGCCTGGTATTTCACGCACACCTGCAGCAGCTACAGATAAGCGAGCGACGATATCCTCATCTGAGTCAACTGGAGTCTCATAAACAAGATGCTTTAGATGTCCCCATAAAAAGTAATCGAGGCTCGATAAATCGGGAGATCGGGGTGGCCAAGGGACTGGTCCACCACGCCCAATCCATCGAGTACCAAACGTGGCATTCAGGTAATTCCGTACATCAATGCTGAAGTGTGCTGGCGCCCCATCGTGCTGAAACCACATGCGGTTACGAATGGCGATCGGAACATCATGCAGCAGTTGTGGTAACACTTCTTTCAGAAAAATAAGATAGCTTCCGCCAGTGAGCCGCGTGGGTAGTAAGTATGGGCCAATCAAAAAGTCGTTCACAATACCAGCCCACACATTAATACTGAAACGTTGTTGAAACGCATGTCGACGCGTTGCATGTGGATTATCGGTTGCCCACACATGGGAATTGTGCGCATTAAAGACACCCTCGCGTGAAAATGTCGCTTCATCTGTAAATAGCACATAATCTACGAAATCCGGCTGCAACGCACATTGCTGCATCACCCACAGGCAGAAGTTCACGCGGCGAGGATAATCTGCCGGATTCAATGCTTGTACTTTCTGAAAATGGAAGGGGTGTAAGCGATTTTCGTTTAACACTCTGCATACAGTCTGATGACTCACACCTACGTCACGCGCAACAGTTCTTGTGCTTGACTCGGGTCTATCAGCCACAATGTTCAAGATGCTTTCTTCCAGCCTTGGAGTGCGTACAGCTCTTACTCGACCAGCGCCATGTCTGTTGACGTCGAACGCACCTGTTTCACAAAGTTGACGATGTAACCGTTGAAAAATTCTATGATCCGGCATTCGTCGATCAGGATACTCCGCGCGATACATTCGTAACGCAGCTCTGCCGTTACCATTTGCACGGCCGTACATGTAATGCAGGTCTGCTTTTTCTGCATACGTAAAGTCACCCATCGTCTACGGCAGCACAATTGTGAATGGCGCTTTTCCCTACTGCGATGCATCATGTTCAACAGCGGCTAGACATCTACTGCCCTCTACCGGCAATGATACCAACCGATCACTCCATTTCTCTTTCCTTTTATTTCCCCTGTTTACGCCTCACCGCGTCACTTGCGACTATACATTCCTATACAATAAATCATTGTTGTCCTGTACCTACCATTAAAGTTTGTACCATGAATTCGGGACCACCCTGTATATACGTAATTGATTTGAACTTTAAACTATGCGAGTCTCTGAACGCGAAAATTCAAATTGTCCTCGAAGAGTAATCATCTAAACTATATATGGTCTATAACTGCACTGCCATGTTAGTCAAGATAGCGGTATCTCCATGTTTGGGCCTCAGGATTAATGGTTAGTAAAATTATGAGTATAAATTATATGATGCCATAACGTTGGGAAACAGAACAGTTGGTTTGGATGATAATACTGTTATATAGTGTTGTTACGTATTACTTATATACTAGCGTGTAATAACAGTCAACTAAAAAGTTTATATTTCGATCTATCGTCTTCTTGACTAGTTAGGACATTAGGGTAAACGGATGGTTAAAATGCTGGCATAGCTGTATATAATGCCTCTATAGGCAAGGAAACAGATGACACTCAATTAAAAAAGCTGGTTGAAAGATCCATTGAGTTTTCAACAGTTGAGTGTTAGATACTTATACACGCAGTATGTAACAGCCGTCAACTAGAAAAGTTGAATTCGAGCTATCACCTTCCCAAAAAGTTTGGACACTTCAGTAAACGCATATTAAAATACTGCGCATAAAAGTATTGAATTCTTTATTAAATAAGGCAGCAGATAATTCTCAATCAGCAGTCGCTTGAGAAATCATTCTGTTTTCTAGTGTTGTTAAGTATTAGATAATTAAACACGCAGCGTGTAACAACCATCAACTAGAAAATAGTTTATTTAAAGTTGGTTGGTTTCGGGGTTTAATGATGCTAGGGCCATGTTTGACCAGTTGATTTAAAGAGATCATCTTGATACGCTTGCGTTAATGGATGACTAAATTATATTCATAAAAGTATTTGATGCCTCATACGACTCGGAAATAAGGAGAACACTCAATCAACACTTAGTAGAGTGATACTTCTGTTAAGCATTATATACTCATTTTCGTAGCATGTAAGAACCGCCCACTAGAAAATGTCGATTCTAACTTGCTGTCTTGGCTTTCACCAGCGATATGTTGATAACTGTCTTAGTAGCAATGTTTTACTCTAAGTAAAAATATATTAAACCAATCCCGTCTACAACTTTCAATACTACGCTGTAAAAAGAACGTGGCAAGATGTACAGAGCAACAGTAATTGTCGAAGTATCGGTCCAGCCAACTAACTTTTATCTCAACTATTTACCTATTGGGCGCTATTTTTAGTCTAAGGAGGTTTCGATAGACTCATCTCCCAAATAAAATAGTGCTGATAAGAAACGTGATGAAATCTCATAAAATGTCGAGAAAGTTCCCTGAGAGAAAATGATGTTTATTATTCTTCATTTCGCTTTGGTCCTTTCTTTTTGTTTCCTCAAGCATCTCTCTTCCCCAGGTCTCCACTAAGATTCGTATTTCTTCAAGCGTACCACGCATCTGATATTCCAGACAGATATTAAAGATAAAAAGCAATTTTGATCTAAACTAAAAATGGCTCTTCATTCTTTCTCTTCTGCTTCAATAGTGCTTAAGAAAATGTGCACTGAGAATTGAATAAAAAGAAGCAAACGGGAGAATCTAACCTTTGATCTTCTATAAAATACTTTGATCTTTTAAGTGGTTCTTTAAAAAGACCGTCGGTTTTCTTTCAAGAGGCTGTTGGCTGATTATTTCGGTAGCCTTAATATACTCTCTTCTATTAGGGGACAAATTCATCTTAGATATATTCGTAAAGATCATCGATCCGAGTTTTGTCCAGTCATTTTACCATTTTAAGTACTCCCTACGCAAAATAACGATCATGAACTCTATTTAAAGAGTAGTACCAAAAGCCATAAAGAGCGAATTAATTAGTTACTAAGCATACAAACCAAAATGGTTTCTTCGATTGTGTTTGCTGAGTGTACAAATTCTATTTCGTTCAAAACGTATTTTACAAAAATTTAGGTATGATTTAAAAAAATCCAGATTCTTTTCAAACTCCAAAAACACATCATGAGCAAAACCTCGTCTGGTTGCATATTTTTCACTTTTAAGTTAGCGGGAATTTTTAACTTATTTTGTAAGTGCATTTCAATTATTCCACCATTGCAGTATATAATTATAATTACTTAGTGGGAGTATTTTCCCGTTTTTAGCTTTACGAAAAAATTTATCTTATTGTTGACTGTTAAAATAATTCAAGTATATCAATCATCAAAATATATAATGAGCAGTACTTGGCTGGAGGTATAGAATTGAAATTTTGGATTTACAGAAAAATTTGATTGAATTTTGATCCTTTATTCAGTTTAGTATGTGCAATGAAAAGTACTTGGCTGTGGGATATTTTTCCACTTTGAGATTTACTAAAAATTGTGAGTACATTCCAATAATTATGAGTGTGTTTTTTGGAAAATTTTAAAAATTACAGATACACACTAACCTTGGACCTTACAGCTTCAATTCGAGCTTTATAGCAGAATTCTAGTAAAGCCACAACCATAGCCAGAACGAGTCCTCCTATTAATATATAAAAGCATCCTGCGACATTGCTTAGAGTCAATTCGTTTTGAGACGATTCCTAAAGAAGAAATTCATAGAAAATAGTTAGAATAATAAGCTATGTCGAAATAAAGATTACAAATATGTAAAAATATTCTGATATATCTAGATCGGAGAGATACATACAAATAAAAAATGAAAAATATGTTGCATTAGGTACATTTCAAAAGAGCGTCTAATCTTAGACATACACACACAGCCTCTCGCATTATGGAATTTACTTTGCGCACTTCCACTTTTGAACCACCCCGACTATAATATGATGTTCGTTTATGTGTCCATTAAGAATGTCAAGTTTCATAAACAAGTTTATTAGGCGCTTGAAATTGCCCGTGAAGAGCATTAAAGTGCCATTAGTAGAAAGTGTAACTTTTAATGAACGTTTGGGACATGATTAAACGTCCCTGACCCATTACGGCATTGAAAATATAATAATCCTAAACATTAAATTTAGTAAACTCTAACAGAGGCTCATGCTTTAGATGCCAATAAAATATACAAGTATTAACATATTTCAAAGGACTGAGAAATATTTTTACATAAGGAAGTAAAGATATGTAATTTTTTTAGTAATAAGCGTATTTTTATGTTTTATACTTGAAATGAAGGGAATATAACATAAGTTTAATTTATTTTAAATCATCGAATAGAAAGAAAAGATAATAAATGAAATAATAAATAAAACATAAATATAATGGAGTAACGAATAAAAAGAATACTGAATAAAATAAAATACAACAGATTGAATTATGAATAATACGAGCACGAAATTAACAGTAATTAACGAATTAGTGACTAATACGAATAACGAATTAAATAGGCACATAATAATATTAATAATGCATAAAATAATAAACATCATCAATTATCAGTAAAAATGATAAATCAAATAATAAATAAAATAAAAAATGAATGGAAAATAATAATGAAATAATAAACAAAAAGAAATAATGCACATAATAGATGTAGCAAATGAATTAAACATAATAAATGAAATAATGAAAGATAATACAGAACATAATGAGAAAAATAACGAATGTGTGTTTAACAATAAATACAATAATGAATAAAAATAAATAATCAATAACAAATAAAAATAATTAATCAATAATGAATCAAAAAATAAAAAATAAATAATGAATAAAAATAAATAATAAATAATGAATGAAAATAAATAATAAATAATTAATAAAAATAAATAATAAATAATGAATAAAAATAAATAAATAATAAAAATAAATAATCAATTATGAATAAAAAAGTAATAAATAATGCATAAAAATAAATAATCAATAATGCATAAAAATGAGTAATGATTTGAATAAAATGAACGTACCTTCGTATCGCCATTTCTACATTCACTTCTGTCGTACCACCATTTGTTTTCAAGACGCGCTAAGTCTCCTTTTTCCTTCAGAGAGAGTACCGCTAAATTCAGTTGGTCTCTATAGTTAAAAAATTAAAGAGATATTATCCATTTCGGTATCTTTCTGCAGTAACCACTACATTTGTAAAAAAATACGACTCACCAAATCGAAATTGCACAATTTACATCGCAGAACAAAACGGAAGGTAGCAGTCGATACGGATGAATGTTTCCTACAAATATCAATGCATAAAATTTGTCTAGGGGCCGTCTTCATATTAAATTGGGTACTTGCTCCAATAATTTCAACACGAAACTCCACCTTTTATCACAAATTTAGATTCCACACACAATTTCAAGTGAATTTGATGAAAAAATAATGAAAAACGGCTTAAAATTGACCGAGAAAAGCCATAAAAACCATTTAGGGAGATTGTAAGAATTGAACTCCACAGTAGAAAGGGCGGATTCTGATCAGATAGTCCGATTCCGGGAATCTGTGTCGCTTTCAACGACTGCTTGAGGTAGCTTTGTTAGAGTGTGACACTTAGACTATTAGACCCACGTCTGTAAGTCCTCTACTAATTAATAAAAAAAATAACATTTAGTTTGATAGTTAAAATGTTGATAGATTGTGTTTGGGTTTTTGTGCAGCAAAGGATGGACAAAACATTTCCAAAGAAAATGAATGTTTTTAGCAAATATATATATATATATATATATATATATATATATATATATATATATATATATATATATATATATATATATATATATATACAGGGTGGTCCCGAATTCATGGTACAAACTTTAATGGTAGGTACAGGACATTGTAACAATGATTTATTGTATAGGAATGTATAGTCGCAAGTGACGCGGTGAGGCGTAAACAGGGGAAATAAAAGGAAAGAGAAATGGAGTGATCGGTTGGTATCATTGCCGGTAGAGGGCAGTAGATGTCTAGCCGCTGTTGAACATGATGCATCGCAGTAGGGAAAAGCGCCATTCACAATTGTGCTGCCGTAGACGATGGGTGACTTTACGTATGCAGAAAAAGCAGACATGCATTACATGTACGGCCGTGCAAATGGTAACGGCAGAGCTGCGTTACGAATGTATCGCGCGGAGTATCCTGATCAACGAATGCCGGATCATAGAATTTTTCAACGGTTACATCGTCAACTTTGTGAAACAGGTGCGTTCGACGTCAACAGACATGGCGCTGGTCGAGTAAGAGCTGTACGCACTCCAAGGCTGGAAGAAAGCATCTTGAACATTGTGGCTGATAGACCCGAGTCAAGCACAAGAACTGTTGCGCGTGACGTAGGTGTGAGTCATCAGACTGTATGCAGAGTGTTAAACGAAAATCGCTTACACCCCTTCCATTTTCAGAAAGTACAAGCATTGAATCCGGCAGATTATCCTCGCCGCGTGAACTTCTGCCTGTGGGTGATGCAACAATGTGCGTTGCAGCCGGATTTCGTAGATTATGTGCTATTTACAGATGAAGCGACATTTTCACGCGAGGGTGTCTTTAATGCGCACAATTCCCATGTGTGGGCAACCGATAATCCACATGCAACGCGTCGACATGCGTTTCAACAACGTTTCAGTATTAATGTGTGGGCTGGTATTGTGAACGACTTTTTGATTGGCCCATACTTACTACCCACGCGGCTCACTGGCGGAAGCTATCTTATTTTTCTGAAAGAAGTGTTACCACAACTGCTGCATGATGTTCCGATCGCCATTCGTAACCGCATGTGGTTTCAGCACGATGGGGCGCCAGCACACTTCAGCATTGATGTACGGAATTACCTGAATGCCACGTTTGGTACTCGATGGATTGGGCGTGGTGGACCAGTCCCTTGGCCACCCCGATCTCCCGATTTATCGAGCCTCGATTACTTTTTATGGGGACATCTAAAGAATCTTGTTTATGAGACTCCAGTTGACTCAGATGAGGATCTCGTCGCTCGCTTATCTGTAGCTGCTGCAGGTGTGCGTGAAATACCAGGCATCTTTGAACGTGTACGCCAATCGCTCCACCGACGCTGTCAAGCATGTATCGATACTGGTGGACGCAATTTTGAACAATTACTGTAAACATGACACTTGTCAACAACGCTTTCAATAAAATCTTTGATTTTCCTTTCGGCCGTTATTTCCCCTGTTTTCGCCTCACCGCGTCACTTGTTACAATGTCCTGTACCTACCATTAAAGTTTGTACCATGAATTCGGGACCACCCTGTATATATATATATATATATATATATATATATATATATATATATAACAAAAACGTGAAACAACAATTTAACATTAGGGGAGCAATTTTCAAAAAAATAATCATCGGTGAAAAATTCCATAGAATTGATTAACTTTATGTTTTATTTCTGTCTGAAATAGTGTGTAGAATCCAAAATTGTGATAACAGATGAGGTTTCGTATTGAAATTAACGGATCAAGTACCCAGTTTAATATAAAGACGGCCCCTTAGACAAATTTCAATACTGATATTTGTAGAAAACATTCATCCCTATCGATTGCTACCTTCCATTTTTTTCTGCGATGAAAATTGAACAATTGCGATCGGGTGAGTCGTTTGTTTTTGAGTGATGTGCTATTAGATAGATATACGAGACACATCATTTTCAAATTTGCAGATTGTTTTATGCTGATTAACTATATTTTGGTCAGTTTTCTTCTAATGACGAGAGATCTCGTTTTCATCAAGATGACAAAGCCGACCAACTCGTCTAGTGGTTAAAGTGTTAGCCTTTGTATCGGAAGGTTCCTGGTTCGAATCAGGGATGGGGCCATGGATTGTGCTATCCTATGTTAGGATAAATGATGACCGCATATTGGGTGCTCCTTCCCAAATGGCCATAGTTCCCGACCTTGCAGTGGCCAAGGAATATTACCTTAACTGCCGGCCATCATGGAAGAAAAATATTTGTAGAAAATATTCATCCCTATCGATTGTTTCGTTTCGTTCTATGTCGGGTTTTTATTTACAGCTGTACAATAGCAGTCACTGTAGTACCTTGATTATTCAAGGTCATGTGAACCAAGGTCACCTCGAATAATCCTACTGTAGTAACACGATATACAGCCTGTTCTGAATACGGAACAAAATTACTGAACTACATATTGCTACTACCTATACCAATCAATAGATCTGGTGATCAGGATACGAGCTATTAAATCTAAATGTTCCTGGTTTAAATAAAGGTCAGGGATGAATTTCTGTCCGTCTTGTGGCCTCTATAAACTGGTTGTGCCTGGAATGTATGTGAGGTGCAACCTGATTCCAATCCTATGGTGCGCCAGGGTAACGCCAAGTACTTAACAATTCTACCCTTGTAGTTCCTTAACATATATTCAAATGACAAGTCATAAGATAAGTAGGTAGTAGAATTTACGTCACACTGGAGCATCATAATAGACTAGTGAGGACGGATCGTGTGTTCAGTCCGGAAAGAAAAGATCCGAGGACAAACCTCGTAAATTTGAACCACGGTCGGAAGGCGAAGTCAACACTTGAGCTGGTACTCCTCTGTCCAAACTTCCACACCATGCCAACGTAAGAACATTTGAGGTCACGATAGCCTTATTGTTCACCTGCTCCTTTGTACACGACGGTCTTTGATAGGATTTTAACTCGCGATACTCAGGTTCCTAAACCATTATTTCCCCAACCGGGCAGGGAATTGGGGAACAGTTACTACTACTGCTACTGGAAGATTACTGAAGCAAAGATTGGGAATAATTTATACTCAGATTTATGATACATTATTACTAGATCAATCCCCCAAGGGAAAGATCGAGGACAACACCACGTAATTTTGAACCATGGTCAGATGACGAGGCAATACCGATATAGCAGTAGGACAAAAGCTGTATAAGGTTTCTTTATCAATTTAAAGCATCAAACTAAATTACAGAAACTGATAAATGGTAAAAGAACGAAGAAAGGAGTCGGGTAAGTGCATTGAAAAATTAAAAAATTATTTTATTTTCCAAAAACGTAAAACATGCGATTATGCATAAAAAGATAGATTTAATACTTTAAAAGTAAAATGAGATTTTTGTTTAGGAAGAAAGAGCATAGAAAAGAAAAGCATTTTACGCATATATGAACCTCAACTGAAAAATGAGTTTATTCATACACCTGTTTAAATTATTATTTCTTTCATAAGCTTGAGTCACTTAAGTTTACTTCTAATCTCGCTAAAACAATCACGGAACAAAAGAAAACGCCTGCTAAATCTTCGAACAAAGCACTTCATTTCTTCGTCTATGTTAAAGTGATATCTGAGCAGAATAGAAACGTCTCTAGTTTCATTGGAAGGCTTAATACTAAGTGTAAGGTGATTGATTTAACTTAAAATCCAATTACGCTTTGGGGGAATTTAAGGATTAATGCTGAATAGGGGTAAAGTTTAGCAAATTCTCTTTTGAATCCTTCGAAGTTCCTAAAAGAACTAAACAAACTGTTTAATGTGGCAGTTGGAAAGAGATTTAAGTATGCAAATCAGTGAAAAAACCTGCTCCGCCTGTGAAGTCGAACAAATAAATGCATGTTGTCTTCATGTTCAGTTGAATGTGGATAGGTGCATTTTAACTAGTACATTGCATTGTGAACTTTTCAATGTGTGCATGTCCATTTCAATGCGTGGACCACGGTAGCCCACTTGGAAGAGCAACGCATTAGCAAACGAAGGGTTGCGTGTTCGAATCTTTGTCCTGCCAAAGATCGTCGTGTACACGGGGGCTTGTGCAGGTTAAATCTGTCCTGGCCTCCGTCCTCGCGTTGGCGTGGTGTGGATGATTGGAGCGTGAGGTGTCAACTCAGGTGTTGGTTTCGACATTTGATCGTGGCTCAAAAATTTCCAGTGCTGTCCTTGGATCCTTGTCCGAGATCGATACCCATGGGAATTGATCACGAACCGTCGCTAATAGTCCGCTGTGTTCTTTCAGTGCATGTGTGCATGTACAATCGAACACTCGAACAGAAAACACGAATCACTCCCTCTTCATTTGAGAAATTTTAACAGCAGAGAAAATTCAAACATGGAGTTTGAAAGGAACTAACCATTTCTATAAATTCAAATTCGTAAAGTTTGCGTAAGGGGCCGTCTTTATATTAACATGAGCACAAACTTCTTTTTTTACAATTGGAACCACCTATTTCGAGACATATTTTCAAATTTATATCAAAATGTAACTTCAGATACTAAATTTCATGTCATTAGGTCTTACCGGTTCGAAGTTACGAGCACAGAAAGATTAGAGTTTCTAATGTTCAATAATTTTTTAGACTTTTAAGGATACCTTACTAAATAATGTTTCTATAACGCTCATATTTCGTACTATGTTAATGTTAAATAACCCAAGCAATATCTACCTTATATTTTATTTTAAAAATAATTTTTAGTATGTAATAATAATTATTAAATTGATGTTTGTAAAAATTTTAAATTCGAACCGTATTATATAGTGCTGATAATTGATTCAGAAGAACTTCTACTATGGCCATGCAAAATTTCAGCTCATTCCGATAGTTAGTTTTTGCGCAACATTAAATTTTCCTCGTTATTCCGATTTTAGGGGGCAACCAAAAGTTCAGAAAAAGTCTGACAAACCTTGGATAATAATTCTCAGATCATTTTCACGTGCATAATAAATATAATAATACAATTGTCAAATCGTTTGCACTTGCATAATAAATATAATAATTCCCAGGTCGTTTGAAAATGCGATAAATTTGAAGTTCAGGTAGCGATAACTATAAATAATATTGATCTACGAATAGCGACTTTCTATGTAGAGATGATCCCTGAAATTTACATCAGATTTAGCATTGAATATCTCCGTATATAAAAAGAGTAAAGTCTTAAAATTTCATATTTAGGCTAATTTTACGATGGAGAGTTTGATTATGTCATCACAAAATAGTGTTTTCATAAGAAATTACATTGTATGTGCAAATTTTTATATGAAGACGTCCCATCATGCAGTTTTTTGGATTTGAATTTGTAGATAACATTATTCCCGATTAAATGGTGCCGTTGAGAATTTTCTCTTGTATGAATAGTGTTTGAAATTAAGTAGGTGGTTCGGTGTTTCTTCTGCGATTGTGCATTACGATGTGGATATGTGCACTGCTGACCTCGATAATAGAAATTTCTGTACATCAGTATCATTGACAAGGACTGCCACAAGCTTTTTTAGTTTTTAATAAATGTAATACAGTTAAGTGCTTAACAAATGTTCCTGAACAATTCCCCATGTGTTCGTCATACCTTTATTTGTGATTCAAAATTTTCTGATGGAGCATTCTTCCCTTTCCATAGTTCCACTATATTTTCTGGTTCTTTTCCTATGAATAATATTGGATTTTTCCCTTAGGGAATTGATAACGTACATTTTACACATACCCTTTGTGTCGCTCCAGTGCGACGTTAACTAACTACCTACCTACCATTTCAATGTGTGCATGTACTTATTAAATCTGTACATGTAGTTTATAATGTGTGCATGTAATTTCTATGTATGTAATTCTTTCCAATGTGTGTATGCCCATTTCAATTCGTGCAAGTACGTTGCAATATGGACTATTACACTGTTGGCCTCAATGATGCAAATATTACATATGTTAAAATCATTTATTGCAAAGTTCCACATTGACAATAATTTTCTACAAAATTTGTTCATTAATTTATAAATGTAATTCAACACAAAACAGATATGTGTTTAACAAGTGTACCTAAGCATTTTCCATGAGTGCATATATTTGCTATGCCTCTATAAGGAGATTAAAAACATTTTTCACATTCAATAGTTTAAAACATATAAACATATAAACAAACTAAAGCATTATAAGGTACTTACAATTTTCTGCCTTGCTTCCTATGAATAACATTGAATATTTCCCATAGGGATTGAACTTGGACATTCGCCAATAACCCGCTGTGTTGCTCCAGTGTGACGTTAATTAACTACCTACCTGTGATGTATGTATTTTAATTAACGTCGCACTAAGCAATACCAAGGGCTATTGGTCAATATCCTGGATCAATCCCAAAGGGAATGTTGCATGTTGTCTGTTGCATTGACCGTACTTTTAGTCATATTTCGCTGTCATACAAGTGGACTAATGGTTACACATATGAATAAGAATAAAACATCGTATTTGCAAAATTAACTACTCCAAAACCATGTGACTCAAATGCCAAATCAACATAACTGAATTATATAGTGCGGCCCAAACGAGAAGGCAGTCGACCTTGGGTCAATTGATTTTTAAAAGACGGGAAAGGTCTTTAGGAGATGGTCTGCCAGAAGCACAATCTTGAATGGCAATTGTCGTAAGTGCCCGCCAACTCATTACCATTGCTATAACTTTTGGCACTAAGAGATAAACGTAGAACCATAAACCCTCAATTGTGGTAGCGCTTTGTTTACCTTAACACCAGTCCACTAATTTAGACAATAGAGTAGTCCAAAACCAAGTTATTCCACTGCGAACTCGAGGGAGCCGGACTATTCTTGTTGTTTTAGTCTATTGATACTGTTATTTTCATTTCCTTAATTACCTGAGGTTTGATCCGAGAGGTGTAGCTACGCCATAGCCCTTGGCGTCGAGATTGCGTCCTACTTTCATAGTATCGCAAGGTTGTCTTTCGTTGATGTAATCATTCTTTGTGGATTCCATGAGGAACGCGTACTTTCCTTTTGATTCTCGTACACGTCTAATTCCTTCTTCATATGAAGGGACGAAAACGTGTTTCCTAGAATTCATGAATTCCCACATACGCGCGTAGACCGTAATTTTAGAGCGCTGCAAAAAAGAATGTGTACAAAGAAACAGCAATTGTTAGTTGGGATAATGGGACTTATAAAGAAATATGTAAACATTTCAATTTCTTGAAAATGAAGCAAAAATGACACTAACCTTAAAAAATTCTTGAGTTGATGAAAACCTGAGTGTTCCGTACTCAACTTCTGTTTGCTTAGCTAGATCATCCGCAGAATTGATAGGGGTGACCATTCTTTCGACAGTTAGAAACGCAGCCAGATTGGCAGTATAGGAAGATATGATGATCAGAGTGAAAAACCACCAGACACTACCAACAATCCTTCCACCAATGGATCTGGAAAAAAGAAGTGATGTGTATCCGATGCAGTAATTTTTGATACTTGTAGCAGGTCGATGAATGTTTTGACGAGTAATCTTGCCCATAAATATATACACAAAGATAAATATAAATATATACATCGATACATTAAATGTACCTAACTGTAGAGTAGAGACAAAGCGAAAACAAGTACCGAAGCGAACAGAAAAATAGTCAGATAGTCTTTGAACTGAAGTGGTGATACTGAACTGAGTGCCATAAGAAGTGTTACCACGAAAGCTTATTTAAAGAAAGGAAGTGGTTCTTTGGGTTCTTGGTTTAAAACACTGATACAGGCTTTACATACTAAAATATGGTTACGTATGAGTTCGTATTAACCAACGTAACAAAACCAATTTCGCTGTCAGAGCATTTGATTTCACGATACCAAAATTTGAATATGCAACAACTTTCTATAAAATATCCTCGGTTGTACAAATCGCCATAGAGTCTTTCGTTTAATCCTCTAAGTGGTTTCGACGAGATATCTCGCCCTTCAAGATCTAACCGATTTTACAAATGCCGGGGTAACTTGTCATCCAGATATTGCCAATTTTTCGATTATGAAGAGATCAAGATCTGGTTGATTTTCTTCTTATGATGTGATATATCGTATTTTAAAGTTTGGTCTACTTTGATAATAACGATACACATCTTCGAGACAACCTACAGGAGCGTTAGTTCTGAGGTTGCAACCCTTAAAAATCGTGGTCTTCCTTTAGTTTTGCCCGTCAGTATAATAACCATTTAATCGTTGTGCCACGGTAAATGCCTTTCATAACTAAGAAATAAAAAGATCACCCTACTACTCTATGGATAGCCTCATCCCTTGAACGTCAGATTCATAATAAGGAAAAAAGTGATAGTTCACAGTGGTGACTGGATGGGAGGTAATGTAGCGGATTTGATTGACGATTTAAAACTCCACGACACTAAAGAATACCAAGCAAAATCCTTAACAGATTACCACCGCTCTGGTGCGTTCTGTATCTCAAATACAACGAATTCCGTGAACCATACTGACATTATCAAATTTTACGCCATGTTTTGTTTAATGTTTTATTCAGACTTTGACAAGAGTTCCGATATTGACGAGATTACACCTCGCATAATCCAGTTCTACAAGATTTCGTACACGAAACTAAAGAGCCGTTCTGTAAATGCCTATCAAATTGCTTTCCTTAAAAGGAAAGAAGAGTATGAACGCTTTCAAAGAGCGGTTTTAGTTTTCCTCCACTTAAACCTCCCAAGTATCGGAGGGAATACCTTAGCAGGTAATCTTTCCGTGCGAAAGGTGGATTCTCTTGTTTTACTTTATACATCAAAATGTAGCTCTCTCGTCTGTCACTATTCCCTTTTCCCGCAGTTATTGTTTTATACATGAACAGCGATGACGATGATGAAACAAAAAACCCCATGAATGTTTCATATCCTGCGAGTCTTGTGGCTGATCCCATGGGAGGTTTTTTGGATTTGAAAGGGAAAAGGGGTCGTGGAGAAAACGAAGAGCAGTTCTCCATGCATCATCATCCATATTTGAAATCCATTCAATAAGCGACGCTTCAACCTAAAATGTCGGTACAAAAAGTCAAGAGTCGAGGTGAAGATTCAATGGATGGAAACTACCCAATAACCTCGAATTCGATTTTTTTCCCTCTTCGAAATTTCCGTTAGTTGTTTTTTGCTCGGGTCTTGTAAAGATTTTTATTTTGGGGTCTAGAAACACGTAACTGGATGAAGCGGTATTGACGTCACTGAACCTCACTATTCGCTATATCTTAATGCTTCAGTCCGATACTGAGAAATAATTATGAAAGTTCAATATATTTGTCCATGTTTATAATTCATTCAGTAAGCGATGCTTCAACCTAAAATTTCGGTACAGAAAGCCAAGAGTCGAGTAGAGGATTCAATGGATACCTCATCATTAGGAACCGCCAGAAGGGTTAATAAGGAAATATTCTGTTGAGAGAGGTAAATCATTAACTGAACTGTTGTTATTTATACAGGAGCTTAAAATTGTGTAGCATACTAAACTTTTTATGCGACTGCCAGAGGAACAGCTCAAACAGTGCAGATACCATATCATCATGTGCCTTTCAGTCTTCGAAGTTCGAATTTAGGCAGATTGCAATCCTGGCATTTAGCTAAATTTAGATTCAAATATTAGGGTCGAATTACATAATTCCATACCTGACTCTAACACCAAACTAGCATGCTGTGGAGCTGTATTTGTAAATTGGAAATATTCCTTTGATATACGCAAATCGTTTAGCAAGTTAATATAATGCTGGAGTATAGAATTGTGTAGAGTACTGTATTTTTATGTGCTTTCCAGAGGAACAGCTCCAAACTATGAATATTAAATACTACCATGTCTCCTTCAATTTTCTTAGTTAACAATATACATTTGCGCAGATTACGTTCCTGAAATGTAGCCAGATTTAGATTCATAGGCCAAATGGCGAACTTTGATGTAAGGTAAGGTAGTTTTATTTAACGTCGTACTAGAGCAACACAACGAGCTATTGAAGACGGTCCGGGGATCAATCCCCTAAGGGAAAGATCCGAGCACAACACCACGTAATTTTGAACCACGGTCAGATGACGAGAGAACACCTGAGCTGCCACCCCACTCTGGCTAACTTTGAGGATAGGCTTACATAAGACCATACTAAATCATCTCAAGTATAGTACTCTGTATCATCAAATCATTATGCCATAGAGCTGCATTTGTGAATAGGGATATATTCTATCGATATAGGCAAAACATTTATCTAGCTGATATTAAGCTGATATGCTGATACTGGAACCATAGAGCTGAGTAGAATACTGTATTTAAATGATTGCCAGAGGAACATCCCAAACTAGGATCGTTCGTTACTATCATACCTCCTCCAGTCTTCTTAGTTAGCAACATACATTTGCACAGATTAAAGTACTGAAATGTAGCTAAATTTAGATATGGGCCGCAGTAACCCGGTTCTAAGAGTAATGAATTAGCAAGCGTAAGGTTGCGAGTTCCAAACTCTATCCAACCAAAGACGTTCATGTACATATGAGGCCAATACACGATAAATCTTTCATGGCCTTAAATGTCCTCACGTTGGCATTGTGTGGAAGTTTGGAGAGGGGTCACAGCTCAAGTGGGACCTCTTCAACTTACTGTGTGAAAATTATGAGTTGTTGTCCTTGAATATCTTCCTTTGGGATTGATCCCTAGACGTCGGTATTATACCGTGGTGTTTAGTTCAATTAGTACGCCCGTGCGAATTTAATTCAATTACATACCTTCCAAATTTAGATTCCCTCAGTACTTTATGAAGAAACACGGTTTATCGTTATAAAGCCTTTTTCTCAGTTTAATTGTGGTTAAATTTACATCACTTCAACGAAGGCATCCATGGCGTGTTGACGGGATTATGAATAGTTGTTGAACCTTAACATTCAAACTTACAATTTCTTGTCAAAAAAGAAGTTTTAATTGAACTTATGAAGCCATTACCTGTGTTTCTACCAGGCAAACGTTCCAGAACTCTTAGTTTACTTCCTTTCAATTTTAGTGAACCCGCCAATTCACCCTAGAAGTCGGATCAGAGACGAGGACTTCCACATCATGGTAAATTTCCTTACAGTCTATAAGACAGAAAGCTTCTTACTTGTAAAGATGGCTTAATGTTATGGTGCTGTGGAGTAATATTTTTGCTGGGATGCAGCTTAGATTTAATGAAATATCATTAAAATGTGAAAGGTTATATGTTTTCTTTTTCAATACTGACTTGACTTAATTTTGTCCTTGCATTACCAAAAATGATAACCATAGAAATTATAGAAATTTGTTTGGGCATCAGCATTTGTGGAGATGATATTCTAATCTAATGGCTGTTCAGAGAGATGCGCGTTTCTTTAAGAATTATATCACTATTCTAAACAGTATTTATGACTATACCAGATATTTAAGATATCGGTTATTTTTACTTATTTAACCAAAAAATACATACTATCAATGAATGTTTAATACTTACAGTGTTTTGTTGAGCGTGTATTCAAAAATACCCCACGTAAGTAAAAATACATGTTCCTCTGTTTTTCCTGAATAAATATCTATACCTCTTAGAGCATTTAAAAAATATATTGCATTTTAGTTATTTAACCATAAATAACGTATCAGTAACAAGTGTTTAATGCCTACAGTGTTTTGTGGAATGTATTTTGAAAATAGAGATTAGTCCCCAAGCCATATTGTTCCTCTGTTTTTCCAGAATAAGTATTCATATTTCTTTTTTAAGGATTTAAAACTAAATTGCATTTTTCTTGACAAAAAAATATGTGTTTCAAAGCATTGCTTCTTAGATCGATGGAAAGTATTTCAAACTGGCAGCTTCTTGAGAATGTAAATAGAAATTATGTGGTTGAAAATGGCAGGAAAACCGAAATTTGGCGCTTTGAGAATGTTTTGATGTATGGAAGAAAAGGAAAGAGCCCCTTTGAAGAAACTTCAATTATCTTAACTCTCGGAATATATATCTCAGCTTTTCCCAACACACACACATACATATTAGGGCCAATTCACAAATTGAGTTTTTTATCCAGGAAGGTATTCGGGAGCAAAGAAAATCGAAAAATCCGTTTCGTGTTCTTGTGTGAGAGGTTTCTTCCTACTCCTAAAATACGATTCGAATTCATTTCCTATACGTAACGAGCACTAGATACTCCAGGAGGAAGTTAGAATCGTGTAAAAGTGTTACATTCCCGTTGGAATTTAAAGTAGAAAAATAGAAAACAACCTAGGCAATCTTGCTTAGGACAAAAAATGAGCAATTTCTTTCGTCGACTTCAATACTTTGTGGGCACTCTTGATAAGAAATGGACTCCTACATTTCTTTTCAGTTATTACAACTGTGGATATACTGTAATAGAGGGACTAAATGAATACTTTACTTCAGTTATTTAATACGTTGTTGCCACATCATAAAAAAGGGACTCAGGTAGTATGTTTCAGTTGTTACAATACTTGTGAGCTTATCATAAGAGAGGGACTAAAATGAACATTTTCAGTCAGTGATTTCAACACTTACTGGTTAGATAAAATATGTGACCTAAACATTTTGTTTCAGTTAGCATACTTTTCGAACCCATCCTAAGAAAGTGACTAAAAGAAATATTTTGTTTCGGTGATTTCAATACTTTATGATCACATCATAAAGAGGGACTCGGACATTTTGTTCAGATTATAACAATAATTTGTGAATACACCGTAAAAAAGAGAGAATAAAATAAAAACGAATATTTTGTTTCTGTTACTAAAATACTTAGATGCTGAATTGTAAAGGAACTAAAATAAACATTTTGGTCAGAGATTTCAATACTTTATGGGCACTTATAAGAGAGGAACTAAAATAAAGAATTTAGTCCATTGGTTTTAGTACCCTATCAAGACATCATAACGGATAGACTAAAATTTCTATTCACAATAATAGTAAATGAAATTTAATTTTTAAGCAACTTACATTCTTCGCTTGTGGTGATCATATTTCTTAATTAATGCATGATATATGATATCAATAGCATTCTATAAGCTACTAATAATACGCTGAAAATAAATCTACATTAAAATACAGTGCATACACTAAACACTTATTTAAATTTATTGGCAGTAAAGATAAAATAAGCCTTCTTACCTTTCCACTAAATCAGCTGTGACACACAGAACTATCTATAATACTACAGAAATTTAAACGAGATTTACATTGTCTTAAATTATAATAACTAGTTTGGAAACAAAATTAAAGTATGTTAAATCGCAAGTTCGAAGACAACAGCCCTACAATGTTTTAGATAATGTGGATTTAATAAATGTCTTTACAAAAGATTTAGATGCAAAGCGTTTTGCATTACTTCGCACTGGAAGAGGTTTTTACGTTTCAGGAGGAATACTTAAAGGATGTGCTAATATCCTTTATACGTGCATCAGTACCAATGTCACTAATGATAGAGATGTCAATATAATGATAGCGATGACAAAATACACTAATGATAGAGATGTCAATATGCACTAATGATATAGATGTCAATACACACTAATGATATAGATGTCAATACACACTAATGTTAGATAATAAATCTACACTAATGCTAGTGATAACATACATGCTAGTGGTTACATTAAAACAGTAAGTGACTGTTCAAAACGA
This sequence comes from Metellina segmentata, assembly GCA_947359465.1. NCBI lineage: Eukaryota > Metazoa > Arthropoda > Arachnida > Araneae > Tetragnathidae > Metellina > Metellina segmentata. Next base: position 69,329,171 of record OX375872.1, on the reverse strand, counting down.
AAACTACAATACATCAAAAGTACAAAGTATACTTTCTCAATGCCAGCTTATGGATCCATCGTATGACAATCATGCACAAATTGGATAAATCATGAGAGTCTCTACGTCACCCAGAGTTATTATGGGAGGTGCTGCCACTTTGAACCCACCTTTAAATGTGAAGTATGCCCCTTTTGAAGACTTTGGGGAGGCTGACCCGCTTTTACTTGTCTTGGAAAAAACCTAAAACTTTAAGCTGTCCTTTACTTCGGGACATATAGGAGCGCATCAATCTACAAGTTTCTTAAAATTGATGCCTTTAGCACTTTAGTCACTGTAGGGGCTCTTAAAATATAAGTAAGTGTTTCAGTATAAAATAAACTGAAAATATATAAACACACACTTACTATATGGTTACAACCAAAAATAACGGGTAGTTGTTCCCGAATTAATGTTGCGATGGAGCAACACTAAGGACTTTGGGTGACGGTTAATTAATCATAAAAAGAAAGATCCGAAGACAATAACTCTTAATTTTTAACGATGATCAGATGTTGAGGTCACACTTTAGCTCACACCCAATTCTCCAAACTTCCACACCATGCCCAACTTGAGGAACCAAAAATAAAGCTGTTGCAACAAACTTTAACTGTGTGTATATGTATATGTATATATATATGTATATGTATATATATGTATATATATGTATATGTATATATATGTATATATATGTACATGTATATATATGTATATGTATATATATGTATATATATGTATATATATGTATATATATGTATATGTATATAGAATAATTTCCTTTAAAAGGCACTAAGGCCCAAGTTTTTCGTTCTAGACAACAATATGTACGCTAAAAGTGCCAGAAAAAAATGGTACATCAGTTTAATACTTCAAGTATAGTACTCTAAATTTGAATACGTCTACTACAGTTTAATTTCAGTGTTAAGTCTAATTAGATAAACTATTGTACAGCCGTAAAAAGAAAAGACTCACCCAATCGCAATTGCACAGTTTACATCGCAGAACAAAAAGGAAGGTAGCAATCGATAGGAATGAATTTTTTCTAAAAATTTCAATGTTTAAAATTTATCCAAGGGCCGTCTTTGTATTAAATTGGGTGCTTGCTCTGATAATTTCAATACGAACCTCTATCTTTTATCACAAATTTGGATTAAACACACAATGTTAGGCGGATTTGATGAAAAATAAAGAAAAACAACTTAAAATTGTCTTAAAAAATCAATAAAAACCTTTGAGGGAGCGTGCTAAAATTGAACTCCGCAGTAGAAAGGATCCGATCACATAGTCCGATTCCGTGAGTATGTGTCGCTTTTAACGACTGTTTGAGGAAGCTTCGTTAGAATGTGACACGTAGATAGTGTCGTTGTGTCCAATATGGGAACTGCTACAATACTAACCTACAGTAGATAAGTAGGTTGTTAATTATGTTTCGGAAATATATGAATTATGAAGTTAAATTATGACTAACAAAGCGTGATAAAATACCCTTCATATAGAAAAGATTTACAATAAATCATTTAATAATATTATACATTCACATTATAAGTATTAATATGATGTGTAGTGGCCGTCGCAGTAAATGATGTTACTGTTTCTTACGGGAGGTTGATAGTTTGTTGACAACATTTCCACACAGTCAATAATATGCAAATTTGTAGTGGATTTACATTTCCGAGAAATTTCTGTTTTCACTTTATGAAAAATCCCCAATAACGATAATAATCATCGAATTTTGCAAAGTCTCACTGTGCTACTAATTATGCATGTAATGAGCAGAAATTTGGAATTCCGATGTTTCAGTAACAGTTGAATCACATAGTATCAAAATTTGTAAATAAAATTCATAATTAATAAAAAGTAGTAGTAATTAGAGTAAAATTTAGTTTCAAAATTAAAATGTTTATAAATTGTGTTTGGGTTTATGGGTAGTAAAGGATGGAAAAACAATAATTTTCAAAGAAAGTTAATGTTGTTGTCGTGCGGGCCATATATGGCCCAATTGGGGGTGCCATTGCCCTGGAGTGCTGGACTTCTTCATACATGACACATTCGTTTTACAGGAAGGTCCCTTTCACACATCCATTCATTCACACATATAGTAATTTAGATTCCAATCAGGGATAATCAATAACTCCCTGATCAGGTATCCCCAGAGGTATTGATTTGGTATGGGAACAAAAGAAAGTTAATGTTTTAGCAAATATAACAAGACACGTGAAACACCAATTGCACGTTAGGAGATTACAAATCGGAGTAATAGGAGATTACAATAGACACTTACAAATCGGTGAAAAATACAACAAATTGATGAACTTTTTTTTTATTTCCTCCTGAAACTTTGTGTAGAATCCAAATTTGTGATAAAAGATGAGGGTTTGATTTGAAATTATCGGAGCAAGCAACCAATTTTATATGAAGACGGCCTCTTAGACAAATTGATATTTGTAGATTGTATTGATATTTGTTGAAAACACACATTCATCCCTATCGATTGCCACCTTCCGTTTTGTTCTGTGATGTAAATTGTGCAATTGTGATTTGCAGAGTCGTTTCTTTCTGAGGGCTGTACATAAAAATATTAAGTAACATTACTTTAAATTATTGCAAATAATTATGTAACATTACTTTACTGGCTTCGTTGTCTTTCCCTTTAAAGTGCAAAATATATAAAAAAATAAAATACATAAAAATGATAAGTGTCTCCCAATGTTTTTATAAATTGAAGTAATAAATCTATTTTTACAGCTACATAGTGGAAATTTATATGATTACTTACCAAGTTGAATTATTTCTAACATGGTATTCTAAATATTTACACTGACGAACCAAACATTATGACCGTCCCCACCCCTTTCAATGAACTCGTCTGGATGACGTGGAGGGCATGTGATTAAGTGAGAATGGTATTTAACTGCTGCTGGAGAAGGTAAGTAATAATTCTTGCACTTACTTTTGCGAGTGATTGGAAAGGCTGCTGATCTAAACGAATTTAATACAGGGCAGATCCTATGGCCCGAAGACTCGGAACGTGTATTACCGAAACTGCACGACTGGTAGGTTGTTCACGATCTGCCGTTGTTAGTATTCATGTAAAGTAGATAACTGACGGTGACACCAGCAGTAGACGCCAAGGTGTTGGTCGTCCACGCGTCATCAAAGAAAAAGGACGTCGGAGACTGTACCGCTTGGTAAAGCAGAATCGGCGCGAGACAATGGCTCAGCTGACAGCCCAATACAATGCAGGTCCAAGCGCAAGTGTTTCGGAACACACAGTTCAGCGGACACTGTTGGATATGGGACTGTAAAGCAGACTTCCCACTTGTGTGCCTCTGTCCACCAAACGTCATCGTCAACTACGCCTACAGTGGGCCCGGGAGCATCGAGACTGGACCACGGATGAGTGAAAGAGAGTTGCCTGGTCAGATGGAATCCCGATTTCTCATTCATCACGTCGATGGTCGTGTCAGGATAAGCCGTCTTCCAGGCGAACAATTGCTCTCCTCTTGTACAGCACATAATACACAGGCTGGTGGTGACGGTATTATGCTTTGGGGGACGTTCTCATCGGCGACTCTGGGACACATAGTTATGGTAGACAGATCATGAACGCTGCGAACTATCTGAACATCATTGCGGATCAGCTGCACCCTTACATGGTGTCTGTCTTCCCAACTGGAAATGGAATCTTCCAGCAGGACAACGCCCCATGTCACAAGGCTCGGATTGTGTTGGAGTGGTTTGAGGAGCATAATGATAAATTCCACTTAATGTCCTGACACCTAACTCGAAGGATCTTAATCCGATAGAGCACATTTGGGTGTCATGGAGCGGCAGCTCAGAACTCAAACACCACCATGTCGGAATATCTCGACTTTGCGTGACCGCTGCTTAGAAATTTGGTACAACCTGTCTCCAGTCATATACCAAGAACTTGTGTTATCTATGCCCAGGCGAGTTGCAGCTGCAGTTTTGCAGGCCAAAGGAGGCGCAACGCGTTATTGAGTAGGTGATCATAATGTTTTGGCTCTTCAATGTATATAGACGCAAGAAAATAAATTCAGCAATGCACTGATTTACAAAATACTTAATCTTTACATGATGATACCTTAACATACTCTATTACACTTTTGTTTAAAATGTTTCTTAATATTTGCACTATGCTACAGTATATAAGTTCAATATAACATTAGAGATTATATTAGATTAGATTAATTACTCGTACAAATCTTAGAAATTTTTAAATGTGTTCTGTTATTATCAATCAAAAAAGCCTTAACCGATCTAAAATAACAATGATTTATTTCTCAAGAGCAGATATTTCCAATAAAAACGCTATTTGTATCAAAATTTGAATTCAAGTGTTTCCTGGCTTCAAAATCAATGGTTAAATTTTTCAGCTTCGTGTCACCTAATTTTTGAAATATTTCACTTAAGGTACAATAAAACTGGATCCTATTTGTGCATACTTCCTGCTATAGTATAGCTTTATTTGTGTATGTTCATTACGTGAAGTTGTCATTCTTGTGTTTGGCGCAGCATGGCCAAATACACTACCCTACAATAATGGGCCGGACGCCAGCAGATTTGCATAAAATCTGACTACATGTCAGATTTTATGCAAATCCAGTGCTTGCACGTGACCTGTTAAGGTTAAATGGATACGCGAAGTGGTAACGTCGTTATTTCTGTGTAAAAATTTGACAGTATTTCTAAACGAAAGACACTTAGTGACTGTGAAAGAGGGTTATAGATCTTTGTCACATTAGTGGCAAGTCTATTCGCGCAATCGCGGTAGAACTATCACAGCCACGGTAAACTGTTGGTGATGTCGTGAAGAAGTGGAAGACTACGGGAGTTGGGACACGAACTGCACACGTTGGTCGTCCCCGTAAACTGACCGAACGGGATCGGCGTGTCCTGAAGCGTGAGAAGAACCTCAAGAAACCACTCCAAATCGCAAACAGTGAGTTTCAACTGGTAGCAGGGTTTACTGTGCACCCTAATACTTTGCGGAAATAACTGCAGGTCCTCAATATCCACGGATGTGTTGCCGCATACAAACCAAACATCACCCCATCCAACAAAGCCGGCAGACTTGATTGGTGTTTGCAACGTCGCAGCTGGACTGTGGACTACAGGAAAACTGTTTTATGGAGCGACGAGTCAAGCTTACACGCTCTTCCAGTCGGATGGGCGTGCTTGGGTTTGGCGAATGCCATGCAAACGTCTGTTACCCGAGTGCATCGTTCTAACTGTCAAGTTCGGTAGTGGTAGTGGTCTGGGACCTTTGCGTGTTGTTCATGGTAAATTGAACGCCGAAGCTTACATGAACATTTTGGACAATCAGGTTCTTCCTACGCTCTGCCAATTTTATGGAATGGACGAATGTTACTTCCATGACGACAACGCTCCATGCCATGTTGCAGCCGCTGTCAATCAGAGGTATCAAGATATTTATGTAAAACGTCTTCCCTGGCCTGTTCAGAATCCCGACCGAAACTCTATGGAACATTTGTGCGACGAGTTAGAGCGATGCTTACTGACCTGGGAACCACGTCCGAAATCTACAGCTGAGATGGCGACAGTTTTGCATCAGGAATGTACACAAATACCCATAGCTGTGTATCAGAACCTTGTTGAAAGTATGTCCAAAAGGGTTTCTAGTGTAATTGCAGCTTGCAGGGGGACCATCCCCCAATTAAAGGATGTATTATTTCCCTTATACCCTCACATCTTGCTGTTCGGTCCATTTTTGTAGGATAGTGTATGTTCCCTGTGCTATAAAAACCCAATCAACCAACCTTCTGAGAAAGAGATGCTTCTAAATCTGTCATAAGCCCTGGAATATCTGAACAAAAGCATATATCAACCTGTATTTCATAGAGATGGAACTAAATTTCTATTTCTGAATACTGAAACACGTATTCTGATCTAGAAGGCTGGACTCTTGGTCTGGGGCCTAAACGTAAAGCTTATTTTCAAAAGTCATATCTCGAATGAGATCTTTCAGTCGTAAAAAGTTCATCTAAAAAGTTTACTCCATTTTGCTCAATCAAATGGGGATCGTCCATATGTTTAGAAGCGTACGTAAGATCAGGAGTTCTATGCATGCCCATATCTTCTTCCGATAGTATATATCTTTTCCCAGTTCACTGGAGATTTTGGTCTAAAATGCTTAGGAGTGTTCGTAGAATCAGGACGCTCATGTTTAATGAATTCTTAGTATATCTCTTCACAGCTTATTAGAGATTTTGGTATAGGATGAATAGCAGGAGGAACATTCCCATGAGTAACAGGCCTTAGCGTGATGGTAAATTTTGACACTGCACTTTATCTTTATTCTTTGAAAAGCCACTCACTTTAGGTTGAACAACAATACCAATCTTCCACGTGACTAGTCGGTTCATGCCAAATCATCGGAACTGAAAAGGGCAATCTATAGATTTTATCTTACCTTGTAAGCATTCACTCAGGCTAACAAATCATCAATCAGTGAATGCAGCAGATCTGTGGAACCCACGAGTTATATTTATTTCTAACACGATATCCAAAGTAAAATAGCAGACTATATTCAATAATGGTAAAAAAAAAAATGAATGGCTATATATTTAAAATGCACTCTTTCCATACCAAATCTGTCCATAACTGTCCCTTTAGGATTGATCCCGATAGTGGTAATGGTAATGGTAATTTTAGTTAACGTCTCACAACAGGCTATTGACGACGGTCCGGGATCAGTCCTTAAGGGAAAGGTCCGAGGACAACACCTCGTAATTTTGAACCACGGTCAGATGACTGGATTGATCCCAGACCTTCGCCAACAGCCAGTTGTGTTACTTCGGTGTGACTCCACTACCTACCTATATACCATAATTCTAAATACTACGCATAGCATAACATATATGGGATGTTAAAACATCTGTGATGCTGCCTTTGTTCTATGTTTGACCAAATTTTGCTCAATTATGCCAACTCATGTTTCTCCTGCACAGATAAAGCACAGCACTGAAAGTTTTCCAATTTGTGGTTACATATTCTCTACAAGTAAAAATATCAGTAGCGTCACCTACAAAACGTAAGGTGGTGGAATATGAAAATATTATCTTTTGAAAATTATTGCCTGAAAGTGCTAATATTAAATATCCATTACCAAGCAAAACGGTCTTGATGATCATTTTTAAGCTCATATATGAAATTAGCACCCACAAATTAATTACAAAAACAATTAACAATTAATTACAATTACAATTAAAACTAAATTTACTAAGAAAAAAATTATTGCAAACTAGTGCTATTATTCAAATGGGGGAAAATGTTTAATTTCTAGCTACCCCAAGGCGTGTTTGTTGTATATAGAAAATGTGTCAATGTGTATTTTTGTCAATCAAATTCTTTAATTGATCCAAACAAAATGAATCTACCGCTCAAGAGTGTAAACTTACAATATAAACTACTTTTTCATATCTGAATTGAACAGTACAATGTTTGCTGTAAATTGCAGACCTGTGTATCGAAAAACTTAAAAATAAGAGTCAGCTTTGTCAACTAGGATAATTATCAAGCATATACCTCCAAAAGGGGAATATACTTTTAATTTCTTGTTACCCCAAGGCGGCTGTTTTAATGAGAACTTTCCGAACTTATATAAATGACTCGAAGAGACTGATTTAAAATGAAGCAAGCATAATTAACAATTTTCCATATGATTTACACGCGAAGGGTAATCAAAATTACGAAATCGTTGAGAAGTGAAGATAATTCTTGTTTAAACGCGAAAAATGAGAAAATATCAATTACTTCTGGAAATAGAATTTACCAGAGTAGCTCAGGACACAAACTATCGTTTCTTCGTATAAACATTGAAATAAAATATTTCCCAATTAGATGTATACATACACTAGAAATCACGAAAATTGACCCGAATATCGATATTTTTTATTGCTTTAAAAGATGTTCCATCATCTTAGCTTTCGAAAGATATCAAGATCTTGTAAATATTCGAAATATTTTTCTAGTTACAAGGGTTTTCGTTAGGTACAGTCACCAGGTACAACATGTTTCCAAATTTTAAATTAAATTTCTGAAGAACTGCTTTTATAAAACATGATGTTTTGTTCAAACAGTTATGACTCAACAATGAATGCATCTCTTCTATATTTGTATCGTTATAATCCATATAATACAGCGGATGCTTTATCCTTCAGTCAAAGTTATTGGTTAAGATATGAATTATTAGTTGATTTTTAAATGGTAAAATTCCTGAAAAGATCTTGATTTTTAAGACTTCCTTGGTAGAAATAATTGACTGAAGAAACCTATTCACTCTCTCTTGCAATGTGATGGAAAGTAAAACCATGCAGAATAGTATTAAATATAATTTTCAACGGAACTTTTTCCAGATCAAATCAGAATTGGAGATATGAGTGTGCATAAAGCATGCTAATTACTTAATTATATCTAAATAGGATAATTAATTATGAGCTTATTCTGAATTTTTGACACTGATATGAGTTATAGCACAAACCAATGATATATATTTTTTAGAGTCTTCTTCGTCTTTACAACTCTTTTTTAGAGAATCTTCTAGTTCATACGCGCGTTTACCATAAAATGAAATAGAAACTTCTTACAGTGCATCGAAATGCCACATTTAACCCTCTGAGCTTCGTGAGATTTCCGAGTAGCGTAATCCTTATTTCTTCTACCCCACATCACATTTAATGGCCAAATTACCGCATCTGCTGTTGGAAGAATCCATGAATTATCTCTTTCAACTTTTAAAAATATTCTATTGGTCGTATTCTTATAACAGAATTCTTTGGAAGGATTCTATTCGTCCATTCTGTAAAATATAATCCTTTGGAAAGCTGATATTGCTCATTTCTCTAGAATGGAAGCCTTTGGAAAAATTCTATTCCATTCCAGAAATCCATGAATAGTAATAATATGATAACAACTTAATAAGATCGTACAGACGCGTTATTTGAATTTTTACTACCCTCTCTGGGGAATTCAAGCGCATATATCCGTTCAGCAACCTGATGTATTACTTCCATGACTTACAACCGATATTTTTACTTTCAAGATCAATGAAATGTTTCCATAGATTATTTCAACCAATGGGTGAGGTCCTTTAGTCATTATGCGGTTCTGGAGTGAAAGCAATACTACATTACTCGGTCGTTTCGAGACCCCTCAGTGGGTTAATTCTCTGAGGGGGACCACACGCATTTTTACACTTTGCAACTTGCATTTTTTCAGGCATGATTTCCACCAATTTCGAAGGGGACCAGTGCACAAAAATCTTTCAAAATTTCTACTATTTTTTATAAATTTAAATAAATAGCTGTACAATTCTGTTTAAAATCATACATTATTTATGGCGATACGTTGAGTAGAAGTATTTTAAATAATATTTTGAAAAATACCTGTACGGTTTGAAGTAAGCTTAATTTCATGCTTTAAAGTTCAGTATCTCAAAATGGGTATTGGTTCCATGAAAGCAACATTTTTTCTAAGTCTATTCAAGCAAATATAAAAAAATAGGTTTACAAGTGTAGAAGTATATACGGTATAACATATTTTAACGCATGCTCAGAAAAGTACATTTTGATTGTTCAAAGGATGAAAATAGTTCATTTTTCAAAAAAAAATATATGTTTTGAAGTATATGGATAATTTCCTTGTTGAAGTGTTTAAAAGTGTCTTCATAACCTGTATAAAAAAATTTAAATCAATACAGATAAAAGATTCTGAGAAAATGTTCCTTAAAATGTGATCATTTTAACATTACGGAGATAGGACTGCATTGGTTCCCTAAAATTAATGATCAATATAATTTGCGAAATGATTCCATTCTAAGTAAATAAGAACTATAGTTTTTCTAAGGAATTGCATTATAAGTAAATATAAAAAAGTAATCGAAGAAAAGGACCCATAATTTTTCCAAGTATTCTTTTCTAAGGAAAGAATCAATTGAATCTTTCCAAATGTTGAAATAATTCATGGATTCTTTCAACCAATAGATATATAGGTATGGTTATTTAGTCATTATGTGGTTACGGTGTAAAATAAAAAATACGCTATCTTTCCAACAGATTTCATTTTAAGGAAAATAGCAATATAATCTTTGCAGGAATTCCATTCTAATGAAAAGACCTAGTGAATGATTCTAAAGATTAAAATAATTACAGGACTTTTTCAACTAATAGATAAGGTTATTCTATTCTAAGGAAAGAACCAATTGGATAGGGAGAGATAATCTCTTTTCAAATGTTGAAATAATACCTGGAGTCTTTAAACTAATAGATGTGTCTATTTAGTCATTAAGTGTGTTGCGCTGTAAAATCAATGCAACGCTATCTTTCTAAATGATTTCATTTTAAGGAAATGGTAAAGATAATCTTTGCATGAATTATAGTCTAAGGCAGTGTTTCCCAAACTTTTGACACATGTGTACCCCTTCTATAATTTTCGTAACGCTGAGTACCCCTCGTCAAAAAATGGATATATTTTAACAACAATCAAAATATATTTTTTTTCTTTTTTTTGTGACATACACAAAATAATAAGAAAAGAGAAATAAAATTATTCATAATAAAATATAAATTAAAAGTTATATTATAAGAAACGTATTTATCAATGAGAAGGATGAAATTGTTTGTGATCAGATAACACATCGTCATAATTTCGTTCCCTGGTTGTTAATTTTAATCTGAGATGTGGTTCCACGTCCAATAGTCTGTTCTTTTTTTCGACTTAATGTCTACAAATGATGAAAAAGCAACTTCACATAAATATGAAGTTGGAAAAGGCAAGATGTATTTTGGAACTTTTTCTGTTAAAACCGGATACACAAGTTGCATTTGTAACCAGAATGATGTTGAAGTACTCTCCTTGTGTTTATTTTTCAAGAATCCGTCTGAAGCCAATTCCAACAATTGCTCTTCTTCCTCATGCGACAAATCTTCTGGCATGGATGTTGGATTAATGTTAAACTGATATCTTATCCATTCAATATTTTTGGTTAAATCAAGGAAATAGTTTTTCAAGCCCACTTGCAAACTCTTCAAATGCTGTGTTATGCATTTCAGAGTATCAGCATCAATTTTAGAAGTCAAACTTGATATAAACTCATGAAGAGAGGAAAACGAGTCTACTTCTCCATTGCCAACTCTCTTTTGCCATAACTTTAGTTTTGCGACGGCAGCGTTCACTTTATCTTGAACGTGAAGCAATGAAATTTCTTTGCCTTCTAAAGTACCTTTATATGTGTAACGCATTCGGGTGCATGTGCCTGAGAGATCAGAATGACGCTAGCAGCTGTCCACGAAGCGCGTGAATAAAATTAAAAGGTTTGGTCCAAACATCCGGTAAAGATAAGAGACTAATAGAATAAGCAGATTTCTACTCCTTCTACGAGACGAGTGGGGAACGGTTGCGTCCGACGGAGGGTTAACGAAGTAAGTTGTTTCTGTTACGAAGTGTGGTATATTTCCGCCGTGTCACTCCGGACCATCTAACGCCTCACAAGACTGTCCTGACTTGACTCATGAGAACGTAGAATTAGGTGCAGCAGTTCATATCCCCACGAAACTCTGGTGCAACACATGCCCCCACCAAACTCTTCCCGTACCCTTGGGGGTACGCGTACCACACTTTGGGAAACACTGGTCTAAGGGAAGGATCAGTAGAATTTTTTCCAAAGTTTTCGATTAAAACGAAAGGACTAATTTAATGTTTCTAAAGATAGAAATAATTACTGGACTCTTTCAACTGATAGATATACGTTTATTTACTCGTTAAGCGGTAAAATAATCTACACAAGGGAATTCCGTGACCCTCATAGATTAAAACGAATAACTATTAATCCTAATTCATGAGAATAACAGCGATAAAAATGTATTGGTGTCAGTGCTCATTTGGAGGATTTAAGGTGCCATTTTTTTCCCTAATTTTTTCGAAATTGTTTAAACTTGGCACTCTTCTTAAGGTAAGATTACACTCTAATATCTAAGCAGATCCTTCTATCCTGTAATTATTCTCATCCGACGTACCATTTCTGGATGTCACAATTATTAATGGTCCTTAGGCTCGCTATGGGCGTAGATTGGAATCTTCTCGTGATCAGATGGATATTTCATAACTCATTAGTTAATTGACTTCCTTCTTCAGTCTCTATAATAAAAAACTACTTTATTCAATATTGATCGAATCATGATGGATACACTCATTCATAATGGAGGATCCCTAGTTCAGATTTGCTTCTTCAAATGATGGATGGTGATTTTTCCTGACAGATTTGACTTTAGATGATCAGTTACTTGACTGAGGATACGGTAAAACACATTTTTCGTGAAGTATGAGGTTCATCATACAATTTTCATTTGTGGTGATTGGAGCATTGAATACCGGATGAAAATGATACGTTTGGGTATGTCGCTAAAACTCCCAATAACCTCTTTACATTTTTCGATCACAGCGCTTAACTACTTTCTAATGTGAATATGTCGCCTTTACGTGAGGTAACCTAATTAAAAATAGACTGTTTTGTATTCTATCACGTGGTTTGTAGATTCAGCTCTATTAATTATTTTTTTTCTATTAATTACAGAACGCATTTGAAGTAATCATAAAGAGAGGAAGAATCTAGTAGCGTATTCGTTAGTTGGAGTGAACTAAATATTGATATTAATGTACACCCGTCAAAAAAAAAACGACTCAACCGATCGCAATTGCACAATTTCCATCACAGAACAAAACGGAAGGTAGCAATCGACAGGGGTGAATGTTTTCTACAAATACCGATATTTAAAAATTGTGTAAAGGGTCATCTTAATATTAAATTGGGTGCTTTCTCCTATATTTTCAATACAAAACCCCATCTTTTATCGCAAATTTGGATTCTACACACAATTTCTGGCGGATTTGATGAAAAAATAATGAAAAACGGCTTAAAATTCACCAAGAAAATCTATAAAAACCATTGTGGGAGCGTGTAAATGTTCGGAGTTCAATCACATTATAAATATTAATAAAGACATGTAGTGGCCGTCGCAGTCAATGATAGTTGTAGTCAATACTCAGTGGGTAGCCCATTGTATTCCCAACATGCAATTTGTAGAACATACAGGTACGATTCCTGCCTGGTTGTATTTCCTACTTGCGTGCCAGTAGAACTAACCTTGTGTGCGTGTACGTTCATTGACTTGACGTTATCTGTCTTGTGTTTGGCAGAGTTTGGCCAAATGTGCCCCTTGCACTGAAAGAAAACCAACTCATTGAATCGGTATGTCCAACGTCAATGTGCATTGGTGTGCAAAACGTAAGGAGCAGTAAGGTTTTCTACTATGCTATGTGGTAAAATTGTGCAAACTGTTTGTCGAGAGATACTAAACCGATGAGTAAAACCAAAACGGTTACAACAGAAACGAATAGGGAAAAAGTCTTTGAAATGAAGTGGTAATACTGCACTGGGTACCAAGAGACAGAAGATAATTGTTAAATCTTTTTAAAAAAGAGAGGAAGCGGTCTCCTTCATGGTCTGTATGATCACCTCGAATACCGATGCAGGCTTTGAACAGCGTTTGCATACAAAGAATAATGTTGTGCACGAGCTCTTGCACTAAAAGTACATTTTTTTGTAACTTCACGATCCAAACATTTGAATATGCACCAACTTTCTACTGAATATCCTTGGTTATGCAAATCGCCAGCTTAGTTTCGTTTAGTTTTGTTGGTTGTAACCTTTAAAAATATTGGCGTTCCTTAGATTTTGCACGAAAATGCATTATGAATTACTTCGAGAAAAAGTTGTGTGTAGCTCCGATGCAATTAGGGGTTCTGCGCAAGAAATTTAAATTTTTACACACTGTTTCAACACTACTAACGGCATCATAAAATGCAGCACAATAAATATCAACATATTCCAAACACATCAGACGATAAAAGAATGTCTAACCCCAAAGTAGCATAGTCAATGACTCGCAGAGGGAAAAATGACAATTTAAAAGAGATACTTTTATCTTCTTTCGAACCTCAAAATCCATGGTGGAAGTGTTGAACTTTCGCTTACGCCCTAGGTTTATTCTTCCTATTTATTCACCGCGCTTGGATCTTTTTGCTCGCTTTTCTTCCTTTTGGGTACTATAGCTGCACTTTTCTCTTCTGCTTTTTATACAGTTGAAAAGCGTCAGCCTTCACTGTTTTATATTTCTTCCGTGGCTTTATCATCTAGTGTTTCTTTAAATCTTCCTCTTTCTTTGCTGCAGCTATTTTACTGGCATTCCGTTCAGCTGGTCGTGTTTGTTTTTTCACTCAGCGCTCATTGATGGAATATCCACTCGCTCGAGAAATGCACGCAGTCAAAGTAGTGCGGTGTAGCTGTAAAAACGTGCTGTTTTCTACCCTTTTTGACAGCATTTCCTTCAGTTGAAATGCTTGGAAGCCAAATTCGGCGGAGGGAAAATGTTTCAGAAAAATGGGAGATTCCGCTGCGTGATATATCGAATGATTTTCTTGCTCCATTTATATATTCGTAATTGAGATACACTGGAAAATATATGTGTGAGGGTTTTATATAAGATATATTGTACGTCTCTGGAATTTCGCCGCATATTATAATATAGGAAATAAATATACAGGGTGTTTCGAAAATATCTGCCCAAATTGTAAAGGATGGTAGAGGGGCCCAAAACAAACATTTTTCTGTCAAGATTGTGTGTCCAGAAATTTCGCATTTAGGCGGTAGAGGACAGTGTTTAGGTCAGTCGACAACATCGTTTCCGTGGTATAAGACTACATTCTTCGCTTGGATGTTCAACTACAAGTTCCGAATTTGTGTAGCGACGCCTTATGAAGGTTGATTCATGTTTTAATTATTTTAGTTTAATAAGTAATGTGATTCAATGAAGTGATTTGCTTTATCCATGATCTAACTGTATTTATGAGTGCGTTTTTTGTATTGCTTAGATCATATTTTTAGTTATCTGTAATTGGATATTTTTCTTCAATGAAACAACAATTAAATAAATTATATAAACATGGATGTCGCAATAGAAACTAGCGATATTGTATAGTAGCGATCGGAAGTATTAGTAGAGTCATTCATCGTTCTATTATTCAACTGCATTGTATTACTGAAGTACACTTATTACTTGGATATAGTTTTGTGATTTTATTTTTAACTAGCAGAAATACCCGGCTTTGCTCGGGTTGAATTAATAATATGTTGATTGAAAAGTCTTCAATTATTTATCATAAAAGAATGTTAGCATCATTTAAGTGTACGGGGAAAAAAATTTATTAACAATTTAACTTCTCCGTCGCTTCTACAGTTTACTTCGGATGCAAATATGCATATATATATATATGTTGTATCCAACCATATAATCCATTTCATATTCTTCACACTTTTGCTGAAATTGATTTTAAGTTTTCGAGTTCCCGTGCATATTCCCGTGCATTCAATTTCAGAAAAAAAGGACGAATTTTCGGTGGATTGTCTTGCACTTAGTTTTCTTATGTTACGTTTTCATTGTGCCATTCTTTCATCTAGTCTATATAAATAAGAATGGAGTATTTGTTTGTACATTCAATATTTTCGATCCATTTCAAGTTTTCTATCCGTTTTGGACCCTTCTGATGCCGAATCCGCCTTTTTCTCGTTTGGTGTCTGTCTGTCCGTCTGTCTGTCTGTCTGTATGTTGTGCCCTATACACGTCCACACGGTTTAAGATATTTTCATGGAAATTTGCATACAGTGAGTACTTATCTTCATTTAGTGAGTAGAATTGGTTGCGAAAGTCTGTCTGTCCGTCTTTCTGTTCTATGCTCGATTTTCTGTTTGTGTGTTTGTGTAAGCATTACATGAATTGTATTCCAAATATTTGATTGCAGTGTATTTTATTTAATACACTAGCAAAATACCCGACCTTACTCGGTTTGAATTCGTTTACTCTAGATTGAAGAGATAATCAAAATATATAATGACATACGTTTTTTGTAGAATAAAAATTTATTTTAACACCTTTCGCCATCTTTATATTTTCTACAACTTACTTTGGACACAAATCCTACACATGCATATCCATTCATGTAATACATTTCACATACATCGCACAATTGCTGTATGACAAAGCTACAAAAAGACGAAAGGTGATACTAAGGTTACTACTATAAAAGACGATTTATAGGAAGATTTGGAATTCCCTTTCTTAAGTTCTTTTCATGTGCAACTCAATTAATTAAAATTACGATTTACGGCGAGTGCTCTCGCACTCATAGTCAACAAAACAATATTTTTTTACTTGTGGCACTCTTGCCTCCGCGACATTGTAAAATTTTATGCGACATTGTAAAATTTTGCAATCTTCTCCTGTCATTACTACAACGAATTTTTTAATGTAGGAAAAAGTTATAGTTTGGATTTTTAAACATTATTATTCTTTCAATAACGGCATTATTCTTTAAATAACGGCTTTATTGTTTAAATAACGGCATTATTCTTTAAATAACGGCATTATTCTTTAAATAACGGCATTATTCTTTCAATAACGGCATTATTCTTTCAATAACGGCATTATTCTTTCAATAACGGCATTATTCTTTCAATAATGGCATAACTACACTTAAAATTTACTGAAAATTTATACTGACTTACCTAACATTTTTAAGTCTAATACTTTGTGGTGCTGTGACGTGTGATGAGAAGGAAAACACATTTATTAAAATAATAAATATTTAAAACAGGAAACAGCGAAGTAAAACAAAATAAAAGATGTCGCAAAAAATTGTTCTAAAGATATTAATTTGTGATTCAATTTTATCTCTTGATCTCGCACAGTTGCCACAACTTACAACTAAAAGTGTATAAAATTTAGATATGTGAAATTAATTCAGAGCGAAAGAACCAGAAAAAATATCACTGCTCGCGCGATCTTGTTCATTCTCGTTTCATTGAAAAATATCGTCTGTCCCAAATATTCGGAAATCGTTTTCATTGCGCAAAGAATAAAAATAAGACTCGAAATAAATGAAGTATCAGAGATGAAATTCCATAAAAAAAATAATAATTTTTTGAAGAATAATTACTTTTTCAGCAGTACTGGTAAAGCAATCGAAGTAATCGTAATATTCAATAGACATTCCAATTTTTCCAAAACTACCAAATTATGGTTGATTTAAGTATACTTACTCAGGTGTTTTAGCATGAAACTCAACTAAATACAACAATACAGAAATGTTTAATATCGCATTCATTAAATTAATATATAATGTATAAAATAAAATACAATGCAATCAAATATCTGGAATACAATTTATGTGATGTTTACACAAACACACAAACACAAAATCGAGCGTAGAACAGAAAGACGGACAGACAGACTTTCGCAACCAATGCCACTCACTAAATGAAGATAAGTACTCACTGTATGCAAATTTTCATGAAAATATCTCAAACCGCGTGGACGTGTATAGGGCACAACATACAGACAGACAGACAGACAGACAGACAGACAGACACCAAACGAGAAAAAGGCGGATTCGGCATCAGAAGGGTCCAAAACGGATAGAAAACTTGAAATGGGTCGAAAATATTGAATGTACAAACAAACACTCCATTCTTATTTATATAGATTTGTGACACTTTGTATAGAAAGTCTTTAGAACACCGTGGGTATGAGAATATAATCTATATAAATAAGAATGGAGTGTTTGTTTGTACATTCAATATTTTCGACCCATTTCAAGTTTTCTATCCGTTTTGGACCCTTCTGATGCCGAATCCGCCTTTTTCTCGTTTGGTGTCTGTCTGTCTGTCTGTCTGTCTGTCTGTCTGTATGTTGTGCCCTATACACGTCCACGCGGTTTAAGATATTTTCATGGAAATTTGCATACAGAGAGTACTTATCTTGATTTAGTGAGTGGAATTGGTTGCGAAAGTCTGTCTGTCCGTCTTTCTGTTCTATGCTCGATTTTGTGTTTGTGTGTTTGTGTAGCCATCACATGAATTGTATTCCAGATATTTGATTGCATTGTATTTTATTTTATACATTATCTAATAATTTAGTGAATGCAATATTAAACATTTCTTTATTGTTATATTTAGACGAGTTTCATGCTAAAACACCTGAGTAAGTATACTTAAATCAACCATAATTTGGTAGTTTTGGAAAAATTGGAATGTCTATTGAATATTACGATTAATTCGATTGCTTTACCAGTACTGCTGAAAAAGTAATTATTCTTCAAAAAATTATTTTTTTTATGGAATTTCATTTCTGATACGTCATTTATTTAGAGTCTTATTTTTATTCTTTGCGCAATGAAAACGATTTCCGAAAATTTGGGACAGACGATATTTTTCAATGAAACGAGAATGAACACGATCGCGCGAGCAGTGATATTTTTCTGGTTCTTTCGCTCTGAATTAATTTCACATTTCTAAATTTTGTACACTTTTAGTTGTAAGTTGTGGCAACTGTGCGAGATCAAGAGATAAAATTGAATCACAAATTAATATCTTTGGAACAATTTTTTACGACATCTTTTATTTTGTTTTACTTCGCTGTTTCCTGTTTTAAATATTTATTATTTTAATAAATGTGTTTTCCTTCTCATCACACCCAACAGCACCACAAAGTATTAGACTTAAAAATGTTAGGTAAGTCAGTATAAATTTTCAGTAAATTTTAAGTGTAGTTATGCCGTTATTTAAAGAATAATGCCGTTATTTAAAGAATAATGCCGTTATTTAAAGAATAATGCCGTTATTTAAAGAATAATGCCGTTATTTAAAGAATAATGCCGTTATTTAAAGAATAATGCCGTTATTTAAAGAATAATGCCGTTATTTAAAGAATAATGTCGTTATTGAAATAATAATAATGTTTAAAAATCTAAACTAGAACTTTTTCCAACATTAAAAAATTCGTTGAAGAGGAGGAAAGGAGAAGATTGCAAAATTTCACAATGTCGCATACCGGAGGCAAGAGTGCCACAGGTAAAAAATTATTGTTTTGTTGACTATGAGTGCGAGAGTAAATCGTAATTTTAATTAATTGAGTTGCACATGAAAAGAACTTAAGAAAGGGAATTCCAAATCTTCCTATAAATCGTCTTTTATAGTAGTAACCTTAGTATCACCTTTCGTCTTTTTGAGCTTTGTCATACAGCAATTGTGCGATGTATGTGAAATGTATTACATGAATGGATATGCATGTGTAGGATTTGTGTCCAAAGTAAGTTGTAGAAAATATAAAGATGGCGAAAGGTGTTAAAATAAATTTTTACTCTACAAAAAACGTAAGTCATTATATATTTTGATTATCTCTTCAATCTAGAGTAAACGAATTCAAACCGAGTAAGGTCGGGTATTTTGCTAGTCCTTTATAAAATTATATTGGTCAAGAAGGGGTAATAATTGGTCAGAAATCATGTAAGGAAACTGCTAGTTTCAATGTGTAATTATGTGCAGGAACCCATCAGAAATTTAACGTTGATGTTGTATAGAATACATTCGTTTCTTTACCAATCTACACAGTCTTTTTCATAATAACTATCAAAACTAAAAAAATCATTTACAAAAATCACAATCGCATACCTTTATCCATAACAATGGATATGATACGTCACTTTATACTATATTCTAAATTATGGTTTATTTGTAATGAAAGGACAAAGCTCTCTCACAAAAGTCAATTACCTGACATTCCCTCGTGGCCTTAATAGGTGCTTCCTTAACAGATATAACAACTACTTTATTAATCTTAAAGCTAAAATATTGACACAATTAAGTCCATCTCTCTACCCAACAGACAGGGCCGCTTATTGTACTACAGTAGTTTAGTATATTAAGTGTAGATAATTTAGTAGATCTCGCACACTAAGTGTCTACCTACCTTGGACAGATATCACACCCTTGCTGCATGAATGCTCCTAGGGAGAACCAGAGACTGTTGTAGAGTGAAAAATCATTGGCAACTGATGGACCAATGAAAGAATCTTCGTATCGCCATTCATGTGGAGAGAAGCGACTCACCAAGAACAGAACCACTGAAACTCCAACATATGCAAAGATGATGCACATCCAAATTTCCTTAGAGAGAGGGTTCATGAAGGAAAAGACTCCAGGTTTCTTCTTCATTGGCTTCTTTATCATAATGCTAATGCCCAAAGACATGAAAGGTTTTGTGAAATCAATAACTCGCTCTCTTGCTGAAGTAATAGTCAAAGGTGCGATTGCCATATCAGCTTCCTGTAAGAGAAAATAAATATATACATAGTTGAAACCACTTGGAAAGTTAAGTGTATTTTGTAATTGAATTGTCATAAGTACAACCCTTTTAAGGGGTTTGAATATAAGAAAACTTATTGAAATTCCAGAGTTATAATTAAATAAAAATTACCGAAGGATCTAAGGAACAGAATATTTCAGAGCCTTGGTTAATCACAGACGAAATGATAAAAGTATTACACATCGACTACTTCTACGTTGATTACTACTCCCTGTACATTGACTTTAAATTTAGCTCAATTATGTCACGAATCGTACACACCAAATCGAAAAATTACGACAGAGCTAGGACGAGAATCATTCCAATGCCTACTTCCTCTACAAAATTAAAATTGCTATCTTAATTATCCGACTCCATTAAAGTTTACTATCTTTGTCAAAGCCCAATAGTGCATTATTTCTAAGGCGTTAGTAAATACATCTATCATTAGGCAAAATTCCCTCTCAATAAAAGTCTGTTAATGTAATTATATAAATGATACGATAACAAAAAATGTAAGACACTCTGACAAGTACTGAAGTTGTAAATAACTGAAAGAACCGAGATACTGGAAACGGCTGCCCAAGGAAAAGTATCCAGTAAACACGGAACATCAAAAAAATGACAATTTCTTGATAAGATGTATCGTAACTACCAAAATTGGTCTCAATGGACGATATATCTCATAAATCATTTGGATGGTTATGCCACATATGTGTTTTGTAGGTTAATTGCTATTATTATAAACATTTTTATGTTTTTTACAATTCTGGAAACATATTGATATAATAGAGTTTTAGTTAAATAAAAATTACCAAAATCTCTTTATAGAATGAAAGATTTGAGATGATCTCTAAGGAACTAAATATTTGAGATCCTCTCTGAAATCACTAACATATTATAAAAGTATTTCACATTCAATACTTTTACGTTAACTACACACAACTCGTTGACTTTCTATTTAACTCAATTAACACACGAATCGTATATCCCTAATCGAAAAATTAGACAGAATTGGGTCGAGAATCAATCCAGTGTCCACTTCCACAGCCAAATTAAAAAGGCGATCCTAATTATCCGACTGACACCTCTATTAAAGTGTGCTATCATCGTCAAAGCACACGAGTGCACCCTACCGAAGGCGCTCCTAAATACATATATTATTAGCCGAAATTCCCCTTAATGAAAGTCTTTTAATGTACTTATAAATGATGCGATAACAAGCCATGTAGGACGCTCTGACAAGTACCGGAGTGGTAAAACACTGAAAGAACCGAGATACTGGAATGCGCTGCCCAGGGGAAAGCTTCCAGTAAACACGGTGCTTTCTGAAATCTGGAGGGCTGAGCTCTGGAGACGTCAACCACGTTGACAAAGTGGAGGGGGTGGCCTGATGAGGCCCCCACTCGTTGCCAAGTCGTGTGACCCAGGGAGATAATTGCCCCTGATGACGCTGGCTTTGATGGTAGCGTAGCGAGGAGGCTCTGATCATTTGCATATCCATTACAGGTTCTCGACTGGTGTTCAGTCTCAGGGGAGGTGGTGACGCAAAGTAAGGAAAAGCTATTTCCCCAATCTTTCAGCTGCGCTTGAGATTCCTGCTCTAGCGGTGCTGTGAAAAGTTGGTAGTGTTTTCCTATGTTTTGATTTTGTTAAGAGGTTCCCACGCGTTGTTTACGGCCGGGGCTCTTAGCTTGCTTTTTTGCCTACCTTTTGAGCCTCCGAGAATCAAGCCTTCGAGATGTCAGGGAGGACGAGTCCCCCAAGTAGGACAACGGGAAAAAGTTTCCCTCGTCTGTTGTTTTTGTAATTTGCTTTAAAATGGGAGAGTGGAGTGGGAAGGGGAAATGGGAAAGTCTCACGTGTCATACGAGAGAGGGGTTCGTGGTAGTTCGAATAAAAGTCTGGATCTAAATGAAGGGAATTTATTTGGCCTTTTGGGATATCACAACACAATTTTGAAGCAAACCATAGTCGTATCCGTTATTTTTAATTTTTAATTTCCAGGCCAGGCCATTTACAGACACACATCCTTCGTTACTTTTCCTGCTTTACTTCACGCGTCATATGAGATAGGGATTCTTCATTAGCTACTTTTACTTCAATTTACGTGTCATGAGAGAGAGATTCGTTGTAGTCCAACTAAAGTCTGGATCTAAATTAATGGAGCTTATTTGGTCTTTTGGGTTATCATAATACACTTTTTATCCAAACCATAATCGTATCCGTCGTTATTTTAATATACTATTCCCAACTCAGCAGGTCACTAGACACTGATTTTTCATTAGCTACTTCTACTTCCTTTCATGTGTCATATGAGAGAGGGATCGTTCATTAGCTCCTTCTACTTCTCTTCACGTGTCATATGAAGGAGGGATTCGTGGCAGTTCAAATAAAAGTGAAGATCTAAATGAAGGACATTTATCTGGCCTTGTGGGACATCAATATAATTTTTATGCAAACCATTGTCTCGTATCTGTTATTATTTTAATATATTTTAATTCCCTTCTGGCCATTACAAGCTCAAATTCTTCAGCCAAAAGCACGCATACGTAAAAAAAAGAATTAAAATAAAAATTACATCTAGGGTAAAATATGGCAAATAAAAATAAAAAAAGCTAAAAAAGAGTATCTGTGTAGCAGAAATGTCCCTTTCATGTCAGTAACGTCCACTGAGAGTTGTTTCAGTTAGAACTGCACAGTTCTCTGCAGCCATTACTGCATCATTTGTACGAAGAGGGCACAAAGGGCTATTAGAAATACCAAGTTTGTGTTTATGGGGAGCAAGGTCATCATGGTTTGTGGCAAATATCAATTCTACGAACGTCTCATTTCTTGGATAATAACTTGGACTCTTTCTAAGAATGGTCGTGGATTCCATCTAAAAGCATGGTTATATTCTCAGTACCTACTCCATGCCGAATCAAACCCGTAGTATGGTAAAGTATCGCCTCTAAGAAGTCTGGAGTACACGTGAGCCCCTCTTAGTCAACTTACTCCAATTGCTGCCACCACCTACACCATTTAAGCCATATTAACCGGGATCTGCTGGAAGACAACAATATGTTGTAGGTTCCACAAGTCATTTATCAATTCCCTGCAGTCCAGAACATGTATTAAGACTTCCATAACCCTTTAAGGGGTTAACATTCATAATTCCATCTTGCAACCCGCAGTTTTCTTTAAATGACTTTTAACCAGACGTAACCGATAGAATATTTCCAAAATATCTTATTTTAAGTAAATGAGGGACGTTGGAAGGATCTATGAATTATTTTAATCAATAGATGTGGCTGTTTGGTCATTGTGTTGTAGGAAGGGGTTAAAACCAATGCTACACTTATCGGAAATCTCGGAAAGCTCAGAGTGTTATTCCTAATGTTCTGCATGGCTAATACTGAATCTCACACAATAACTGCAATTGAAAATTCCTGAACCCTATACACCTGTACCATCTAGATAACGAAATAAAGTCAATGCAGTCTTTCAAAGCAGATTTAACTCTTCTTTGCATAATGGTGGAAATTTCCATCATCACATTGATTGCCCAAAAATTATATAAAAGAACAAGTTCACTTTAAGTTGATCGTGTCTGGATACCTTTTTAATGTCCATTGCATAAAAAAAAACATAGCTGTCAAAAATAAGCAAGTGTCACTATCAGTAAAACGATCTTGAATTCCGCTGTTTGTTGTAGTTGCAATAAACGTATGATTTCGTTTTTAATTTTGTTTTATTATATTTGAGTTTCTATTGCAAAAAAAGTGAAAATGAGTGGAAGAAAGGTTTGTAACATGTGTTTCTGTTATTTTTAGAGCAATTTCTGAAAAAGTTTGCGTTTAATTTAAAAAAATACCACATGATACCATCATATTGTTTTTTGCTAAATTTATACCATAAATATGTACTAAGATTTTTTTAACCATTTTTCCTTTAATTTTGAACATGAATAAAATCACCTTGATTTATTTCACCAATAAAGAAAAAATCATGCAAAGAAGGGTAAAATCTATTCAAAAGTATATAATGAGCAAATAGATTATTTTAATATAGTCAAAGTAGGAGAATTTATAGGTAGACTGAGAAGTAAACACATTTAATAATATAACTAGTATAAAGTTCATACACAATTTAATGCAAGAACTAGTTAAGTTTGTTTTGACATCCCTCTATCATCCGCTCTATCCCTGAGCTAAGGGAAAATGAAGCAGTATTGATATAGAAATTGTTTTCCAAATTTCTCAAAAACCAAAACATTTACTAACTTAGTTTTCGCATTCAAGTGACGGTACTTCAGTAGAAAAATTCATCGAATTGGTAAAAAATTGATCAAAATAAATGTATATAAGTTTATTTTTATAATTTTAGTTACATTAATTCATATAAACATATATTCATAAAAATTCAGTTGAAAGAGATCCTTAAATTGTTAGTTTCATTTATTTTTACTGACCATGGTTTAAAATTAAGTAGTGTTAAATTTCTCTCAGGAGATTCATCCCGACCTTTCGTCAATATCCCGTTGTGTTGCACTAGTACGACGTTAATTAAAAATTAACTTACCTTACTACTGACGCAGTGGGAATTTACCCACGTGACAGCAGTTATTGTCGAACCTAGAAACGTCCGCTTAATAGTCGCAGACGCCTACACGATAATTGATGCAAAATTTAACCTATTGCGAAATTTACCATTTTTAACTAAGTCTACAAACATTTATCTTTAGTTCAACTATTTCAAACAAATATAGTTTTAGGTGAATGAAATTTATTGATTTATTATCTTCCATTATGTAGAGAGTGGGGTATTAGCTCAGATGTTGGCCTCATCATTTGACCGTTGTTCAAAATTATACTGTATTCTCCTCGGATTTATCCAAGTGTATTAATGTTCAATATTCTAAGGCCATTTCAAACCCAACAAAAAGTGCATCACTTGAAAATGGTAAATTTTCCCGTACTGAACCAATAGTTGTCACAAGAGAAATATTGAAGAATTTCTTCGGAGAAACAGAAAACAATATCTGCAAAAGAGGAGTTATAGTAGTAGAGAATTGAAAATTTATTGGAAGAGTAAATAGAAAAATCCAGGAGATAAAATTCTTCGTATTTTATTCAAATTTGATAACAGATAGCTTTTGACTTAAATTCCTTCAACAAACACGTGAGCCGGTGACATAAATATTTCACTTGAAAACTCTGGTAAGCTAAAGTTGGCATTTGAGATGTTTTATTTAATTTTGAGAAGCTCTATAAAAGTTTTCGGATAGGTTTATAGAGTAAAAAGTATTAATATATTTAAATTTTAGCAAAACGGTCAGTGAAGTTTAAGTACTTTACTATAAAAATATTTGTGAACTAGGAACGAGAGGTCGACCAGCTTGTTTAAGAGGCACTATAAACAGAAGTCTAGATTTTTATGTTTGTCTTGCCCATCTACACTTATATTTATACAAACTCTACTTTTACTTTTTTACTTGAGTAATACAGTAAATGATCTTATTCAAGAATCTTATAAAGATTAATTCAGATACTGGTTCGCTCGCCAACGAACTACCCACAAAATTCTTCATACGTAAAGTGAAGAATGAATATGTCAGCATCCCGTTATCACTGTCATCATCACAAAAGGTTTTTCATCGATATCGGATTCTGATGAGTACACGGAAAAACTAATTTGTTGCCGGCAGGTCTTTTTCTTTTTAACGTTTTGTTCTCAATTTTATAACCGATTTCTTCAGTTTTACAGACTTTGATGACACTTCAATAAATTATCATCCCTTTTTTCTTTGTCTTCTTACTTTTCTGTTTCTTTTTTCTGCCACATCAATGAACTTCACTCATACGTTGGCCACTATCACTGATTCAGATTCAGCCATTCACTTGACCCTGCTAGTAACTGCCTTGACGAGATATCTCGGCGATATAAATTCATTCGATCCTTCATAAAAAATTATAAATACATCGATGACGAAATATTTCGCCATTAGCAAAATTAGTCAGATCTCGATGGATGAGGTATCTCACCGAAACCACTTGAAAGGTCAAAAAATATATTGGGGTTACTTTGAAATTTAGTTTAATACCGTTTAGGAGGGCGATGTTTGGTGCTACTATTAACTAATGTTTGCTGTGTTTCACAAATTAACAATACTAATATCAATACGCAATGTTCATTACTTGCAGTCTCTATGGGCGACGACATTAAATTATATTCGACAAACTAGTCGAGTGAAGTCACTTTTGAAATGCATAAAGGAATCATGTTAACCACAACAGTACTACCGCCATCTACATTTAACTTGGCTGACAAAGACTCAAAATGAATGTATGTTTTAAACGTTAATAAGTTATTTAATATTAAAGTTCTGTTAAGGGTTATTGGAACTTGACATTTTTAAAATACTGGTTTTGAGATTTTTAGAAATTTGGGTAGTTGTCCATTTTAATATCTTTCGAATACTTCATTTTAGTTTCAATGCTTATAAATCTAATTATCAACTAACTCAATTATTTAAACTAATTTATTACACTAGGTTAATTAATTTTTACTAAGAATATGTACTTCAAATATAGCTCATACTTTAGGTATAAACAGTTAAATATAATTGTTGTTTCATTAAAATATAAGAAATGTATTAAGGATATTATAGTTTATGTTTACAAAATGAGTTTTATGAATTTGAAAATCAAATGAATAAGAATTAGGAGTTTCAAAGAATTTTAATTTAGACATGACGCTGCTCACGAAAGTATGGTTTAAAAATTACGGATGTAAAAAAATAACTACATATATCATAGGTTTTATATCCTATCCTCTCTCGATTTCAAATATCTATATAAAAACAAAATTGTGATGTTCCTAACACTGAAATTAAACTGGATAAATAATCGTTAACACTTTTCATGAGACGAAAATGAAGAGTAGATTAAGAAAACCAATGCTGCATTAAAATAAACCGAAATTTAAATTATAAATGCTATTCAAAATTAATTGAAGAAATGGTTACCTATCCAGTAATTTATATTGTTACAATGCAATAGTCAAAAAACTGTTTTGGTGCGAGGAAATTGAGTAGAATGCATATTGCTTATGAGTATTGAAAGGAAATGCACTCAAAATATATTTATGTAAATACATAACTATTTGTGAAATTTGCAACACTATGAAGGAATCATTAGAAACAAATGAAATTTTTTCCACGTATTACTTATAGTGGTTTAAATAAACGGTCAAATTTACAAAGTAATAAAATAAATAATGCCAAATATCAATATATTGTGCAGTCGCTACGCGATGAGAGCCTGTACACGTCGTGGCACAAGACTACAGTCGTGGCACAATACTTAGTTTATTGGGGTTTTATGGCGCAAGGACCATATTTGGCCATGGACCAGCAACGCGGAGGGAAGAAGCAAAAATCAGAAGAGTAGGGAGGGTAAAACAGAAGGAAGGACAAATCACTAGGGTATCTCGGTGAGTATTTCCGAAAGATTGTGTTGGCCATATTATTAGAATAGAATCCTATAGAAATACATCACGTTCAACATTATAAAACCTAGTTAGACGTTAGGCAAGAACTACTGCAGGTTGCAAGGCGCAATTAAGCGTATAAACCCCTCAGAGGGTTAATCTCGCACAGTTGAATTTTTATTAAATCTCCTTCAATTATTATTGGCCGATACAGTTCAACAGAGGCATGCTTTTGTTTTGCTGAGCTAGGCCCCCTTATTAAACTACACATTTGCCTTGGATATTTTGAAAGATGGGAATAGAAAGAGTCTATTCAATCCCCGTGTTCCTTCACTTTCCAGGAAAGAGAAGATTGATTTACTCACCATTTGGCGAAAATTCATGATCTAATCTATAACTCGATCACCGAGTTATCTGCAGTCATTTGCATCACAGACAAAGCTCAGTTATGGAAATGCCATGCTGGAAAATTGTTGCGTCAGGAAATGAGGCGTGTGCTGTGTTACCTTATTATCCGCCGCTAGATGACAATGACTTGCTAATCCGCTGTAGCATAATTCAATAAAATTTTCCAGGGCTGCCAGTTACATAGTTCTAAAATGTTTGGCTGCTATGAAGCGCAAGTTTTATGATACTGGGAGATAGGGAGCTTAATTAAATTACGATATTCACTGGAATTTGAGTTCCACTGATGAAATCAGAAATTATTCGGAAACTATTCAAAACGCACATTTTCAATATTAAGTTGAATATTAAACGGTATACATCAAATTTTGTGAAAATTAAAAATTGCTGCTTTTTGAATTTCCATTAAATTACATCTTTACTGTTTGTCTTTTTTTGTACTTCGGTTAATGCAACAGAACTTTGGGGACTTAAAGAAGCGGTTTAGCTGGGTCTTCCAATCTGCATATACAGACATGAATATTTATCATATTCGTGTCTACAAACGATTAAATCAATCCAATAAATTAAAATTGTTAAAAAAATTAAATATATCAGAATAAACATTGTATCTTTCCCTTAGGGATTGATCCCGACGTTAGTTAACTACCTACATACCGCCTCATAATAGACGTTCAGAAATCTCTTGGGGCTCAAAGGGGTACATTTAAAAACAAGAAAACTTGTATTTTGACAGGGGAAAAGGATTTTTAAACATTTAAATCTTACCTGGTACATTTTTACTACATATATATTGACTAAATAGCATTTCTAAAGTTACGTAATTATGCTTTCGTGCAACCAAACATCATGTCACGAATGCTACTTCACTAACAATTGACTGTCTACTTATTGCCATTTAAATCACCAAAGTTCACCTTCTAAGAACCAGTAAACGGCATCTATGCTGCTCCCGTTAGCTATTTAGCTGAACTGGGACCGCAATATTATCTGATATATGTAAGTGTTATTTCTCTTTCAGAAGGTTATAAGCAGTGTAATAACTATTATATTCGATATTTATTGGTCATCAATGCTATCTCCTAGAAGCAGAAAAAAGCAGGTATTCTTTTAATTGGTGCTTTTGTTTGTAACACCACTCTGTTGAGGGAGTACAGGAAATATATTTCCTCTGGGGAATTGTCAATCCACAATATATTTCCAAATTCAGAATCCTTTCCACAGAATCTTTAGAAAGATTATATACTAGATCAGAACCAACGGAATCTTTTTTAATGGATTCTTTCCATTCGTTACTAATAGAGCTTTAACACTTCTCAATGGATTTATCTAAAATCCAAAAGTATTCCCTCTTACTGTACCAAATTTTATCGTCACTATATTCAGCTCATTTTGTGATATGTATGTTGGATGTTCTTACCATTGCATTGCCATACCAAATGTTCGAGGATCAAATTTTATCCACAGTGTATTCAGTTCAGTTTGTGGTTTGTCAGCTGGATGTTCTTCTCATTGTACCATCAGATTAAGGATGCAATTCTAAAACCACAAGGGCCAAATTTCGTCCGTTGGATGTTTCTTTTTCATTGCATCACAATACCAAGGATTCAATTCTGAAACACGAGGACCAAATTTTATCTTTAGTGTATTAAGTTCAGCTTATGATTTGTCCGTTGGATGTTGTTATGTATGCATCACCACATCAGGGTTGGATTCAGAAACCACGAGGGCCAAATTTTATTTTCAGCGCATTTAGTTCAGTTTGTGGTTTTCCCGTCGTGTGTTCTTATTTAATCCAAGGAGGTGATT
Organism: Metellina segmentata; assembly: GCA_947359465.1. Classification (NCBI taxonomy): domain Eukaryota; kingdom Metazoa; phylum Arthropoda; class Arachnida; order Araneae; family Tetragnathidae; genus Metellina; species Metellina segmentata. Next base: position 69,299,190 of record OX375872.1, on the reverse strand, counting down.
TTAAAACCACAAGGGAAACATTTTGTTTTCAGTGCTGTCAGTTGGATGACCTTCCTATCATTGAATTACCACGTCAAGGGTTAAATTCTGAAACAACGAGAACAAACTTTTATCACGAGTGCTTTTAGTTATGCTTTGTCCATTGGATGTTCTTCCTACCATTGCATTAACGCATCAACGGTTTTATTCTGAAACCACTATCTTTTATCTTCAGTGTATTGAGTTCAGTTTATGATTTAATCGTTGGGTGTCTCTCATTTTATTGTTTTATTGCATTAATTCATTAATGGTTAGACTCTAAAACCATGCCGGCCAAATGTTATTTCACTGAAAATATTGGAATATTTTGCTGCGTCCCAGATATATGTGGTGTACGGTTTGGAAATTATCATTGTCTTATAGCTATTAATATCTCTCATAAAAGTCTAACTTACCAAAAAATTAAAAAGAATAAGCACATATCATGGATTTATATAAGTGTAATGGTTGCAAAAAATTATTTAAATGAAGTATTTTTTTTTATTTTAAGAATTTTATCAAACAAGATAACCACTTGAGAGATTAAGTACTTTCAAATCATTTTAAAGGAAGCGCTTCTGATATTTTTTCATAGGTGGTGTTCGTAGTAACATTAACCAAAAAACTCCCCAAAGGATTTCCTAACATAAAAGGGTTGTTCTAAGAGTCCTTTGTGTCTTTTATCAGAATAATAAAAAATCAGACTACGATTGAATGATTACCGAGCACTTTACATACACATATGCATCAGTGTGTGGAAATAATTTTCTTTATGTTTTGCTTCCAGCACCTTTTCAACATTCTTTCACTTCAGTGTTTTTGCTAATTAGCAAGTCACTAACATGCAACAAAAATAAAATCGTTTTGAAAAAAAGGTTTTTATATACTTACCGTTGGTTTAAATTATAGTTACCAAAGTGGCGTTACCGCCCCCTTGGGCACTAAAGGAATATTGTGGGGCAATGCTGGACTCAGAAGAAATAGGGGCTATGAAGGGCAAGAGTTTGCAATATAAAGGTGCTAAAAAAACTCATCGTCTGAAAATGCTTTAGCAAACACTTATTTGCTTTAGTATGTGCATTACAGCGATGCATTTTCACTGATTCTTTAACTAAAAAGAGGTACCTACTGTAAATAGTTGACTGGAGATTTAAGAATGAAGCTGACGAAAATGAAGCCAATATAGACAAATTTGTAGCACACCAGGCTCATATTTATCATTAGATTTTAATTTTACTAAATTTATTTACTGTAATAACTTTAATAATGAGGAATGTAGGGTTTTTATGTAGAATTTATTTGTAATTATTTCATTTTTATAAAAAAAAAAAGCTATGTAATTTAAGTTCTAGAAGGTGTTTTATATTCAAACTAGCATTGGAATTCCAAAATAGCTCACAGCTGCATAAATAATTTGATTAAACTCAAAAATTAAGGATCAGCTGCACTTGCAATTTATTATTAGTTGAGGTAGAATTCTCCGAAAGAAGCGCTGAGAAAATTGTCTTTGGAAAGAGGGAGTTGACCCAAAAAAGATTGGGATGGATTTGTAGGTATTTTAATTAACGTCGTACTGGAGCAACACAACGGGCTATTGACTATAATCCGGGATCAATCCCAACGGGAAAGATCTTAAGAAGACACCACGTATTTAAAAAAGTTTGGGAAACAATATTTAAATCCTAATACATAATAATCTAATACCGGCAATGTTAAATAACCAGTGATACCGTTGAAAATTATATTCTATACTACATTGATTCGAGACTTTTCTGTAAATTAATTTTCAAGTCCGTCTGGTTTTTTTGCATTAAGCAGATTTTCCATTCTATATTTTAAAGGGATGTATCCTTTAAACCTTGTTTCTTTGGAATATTAAAGTGTTACATCCCATTGCTATTAAGAAAATGTTTCATAAAACAGTAAGCAGTGTAATAGGGTTCTTAAAGAAATATTCAGGAACATTTCTATTCATTCAGAACTGTGTGTGAATTCTGTGCAATATTTACAGCAAACCAATTGAAAACTTCCTCATAAAAAGATTTCATGACTAAATATGACGCGCATTTTCTGTCAAGTTGAATGTAGTTGATGGTATCTTTTTGTGGATTTACGTGATTCCTTCACCTATTCCTGAAGTGACGTCACTTGGCTTGTTTTTCGAATACGATTTCAACTTATTGCTAATATAAATTGTAAATAAAAAATTAATAATTGATATATGATTGTTAAATGATCAACGCCAACCAGATTAAGCGCCAACCAAACATATATTCTGCGAGCGTTTTTGGGTAGCAGAAAGTAAATTCCAGTTCTTTCTTATAGATTGTTGGTTTTACTGAAAATTACTCTCATATATTGAGGAGTAGTGTCATATTACGTGTCATTTTCGTAAATGTTTATGAAAACTAACTCGGAAATTTTAAAATCATGTTTATGATTGCTTTAAAAAATTTGGAAGACTGAGGTAAAAGTTGAAAACTTTTATTCAATTATTGAGCTGATCGTACGTTTTATTTCTAAATTGTAAACTTCTAATATGAGTTAAAACACATTAAATTATCATCCGAAAGAGCATTAAATGGACTTCACAAGTGTCACAAATCTTAAAACTTCTGGATTAGACAGTTTTGGGAGACCAACCATTAACGTTCAAAGCTAAACAAAAGTGACAGTGACGAAGTTTAATTGAGTAACAAAACTACAAACCGTTAATATATTCTTTTCCCGCATATGTATTTCTAAATTAGTGAATATACGTTATAGGCAAAATGGACTACACAAACCTCTAAAAATCTCAAACCGATGCTGTAGAAAATTTGGTGTTCCAACTCCCAAATAAATATATCTAAAAATAAATATAAATAAAGTATCATCCGAAAGAACGTCAAATGAACTAACCAAATTTCTAAAAGTCTCAACTCAAATTGGTTATTCTCCTTAACGGTAAAAACGAAATATTTCGCTGATGATAATAACAACGGTGAATTGAGTAACAAAACTACACCATTCACGCATATGCGACGTATTTAATTAAATTATTAGAAAACTTTAAAAATTGGAATTCGATTAACCCTTTTTTTAATTATAGTCTGCAATGCACTTGATATGAAATCTCACAAACAACCCATTTTTATACTGGGGACATAAGAACTTTACAATTAACTTGGAAGTAGGCTGCCTGGGAGACAAAGGCAAAGCGATAGATAGATTACAGCTCTAATGCAATGGGCGTCGCCACGGAGTCTGTGCCTCCTAGCCTCGAATCCTTCCTGAAAGTAATCTAATACATAAATAACGCAGTGTTTTTACTATGAAAACACAGCAAGTCATGTCCGACGGCTCTCGTCCAATCAGATTGATTCGCGATCCCCTTCCGCCTTCCTCGTCCCAGAATTTCTGGAGCCGTCACTAAATATTTCACTTGAAAGACAGCGAAAGAATAATATCCTGGAGTCTGTTTTAAATAGAATCGATTGTTTTAGGCCAGCTAGTTTTCGTTGTGGAAGGTTTGTTTTTCATTCTTCACTCTCTTTTACTTGAAACAGAGATTTAGCCTCGATTACTTCAACAGATTTTGTACAGGTACAAAGGCCGAGTGTGCTAATAATACATTTCAAACTTTGCAGGAATTGGGAGTTTATGACAGGCAGTTGTCTTGAAAGGCACTGAAATTACTTGTTTAAATTCTCTAATTCCTTCGATGTAGGTGTATTGGGCAAGTGCGCGTTTAATCAATGAGTTTTGAATCATCAAGGAGCCGGGAGTTCATGACAGGCAGTTGTCTTCAAAACTACTTGTTTGAATTATCTAATTACTTTGATCTTAGTGTACTGGCGCTCGCGTGTTTAATCGATAAATTTTAAATCATCATGGAACCAGGAGTTCATGACAGACAGTTGTCTTGAAAGACACTGGAAACTACTTGTTTATATTCTTTAATTATTTTAGTGTATGTGTACTGGTACGCGCATATTTAATCAATGAGTTTAAAAATTATCAAGGAACCCCATGAGTTCATGACGGCAGTTGTCTTCATATACACTTAAAAGTACTCGTTTAAATTACCTAATTAATTTGCTGTAGGGATGCTGTCGAGAGCGGGTATAATTTAATGAATTTTAAATCATCAAGGAACCAAGTCTTTATGACATACATGCGTTTTGAGAACGCTGGAAACTACTGGTTTAAGTGTTACAAAAACTTTAATACAAGTTAACTGCCACTAGCATGTTTAACCAACAAATTTTAAATCTTAAAGTAACGAGAAGTTTAGAGACAGGTATGCTGTTTGGTGGACAGTGAAAACTAAGCGTTTAAATTCTCCAATTATGTAACCAATAGACCCGTGTAACCAATAGATTTTGAGCCTTGAATAAATCAGAATTTATGATAGGCAGTTGGCTTGAAGGACACTGAATCTACTTTTTAAGATTATCTAACAGCTTCAATGAAGGAGGCATTGACGCACTTGTATAATGAATGAACTGCTATTCTCGAAGGGATTAGGAGTTCATAGATAGGCAGGTGATTTGATGAACACTCAAAACTACTTGGTTAAGTTCTCCAACTTAATATTAGGTACACTGGTGCATGCGATATAATCAATTAATTTCAAACTTTTAAAGGACTAGGCATTTATGACAGGCAAATAACTTGAAGGACACTAAAAAACCACATGTTTAAATGTAATGTCAGAGCTATGGCATACCTGTGTATAACCAATCAATGTGGAAGGACCAGGAGTTTCTGAAGGGGCAGATGGGTTGGAAAACCCAATTAAAACTAAGTGTTTAAAATATAATAACTTTAATGTAGGTGCGCTGTCACATGCACGTGTAGAAAATAAAACCTTAAAAGAACCAGATCTTAGGTAGGCACACACAAAAACCTACTTGTTTAAGTTCAAAACTTTAATGTAGGTGCACTGAAAGGCACATGACTAACAAATAAATTAATTCATTGAAGGAATCAGGAGTTTAAGACAGCCAGATTTTTTGGAAGACAGTGAAATCTACTTATTTTAGTCCTCTTATAACTGTAATGTAGGTGCACTATATATGCAGCGTGTGTGCAACCAATAAATTACTACGTTGAAGGGATCAGGAGTTTACAGACAGGTAGAAGAACAGTCTTAAAAGGGCGTGGACACAGTTTGAGGGAGAAAATTTAATCACTGTGTAGATTTTAGCACAATGATTCCAAAATACTAAGAAAATTTTCTGGAATTGGAACAAATCCAATCACAACCAATTAAGTACTTACCGAAAAATAATTTGTTTGTAAAGTTTACATAGTTAACATATTTGATCCAGTAACAGTTTATTGATTATTTTGTACTTCAATACTTGAATGACTGCAAAGTAAAATTAATGGTTAATATAACCGTCTGTTTTTACCCGAAAACCTAAACTCAACAAATATTGTTTGCACAGTATAATTTTATTTGGCAAAAGGAGAATAAAGATTATTTAAACATAGAATACTTTTATACTTATATGTGATAAATTATAACTCTCGCACTTTGGTATCTTCATATGAGTACTTTAATGTTGGGTCTTTGAATTACTGCTTAACTACTTAAATTGGTTCAATCATTCAATAAATAACTTTTGATGGAACTTGTCTGCCAAACTTTACAGGCATTTCCGTAGAAATATCGATTGCACTTAATCGAAAATACTTTATGATGCTACTTTCTTCCGAACTTCAGTGAAGCCATAAACCACTACCCCACTCTTAATCCGTATAAACACTCAATTTTACTAGTTTATTTTTATAGTAATAATTGGAAAACTGAGTAAAATAAACATAGTGAGGAAATCGAAGCAATATTTACAGTCTAGGTCATGTTACTTTATGATATATGCCTTACAAAAAATACAGTTTATGGTGCTGTATCCCGATATCATTTCAATATTGACCCCCATTCACGAATTTCAGAAAAAAAGATTCACACTCAAATACTCTTTCGCTAATGACGAAAAAATCCCAGCTATTTTTGGAATCCAGACATTATGTTGACTTAAGTTACCATTCAAACGGAAGAATGAAAAATGTATTAAAGTAGGTAATGTGAGGGACAAATTTATTTTCTTAAAAAGAGAGGTATGACAAATTCATTTTTTCTCCAAAGCCTCATCAATGACAGTCTGAAACTGCAGAAATGAACTCAAAGTACCAAAAAACACACAGCTTGTTTCAATATTTTTTACCGTGATACATTTTTCTTTCCTTATGTCACCGCTGAAAGCCTTAAAAGCCTGCATTAAAACATTGTATTCGCATTGAAAGTCAAACACAGTTAAAAAAAATCAATACCAAAAAAACCCAGCTCCATTTCCTCATTTATACATACAAGGAATGCAATTAGTGCTAATGACGCTGTAGATTAATGGCAGCTAGCAGACTGTTCGATCTCTTAATGTGGAAAAGATACTCTTTTTTACCACAAAGATTAAAATTTACTTAGTTCTTGTACAGCATGTTCGGATTAGATTGCTTTTTTATTGGTTACGTATTTCGAAAAATGGAATGTAGAGTAAATAGAGGGTAAAGAATGGGAGCAATTTAGTACAGCATCGGCTTTTCCATAAAGTAACTGGTGTTCAATCAATTCTTCAAAATGTCTGAATAAGTATTCATAAACACGCGGGTTAATCGGAATCAGCAAACTTTATTTTCTGGTATATTTACTACATTTTTTTAAAATCAATTTTTGCTTTTATTAACTACTTTTTTATTTTCAATTCTCCTGAAGTTTCTTGAGCTAGAAAATTAAAACCTATGAATCTAAGGAAGTTAAATTTACTTATAACATGGATTGAAGTTTACTTATTTATTGTATAGCGTGTTTTGGGTTAGATTGCTTTATTATTGGTTACGTATATCGAAAAACAAAATGTAGAGTAAATAGAGGTTAAGGACTGGGATCAATTTAGTACAGCATCCGTTTTTCCATAAAGTAACTGTTGTTCAATCTGGTCTTCAAATTGTCTGAAAAGTATTCATAAACACGCGGGTTAATCGGATTCGGTTATTCATACTACTTTTATTTATGTTGTTATTTTCCAAGAAAAATATAGCGTTTTGCAACTCATATATTATTAAAAATCAGTTTTAAAATTGCAAAATTTTTATTTCGCTTTCCGTTTAAGCCTAATTCCCTCTTTCTTTTAAAAATTTTTCTTAGTGACCTTTTTACACTAAACAAATTATGATGTAAAAAGAATATGAAAAAAGGAGCACAGTGTAACAAAACAAAATAATAACTAAACATTTTGTCAGAATTATTTTTTTGGAAATTGTTCTTAGCCTAAATGCTGTCGTTAGTTGTTTTGATTGGAATTTTAAGACTTTGTCGTTAAAGCCCTTAAAACTTTTAAGTGTTTTAATTACCCAAGGAAATTAACTGGCAAATAAATTGTAGAAGTTAATTGAGAAAAAAAGCAAATAGACAGAAATAAATTAAATTAAGAACAATGTTTGCAGCTTGGTTTAAAAAAAAATTTCAGGGCGGACAGCAAGGACATTTTCTGGTTCAGTAAAGGTTGCTCCCCCCCCCCCCCCAATTAACATTTTTCAATAAAATTTAGAACTAGATATTTTATTATAAATAAACTTTCATGATTTTCAATGTGAACTCTTAAAACAACAGAAAAATGTATATTGTAAATCTTTATGACGCAACGAGAATTAAATTAAAATTTATGTTTGCTTAGGTTTTGTGGCGGAAGGGTCACATTTCGACACAAAGCGCCAAGCTTAAGACAGAATGAGCTAAGTAGTTAACGCACACAAGAGGAAATTTCTACTGACCCAGAAGAGAGAAATACACCCAGGGTAGGTTAGACCAAATCGAACCTGCACTATTTATATCAGTAGCTAAACTCACTGAGTCGCGCCTAGATACTAACTCAAGGGCTAATTTTTGAAAAACTCACTTTTTATTAATGATTATATCCTATGAACATATTGTATTCGAATCTGGTCTGTGTGCAGGGTATACCTACTCAGAGTGCTGTATCCGGCCATCGGATCAAAAAACTTTCTGGAGGGTTGTATCCGGACGAAGGGCATAGAAATATTTTTTGTAGTGGCTTACCTGACCTGCGGTGATGTGAAACATATACGGCTAACCTAAGAGTAAACCTGTTTGGAGGGCCATATGTAGTCTTAGTGCCAGGTAACATAGTCCGAATATCTCTATCTGATTTTTGGGCCTGATAAAAATATTTGGTAGGCCGTATCTGGTCTCCAGACCTATGATAAATCGTTTTCCTACTAAGTATTTATCGTATGTGTATGGTTTTTTGAGGGCGAGCTGGTTAAACCTGACCTCCTGAGAAAATCCTGTATTTTCAAATAGCTAATAAATATCGATAAATTATGTCCTTTATTTTGTACTGAGGAGCACCATGCTCTTAAAGTTATTTCTATGCGATGTCCCTATGAAAGTCTTTATTCACTTGCAGGTATATTACGGTATGGTTCTTTACGGACGAGCTATTAAACCTGGCCTACATGAGAACATATTTTTCTCACATAGCTTATAAAGACTCATAGGTTGTTTCGTTTGCTTTGTAATTATTAGGTTAACAATATCTTAAGAAGTTACCTCTATGCGATATACCTATGACAATTTTTGGTCACTTGCTGGGCATTTTTCTTAAGTGCTTGATTCTTTGCGGACGAGCTGGTTAAACTTGACCCCCATGAGAACAACAACTATTTTAAAATAGCTAATAAAAACTCAGAAGTTGTTTCATTTATTTTGTATTGAGGTTCAGAATGCTCTTATAAGTTATATCTATGCGATGAAATCTTGTTACTTGCAGGGTTTTGTACCCCGACTTCATAGATCGTTCAGTGAATAATGCGCATAAAATGTACGAGTTATCAGACTTCTAAGGTACGAGTTTCAAGAACAGAGGTGAAATTAAGAATTCAAAAAATTATTTTACGCTAGGTTAAATGTAAGAAAATCGTTGGTTAAGATCAATGTTCCTAGTGCTATAAAATAACAGAACGAAGCATTCTAAAAGTATATTTGTACTATTTTAATGAATTAAATTTCAAAATGTTTGAGGCTCATAAACTCTATGCAGAATACACAAGCGAAAGAGTTCTTTAAATCTTGTTGAATAAATAAATTTAAAATAAAGTAATTCAATGAAACCACCAGATATAGAAAATGAGATAAAAACTACTTTAGTCTTCACTGATAATATATGCATTTATGTATAAAGTAAATATTCCGAATTAATTCAATAGATGAATGGGATCTAAACAGCTACCTTTAAAAGATTTATTTCACAGTGCTAAACTCATTTTAGTAATAATAGAAAAAAAAATCAAAGATTAGCATCTCAAAATTTTTCTCTTCACTAAGCTCTAAATCGACGAAATGTTTCTGCTACATCTACAAATTTCACCGAATCTTCTCTCTGGTGAACACTTCAAAAGAATCTGTTTCCAGTAAGAGTTTTAAGAAACGTCCTTCTTAAACCTACTTAAGATGCTCTTCAGTTATTAAAGAGACAAAACTATTTGTTAAGATCCCTTAAGTAGAATCCGAGCAAGCATCTTCAAAAGGTTTTAATTCAGAATGATTAAAAAGTATATCTGCATTTTTCAGAGTGGGGCCATAAAATTAGGTTTCTAAGTCAACGAAAAGGTAATCAGCTCAAATACAGTCTGAATTACTTTCGTTGCAGGTAAGAGCCTTTCATTAAGCTCTCTTAAATGACCGATCAAGATATATTCAATTTCGTATGACGTACCCATAGAGTAGCTTTTTGTGCTAAATTCAAAAAAGAAAAGATTGACTCACTGTAAACTGGTATGTTGTTATAATCTGATTAATGCTGGCAAATTGAATAACGATCAAAAGAAGGTTTACAAATAAAGACCATATACGTAAATTACGCGTGGTATTATTTCATTTGTCTTACTTTAAATAAAGGGGCTGTACATTTAAATCCAAGGACCGCTTTCCAAATTTAACGCTTTCTCATTAGTGAAGTGTGTATTTTTTCTCTAGTTAGATGAACTGCTTTCGAGAAATGATAGATAAGAGACTTATAAATAATTAAATCGGCTTACCAACAGTTAGTAGTCAGTCTAGTACGAGTATTTGTATCTAAATCAGCAGATTTACTCGACTTTGCTCGGGTTGAATAGGATGTAGTTGATCGTAATATTACTCAATGTTATTTTTATGGGGACTTCGAATTGTTTTGTGCCCCTCTGGACCAATACAACGGTTGTTAATATATAACCTGTTTCCTGTAAACCTAAAGCATGTTAACCAAATTGGGTACGAATTGGTCAAATAGTGATCGCAATGGTACTCAATATTATTCCAATGGGGATTTCGAATTGCTTTGAGTCCCCATTGCAGACACAGGGCAATCCTCACGCGGGGGTTAATATATAGCCTACGTTTAGCGTACGGTTCTAAAGAATGATTGTACCAAATTTGGTGGGGATTGGTCAAACAGTGATCGGAAGGATATACAATGTTATTCCTATGGGGATTTTGAATTGTTTTAAGCCCCTCTGCAGACCCAAGACAAATAAAACGGAAACGTTTCTCACAGAATTCGAAAACATAAATGTAAAAAAAATTACGTAAATTGGTCAAACTAACAAAATTACGAACTCATGTGCCTATAGTCGTGAGCAACTGTACCAGTTTAAATGAATTGGTCGAACATTGATCGAAACGATATTCAATGTCATTCCTATGGGGATTATTTCGAGTTGGATTTAGCCCCTGCGAACATCCAGGACAAATCGATCGGTGGTAATAAGTAGCTTACATTTGCTTTGAATAGAATACAGGCACCAGCTCTGTTTAAAAAATGTAGATAAAAAGTATAAGAAAGAGTGGTTTTCACTTGAACATTTACAAAATGCCTGACAAAAAATACTCTGTGTTGCGACTAATTCTATTTATCGCATTTTGACAGATGCTTGTCATTAATGTTTAATATAAGCGTCAGTCTGGAAATGGCATTTGAGTACCATGCCAAATTGTGCCAAGACTGCCAAAAGAGGTTACCAAAACGCTAGCTCCTTTTGGATTTAGCTTTACAGAAAACCTCTCATGGGAATCATGTTTACGGCTAAACTTGCAGAATTTGAAAACAAGTCGAAGCTGAAAAAAAGCCCACCGGAAATTAATAAACGAGCTTAACAAAGTATTTAACGGACTGTTGCCTTTTATTGACAGCGTTTTATTAATATTAATTTAAAAGTTAATCTTTATTACTCAAAGTTCAATGATTTCATTCCCCTCTCTTCTCACTCCAATTTTCTTAATCAAAAAATCCCCAAGATAAACAGAACAAGAGAAATAATACTTCCCCCTTTGTTTACATAATGCGATTTCCCGCAATTGTCTCCGGCGCACATTATAATTTCTTCATTAGTTCCTCATAATATTCTACATTAGCAAAATCGCCGATTAAAAATCCGAAAAATAACAAGCGCTCATCACGGGAAAAGGGTCAATTCCGTTCCGGTTCAGACTCGCGTCCGTGTATTTTCACTCCCGGACAAAAGAATCCGGTAATAATTCTTCAAAATCTGTATAATTCGTTAGAAACGGCCGAACTCGTAATCATCTCTGAAATTATGAGATTAAATGACTGGAGCTCATTAGCAAGTGCCTGGCGAAAAACGAAATAATAATGACTTAAAGGGAGAGGGAAAAAAGGTAACGACTTCAGCATCTTTGCGAATATGCTTTTGACGCGAGGTCCGTAATTATGTCGAAACAAAGAGGGGGCATGATAATTCCGTCACCTTAACTGTGACTTTTTTTCGCATTCATTTAAAACAGAATGATTCGCCTTGTTTTATTTTTGATTTTAATATTTACTTTCAAGCGAAAGATGGTGGAGGCTCAATATGGAAGGATAGGATTAACTGCCATGGTGACAGAGGAATGAGAAAAAAGCATAATTAGAGAACATAAGGAAATGACAAAGCAGTTGTATTATTCACAGCATATAAACAAGGTCAGAATTCAGAGGTGCATAGATTCATTATTTCAATGAAACACCAGCGTGATGCACTCGAGAAAACATTGCTACAATTATTTTTTTAATTTACTTCTAATATTACTATGCAATATATATTGATTTGTAATTTTACGAAATTGATTGGGTTCGTGTAACCTTTAATTTGAATCTACAAATCAGGAGCTAAGCTTAATCCAACCGATTGGTATTTCATCCTTAAGGTGTGAATGTGCATGAGATTTTTTAAAATTTTTGCTGTTGAAAACATGTTTTAAATGTGTTTCCAAGACTTCAAACTCAATTTCTGAAAAACTGTGTTTTTGCTATAGGGTGCGTTGTTCATATGGTATTGACTAAACAATGAATATACTTATTATAATTATTTCATTTCTTTATAATCTATGTAACACATTGTACGTTTTAACCTTTAATCAGTGTCATTAGTTAGGAAATGAATTTTTGTTAATTTCTAAACTTTGAAGTTCCTGTATCAAACGTGTTTACAAGACTTAAAACTCAATTTCTAAAATACTGTGTTTTTGCAATTGGATCCGTTGTTCCTATGCTATTGACTAAACAATGAATTTACTGATTATAATTATTTCATTTTTCTTCATAATCTGTGTAATACATTACATGTTTTAACTTTCAATCAGTGTCATTAGTTAAGAAATGAATTTTTAGTTAATTTTTAAACATTGAAATTCCTGAAATATATTGATTTTTATGCTTTATTATTGGTGAAAGAAATTGTATTAAAACATATTCACCCTAGCAAATTAATTGTGAAAACATGAAGAATAATAATAGGAATATTTTGAAGCAATAATTGGCTTTCTGAACAACTATGTTTCGAGATTTCACTGCTAATAAAGCCATGTTAATTAGCTAATTATATTTAAATTAGTTAATTAATTATAAGCTCAATCTGATTTTTTCATCGTGAAACAATTTTAAATGTAATCCAATGACCTATTGTAAAAATTCTGTATTTTAGAAAAAAAATTTAAATCTTTAAATGTACAGTCATGTCCAAAAGTTAAGCATAGTTCGTAAAATGCGAAAAAATCGGAGTAAGCATTGGTACAATGGTTTGAAATCACTTGTAGAGAGTCATGGGACGAAGGCAAAACATTTTGCATATGCAAAATAGTTCAGTCGACATGCGCAATGCACCGGTATAGGTCGAAACGAGTATAAAACTGACTGGAACGTCATAGACAGTTTAGACAGAAATTTCGCAATTGCTGTGGTACGGAGCATTGTTAACAATCCATAAGTACCAAAGATATCATAAAGATGCCAACTTGACATGTTTGTGATGGTACAAATTATTGGAATGCTGGAATCTGGTCAATCCCAAATCTCGAATTCTGAATGCGCCTCAGTGTGTGATCTCCACACTGTGGTAGAGGTTTCAAACCACTGAAGATGTTACGAGACGACCAGTACCTGGTCGGACAAGGGTAACAACCGCTTGGCAAGACCGATATTTGGCGATAAATTCGCGACATCAGAGAACCGTTCTGCGAGACAACTGGGTTAAGCCCTGACAGCCATCACAGGAGTCATAGTTTCGAGACAAACTGTTTACAGGCGACTCAGACACGTTGGCCTCTATGCCAGACAACCAGCAGTTTGCATCCCCCTGACAATAGAATGACAGTGAAGTTTGGAACATCAGCAGTGGAAACGACAACAGTGGGACAATGTCCTGGTCAGTGACGAGTCCAGATTTAGTTTGTAAAATGACTATTGTCATTCCACGATCTGGAGAGAACGTGAAACGCGTTTCCTCAAGGAAACATCACGGAAAGACATTGATTTGCTTCAGTGGGAGTCATGGTCTGGGCAGGCATTACGCTGGACGGCCGCACAGACCTCCACATCTTAGGCACGGTTTATTACTGGTTAGAGATACAAAGACGAAGTCCTTGAGCTTACCATTCGCCTGTTTCTAGGTGTTGTCGATCCTAGTTTCATATTCATGAATGATAACGCGCCTCCCCACCATTCATCTATGATCGACGCCTTCTTTCAAAGTAGAGATATCCAACGCATACAGTGGCCTGTCAACCCTCCTGATATGAATCCTATTGAGCATATGTAGGATAAGTTCGGAAAACATATTGCAGCCCTTCGTCACCCACCAAGCTCCGTGTCGGAATTGAAAATAGCTTTCTGTGAAGGTTGGAACTCTTTGAGCTCACAACTCATCCATACCCTCATCGAAAGAATGTAAAATCACACTGTGCAGCATGCGTGACTACTAGAGGTTCCCACATACCGTATTAAACTACAGCATGATATTGCTTTAATTATTCTTGTTTCACTAAAGGTGACACACGTACTGTGAACTTTTTTCTTTCAACCCTTTTCTCTGAATAATAAAAGTTATTATCCTTGTGTTTTACATTATTTTCTTCTTCTCTAACCCTATTATTATTATCCTTGCATTGTCATTGTTTTCTTCTCCTATAACCCACATTTCCTTCCATTCCGATGTAGAGATTTACTGAAATATTCACATAAACATAAATTAAGCTTACCTTTAGGACATGTGTGTATACGTACATCTTAACCCTACTGATGGTTGTCTGGATGAGTTATCTCGTCATTAGAAAAAAAGTCATCAGATCTTGATCTCCTCGTCATTAAAAAAACGTCAATATCTTGATGACGAGATATCTCGTTATTTGCTATATTAATCAGAATTTCTTAATCAGATTAATCAGATAAAATACCTCATCGAGGAGGGTTGTGTGTGATTGTTTAGCTATATAAGCAAACTCGTACGAATAGTTTTATTCTATCTTTGTTTTGGAAGGAAGTAATCTCCCAATGCGAAAAATATCTTAATCACCATTATTTTCAGACCGAATGAATGAGAACATCAGCTAACGAGGTCTATCCGTAAAGTATCCAGCTATTGTTTATACAACGGGAAGAGTTTTCTCTGTCAACAATGTATCTCGGCAGCGAAGGAGACGGACCATTGGCGTGTATGCGTGAGATATCCGAAACCCATTGGATTAATCACTTGGGGGCCAGACGCCTTTTAGTGAGCGCATGTAGAGATTGTTGCTTTCGTAATGACCAAGCAAAGAGAGCTCTGAATTTGCAACACATTTTGCGTTCAACTCGTAAATTCTTTCACGAAAACTTCTAAGATGATTAACCTTCCTGGTGGTTGTCTCGACGAGGTATTTCAACATTAGTAAAACTGACCAGATCTTGATGAACAAGATATCTCGGCATTATATTTAAGTGATCAGATCTTTATTTCCTCATCATAAAAAACTGTATGCAGTATCTTCAGGACAAGAAAGCTCGTCATTATCACATTGGTATCACATTGATCTTAATGGACGAGTTATCTCCTCTTTAGAAAAAACTTATATATATACCTCATGATCATCATGAACATCAGCAATATCTTGATGAATAGCTTTCTCGTTATTAGCAAAATTGGTCAATTCTTAATTTATGAAATATCTCGTCATTAGAAGATACCTGACCGGATTTTGATCTCTTTATTATAAAAGAAATTGGCAATATATTATTGACGAGATATGATGATGAGTGATGACGAGTAAGATTGATGAGAGCTTGATGGACGAGATATCTCGTTTTTTCCACTTGGAGAGTTAAGAAGACTTTTGGGTACAATGCAATGAATGCAGCAATAGGGAAAATGAGTACAGCAACTTCAAAGACGGCCATGAATTTGCTGAAAGCTCTGACAGACCTTCAAAAATCCTAACACCCGAGAATATTAAACACGTATGGGCTGCAATGAACAAAAATCGGTGACTGACTATGCAAAAATCAGATGATCTGGGGATTCCAAAAACTACTATCCTCAAGATTTTGACGACTGGCCTATACATCGAATGAGTATCGGTGTCTTCAGGTGTTTTTGTTAAAGCATCAAATCACCCAGGTGACTCACTCTTCCCTCTACAGACCGGATTTGGCAAACTCTGACTTCTGGATTTTCCTACAGCTAAAATTACCTCCGAAAAGGAAGAGGATTCAGATAGTGATTGCGATTCAAGAGAGCAATACGAGACAGCTGGTGGCGATTCCAACAATGGTTCTGTAGAGTATTTTAACAAATGGAAGAGATTCTGGGATACATTTTTGAGATCTCAAGGTGCCTATTTTAAAGGAGACTAGGTGCCAAAAGTCATAGGTGTAAAACTTCTACTCCTAGTCCAAAGTGATTGGCCAAATATATCGCTTTCTTCATAAAACCCAAAAATAACCATCTAATCAAGCTAGGTGCAGCGCATATTGTTTCATACATATTAAATAACTGTATGCTTTCTGGGCAGGCCTCATGAAATAGCATTTTAAAAAAGAAACGACACTGAAATGTGACAGAACTGCGTACAAACTTTGTTTTATTTACATGACAGGATTTAAAAATACAAATAAACACAAATATTAATGGCAAATGCAAACATTCAAAAGTACGCAGTGTTCTGACGAATCTATGGCACTTGCAATAATGAAAATTGGCACACAGGTAGACCTAATTTTTTGCAATTTTTGTGTGCAGCCCGAATTTTAAAATTTGATCTAGAACCTTTTAAAATTAATCTAAAGATATGTTTGTTTTAAATTTGTTTCCTAAGAATGGCAACAGTCTTCAATCGATCTTGACTGTGCGTGCTCTTGCCATTCTTGGATTTTGTTGATATTTTATCTGTATGCAATTTTTTGTTTGGATATGTTTTGGAAAATTTAGGGATATTAATCATTAATTGTTTTGTTTTTGTTATCGTTTTTAAAGCTTAGCGATATTTAATTTTGATCTTTTATGCAATTTTTGGTTTGTTTACTGATATGATGAAACGTATCATGTTGATCACTACGCTGGTGACACGGCTAGTAACCCCCAGGTCCAACTAACTGCGTCAACCCCTCTTGCCTTCTCTACCCCGTAAAAGCAACACATCTCAACTCGACAGAAAACCAGTCTTGATTAGCATTCACTGGAGAAGGCAGAGAGAGAGACCGACTGAACGAAGCCGAAGCCGCGCAGAGCTGGTTGGAATAACGAGTTACCGAGAAGACCATGTGTATGTGAGTTTTATGCTGTGCTTTCATGATTTTATATTAATTAAAGTTATTTTGTTTGTCAATATGGTTTACCATTTATTATTATTGGACCGATGATAACACCGGTATACTCTGACATCTAGAGCTTCAAGTCGGTCATGGATAAGATCAGCCTTGAATTGAAAGTGGTAATCTTAGCAGCAAAAAAAATAAATTTAATTTAATGTAGAACATTTTGTAATTAATGTACTATTATATTTCTTATTATTTGTTTTCCTAAAAATGTCAAGTCTTCAAATTGGTTTTATTGTACTCTCGCCATTCTTGGATTTGGATCATTCATGAAATTTTTTGTTTGTTTCTTTTTTTTTTAATCCAATGGCGGGCATTGTTGATTTGTAATCATTTTGCCACTGCAAGGCCAGATGTGATGGCCGTTTGTAAAGGAGCACCCAATGGGTGACTATCATTACCCATAGCAAAGAACAGTACAATTTACACCCATGATCACCGGTGATCCCTCTGCCCAGCAATTTGCAGATAACCTACTTCGACTGGGAAATGGTGCCGTTGCTTTGGCCAATAGAGATGTATGTATAGAAATTGTGAAAACACAGCAAGAGCTAAAAGAGACGGTGTTCGCAAATGTGGCACAGCAGTTTATTGATCACGTATGGCTGTGCCAAAGGCAATTCTTCCCCCCCCCAAGAAATGAAGATGTCAATGTCATCAAAAAGCAACTATTGCAAGAATTGCCCGTTAGTGTTGAAATGTACAAATCTATCGACACTACGTGTGACATAGATGAGGCCGTAAACTACACGACACAGTTTTTAACACTGTTCCAAGCCACCATCCAAATTGTTCAAAGCCACCATCAGGACTGGTATGGCGGAAGAAATTAGGCGGCATATCCATGCCATGTCGGGTGGAGATGGGAATCATTCTTTAAATTAATGTTCTTCTCACACATATGGGGATGTGTTGTAAGAAATGAGGCGACATGCCCGTGTCATGTCGGGTGGAGAAGGGCCTCATTTTTTAATTTATGTTTTTCTTTCTCACAGATGGGGCCGAGGTAAAAGTAATAAGGTGACATGCCCGTGTGAATCGGGTGGAGGTGGGCCTCATTTTTTAAATTTACTTTTTTCGATCTTACACAAACGGGGGCCATGGTGCAATTCTGAGGCGACAAGCCAGTGTCAAGTCACCTATTATCTATGGTGTTGGTCTGCAAACCAAATGGGAATGCGTATTAAACATTGCGGTTGGCGAGCGTTAACAAACGTCACATCCAACCAGACAAAAGTAACTGTCACGGGCAACGCCGTGCTGGCCAAGCAGTGGCTAGTAAGTTGATATAACTAGATTGTAATTAGTTCGGAAGCAGATTCAAAATAAATCGCACATAATTATCAGATAAGCAATTGAAATGTTTGTAAAAATTACTTTGTAATTTTGCAGATCCTTACTCTTAATAATTTTGTAACACTTAAAAAATGTTTTGTATATCACCGGATAAGAAAGAAGAGTCGAGAATAATGTTAAATATCGTTTCAAAGAAAATCAATTGTTCATTTCAGAGTGAAATTTGTTTGAAGAGAAAATAAATCATGCATTAAACTAAGCGTCGTTTTCAGATATAAAATTTAACCAATGCATGCGTTTATTCTGGTTACCGTATTTCATTTTGTAAACAATGAAACGCTTATTTATGAAATATTAAAAAGCAGTCTTACATTTCTGAATCAAATATTTACTCAATACAGCGTATATTATGCCGATGCTTATAAATCTAAAATCAATTTCTGCTTCCCTTATATCTGATCTGATCCTTACATTTCCCCCCCGTAGAATAGTTTTATTCGACAGAGATACACTAAAATATTTGACCGATGAAACATTCCTAAGGACACGTTTTCTTCTACTTTTATTAGAAGCATCGGAATCTTGCGTGTAAAATATTTGGAATTCAACAATCGAGAATGTGCAATAAAAAGGAAGTTTCCTCTCGCCTGTGCTGTGATAAGTGTAACAATTGCCTGGACAGAAGAGAACAAATGAGCTATAACACCGCGATGTATATATTTTCCACTTTCTAAAAGCCTTTCCTCTTTCTTTATTTTTTAGCTTTATTACTTACCTGGCTACTCGTTTCTCAGAAATGGTCTTACTCGTCGAATTGTACTTGCTAGGGGTCAAGTAAAAATTTTAAAAGAAAATAAAATTTGTGAAACGCATTTCGTTTTATGAGAATAATGTACGGTATTTTAAAACAACCTTATTTGGCATCCTACAGAATATACAGCATCCATTTCATGAGGATATTTTTATCATTACGTTCATATCTTTACTGTTCATAGTGAAGGGATATTATACACCATCTTTAGGCATACAATTAAATGTATACATATAAAAGCCAAACCTTTTTTAACTTATCGTTTTAGCATTCAAGAATACAAGTTTTAAAAATAAACTATTGACTACCAGTTTATTAATTTATCTTGATCTAGAAATATAAAATGGTATCCGGCGACATTCTATGCAATACCATTTAAAATAAATGAATATCAAAATACGTTATTCAGAGTACTTGAGGTTCTCATCTTAAGAACTGCTTTTGAAAACTAGTGATAATATTTTTACTACAGAATAATAAAATTTACATCAATTGCGCTTTTAATATTAAAATTGTATTTTTAAGAACAGTAAACAATTTTCATCTTACATAGAAATTCGTCATGAGGTATGGATTTGAATGACAAAGTAGAAAATTCTGAATATTTTGCATGACTATATTTATGAACATAAAAACACAGTTTGGCTACCATGAAAATGATAAGCATAACAACATAATTTAAAATCGTCTGTTTTAGAATTTATTCTTCAACACCTCATAGCTGAATATACTACAGTAAAAGCTTTTAATTGCGTTTTCCCACAAAGGAGATCGTACTCCATAATTTATATCTCGCATGCTTAAATGTTTTAAACAAATGTTAAGTATAAAGCAGTGCTGAGAGCTATATATTTTAATAAGGATACTTTTCAACTTAATTACTACGGCAGTGGTTCAAAGTCAATATCTTCGTGAGATAAAATAAAACATATGAAGATCTCATGAAAAATACAGGACACACACATTACATACTTTAACGCTACACGTGTTTCGACGAGATGACAATTTGCTGAGGTACGAGATATCTCGTCTGGAAAAATTACCCTAGTACTTCAAGCAAAATGAAGATCCAAATAGAAAAAAATAAATTATCACTTATTTAGAACTGCTGACGGGAAGCGGTAGCCCATATGAAAGAGCATCGGATTAGCAACTGGAGGGTTGCGAGTTCGAATCCAATCAAAGACCGCTGTGTACAAAGGGGATTGGTGCACGTTAAATTCATCCAGATATAAAATGTCCTCACGTTGGCGTGGTGTGCAAGTTAAGAGAATTGAGTGCCAGATCAGGTGTTGAATTGTCATCTGACCGTGGTTCAAAATTACGTGGCATTGTCCTCGGAACTTTCCCTTCGGAATTGATTCAGGACCGTCACCAATACCCCAATGTGTTCCTCCAGTACGGCGCTAAGTAAAATACTTACCTACCAGAACTGCCGACACTTTGCAACAGGTTTTTACACCAGGGACTGTACACTTCAGGGTAGTTTTCGACTATAAGATAAAACAACAGGACGAATAACCCACCAAAAGGTTTTGACGATGTATATCATAAGACAACATCTTATTAATCAATCGTTGACGATATATCTCGTTACCAAGATACTGTCGAATTTTTTAAAAAGACGAGATCAAGATCTGATCAGTTTTCTTCTATTAACGAGATATCTCGTCAATCAAGATCTGATCAGTTTTCTTCTATTGACGAGATATCTCGTCAATCAAGATCTAGTGAGTTTTAACCTAATCTAATAAATGACTAGATTCCTGGGAGGGTTAAGGTAGGAAGGATTTCGAGTGAGTATACCTCAGGATACAACATTGAGACGACTGAACAGCCTTGAATTATAATCCTACGTGCCTTAAGAACCTTTAACATGAAAGCAGAAACTGTATAGAAACGAGATGCTGAACAAATGTTGGTTTGGAATCTAGACACTTCGGATGCGACATCGTGTCGATGTTTTTATGAAACATCGATTTATTCACCATCGGTTATTTGGAGCCGATGTTTGTTAAACATCTATGCTTTAACATTGTCGATGTTTTTACACTGTCGATGTTTTTACATTGTCGATGATTTTACGTTGTCGATGTCTTATTTGTGAATGAAAAAAGTACCACAGTAAAAATTTAAAATTTAACCGTGCAGTTAAGTATTTGTCAGTGATGGCGACATCCTTTACATCTGAAAGAGCTTTTTCCCTAACTTGTTTAGTGAAAAAAGGAGTCGGCTTAAAAGGGAGAAAGTTAACAAAATTCTTTTTTTACAAACTGTAAATAGCAAATATTGAGGCATATAATAATTAAAGGACCCAATATTTTTTGTTTGCAGGACATAAAAAATAAGTTTATGTTTCTCCCTTAAGTTGTTAAATAATTAATTATAACTAACAATAATTATTGTTATGTTCCTACCTATTTATACTTATTGTTAATAGCACCTAATTCAAATTGTTGTAGATATTGTTTTTTTTTGTATTATTCATTTTGAACACAAATTATTCTTATTAATATTTTTGACTTTGTTTTGACAGTTTTTTCTTTAAATAAAATTTTTTTTAATTTTTAAATTATTAAAATTTTAAAAAATTTAGTTTTAAATTGATAAACACGGCAATTGACAAATTAAATATTTCTCCCCAGGGCTAACATTAATGTTAGAGGTTGCTAAACCAGTTTTAAAAAATAGAAAAAAAAGTTAAATACATCGATGTATTTAAAAACATCGATGGTTTTTGGGCGATGTATTATTAACACCGATGTTTTAATGTTGAACATCGATGTTTTAATTTCGAACATCGAGGTTTTGTTGTTGATGTTGCATCCCTTCTAGACATTGGAATAACCGTCGGAGCCTTACAAAATTTCCGAGTAATGTAATGTTATTTTCCCCCACAACACACATAACTACTAAATAAACACTTCTATTGGTTGAAAAGAATCCTAGAAAAAATTCTATTGGTCTGGAAGATCAAAACGTGAAGTCATGCAGACTTTTGGATTATTGTATTGCTTTTATTCTTAAAATGTAATACTTTTGAAAGATTCTATTGCGCCTTTGAAACATTTGTTCTAGCGTAATATCAAAATCAATGCAATCTTCCACTTAAGCTGACTCAAATAAAGAATCTAGGAAGCAGGTTTCACTACTATGCGAGAACTTTCTCCCACAATAGAGTAGCTTAGATTCACTGAATTTTATTGCATTATCAGTAAAGGTTAATTTTAAAGCCTTACAGTAAAATATTTTAAGAAACCATTCACTGCATCCGCGCACTCATTATTTTTAATTTTACACTATGATTAGGCACTATGATTATTTTTATAGATACCTCAGTAGAACTGTATGTTGAGTAAAACATAAAACGCGACCCCCATCCCACAGCATCCTTTTTATTTTAAAGGGCGATAAAATCCCTTAACAGATGTGCAACAGGCTTCCAGCAAAGTGAATTTTGCGTAAAAAACAGCACGCGAAAACGTTCCACCGACCATTGTTTAAATATCTTTTTAAAAGCGAAAAGAACTATTAAATTTTATAAGCCAGGGTGGTTCGCTCGATAAACACAATAACTCTTCGTCAATGCGGTACTCGATAGCGGAGAATTCGGAACCCTGAGTAGATTTGGAAAGGGCCCCCGTTATAAAACTTAGGCTAATGAACACCTTACAACTTTTTATGCTCTACATTACCTGAGGTAAACGCTCCTCAAGAACTATAGATTGCAGGCGTAGGGCACGCACATCTTAAATCCCCTTGACTCCCGTACAACGGGGGGACACGTTTTGCCTCGTCTTTATGGACAGCTATAAAGACGCCTTCTTGCTTTCATGAAGTTACAGTCAACTCTGTTGATTTTAATTTCCGTGGCGTGATGTTTTACTGGCTCCTTCGTGAGGGCGTTTCTGTTTCCCTCACATGAAAATACGAAATGAGTCAGACAAAAATCTCCTCCGTCTGTACTTAAATATTTATCTGCCCTACTCAGATACCTTCTGCGATTTTAAGTATTTAAATTACAGGGGCCGGCGGTGTTGAAATGCTTCCCCGCGTGCCGGAATTCTTATCTTCTGAAAAATAATGCATGTGAACTCTTAAGTACTTGAATGCGAAGAGGGAAGGGGCTTGTTTCGAAGTAAGGGTGATAACAAGAGTTCGGAAAAAGCAGAAAGCGCAAAAGAAAGCAATGAACAGAAACTTTTGCACGCGAGATTGGATATGTTCTAAGCCGGAGTTCGTGGTGGATGAAGTCTATTATAAAATACCGTGACCTCTATGAGAGGAAAATTAAAATTTTTTTTATTCATGTTCAATGATCAAAGACTACTGTGGTGAACATAGCCAGCACTACGGAAATTAATTTACAATACAGCAGTATATATAAGGAGAGAAGCCTTTATATCCGCTATGATGTACTTTTTGGTAGAAAAAATTGCACTGTTTTCAGCACCTCTTGGTAAATTGGTGACCCGTACGTGATGTGATTGTGAATACTTTTCCAAAAACAAGTTTAAATGGCCCCTCTTAGTAATACCAGATGGCGCTCGCAACAGTCGATACGTACTTTGATGCAAGGTTCACCGGGGAATTCTTAATTTGTTTACTCATGATCATTGATCAACGACACCGTGATTGGAACTATGGTAGACTTAGCCACCATTATACAGAAATTAATTTAGTACAATTCAGTAGTATCTAGTATATACATATACACTGATGTCCAAAATTAAGGTCACAAGCATAAAATTTGTAAGATCTATATAAATATTCAGTTTATTGCAACGGCACTCGGCACAGAGATTATTATGAGAGAAAGCATATAAGAACATAACAATGTGAAAAAGAGTTGAATTGTAGTTAATATACAGGTTGTATCAAAAACGGTCAAATCATGATACATTATTTCGGGATAGGTC
This sequence comes from Metellina segmentata, assembly GCA_947359465.1. NCBI lineage: Eukaryota > Metazoa > Arthropoda > Arachnida > Araneae > Tetragnathidae > Metellina > Metellina segmentata. Next base: position 69,274,978 of record OX375872.1, on the reverse strand, counting down.
CGTCTAATATGGAGTATGGCCGACATGCACTGTTATACAAGCCTCACAACGAGCCTTCATACTGTTAATGAGGGTGTCGAGAAATGCTTGCGGCAAAAAATCCCATTCTTCCAAAAACGCGGCTTTTAACGCCTGGAACAACGTCGTGCAATGGCTCTTCCTAGACCATCCCAAACATGTTATATAGGATTGGGTTCGAGAGACTTCGCGGGCCAGTTCATACGGCGAATATCCTATTCAAGAAAATAATCAACAATGTGATCTATGTGTGGCCTCGCATTATCGTCCATAAAAAGGAAGTTCGGTCCTGCAGCACCCCGGAACAACCTCACATAGGGTTCAAGGACCTCATACATATAACTCTGTACGGTAACACTACCCTTATCAAAGACGTGCAGTGATGTACGACTGCCCAACATGATGCCTGCCCAGACAAGGATTCATTTGTCAAATTGGTCGATTTCCCTTATGTTAGAGGGAGGATAGCGAACTCCACGTTTTCTCCAATTGAAGACTCGCCGACAATCACTATGTGTTCAGAATCTCGACTTATCAGAAAAGAACACATTCCCATTCTTGGTGTGTCCAAGAATGGTGTATTCGTCTCCACGACAATCGGGCTTTCCTGTGTAATGCTCTCAAAGGGGGACATTGGACACCGGGCGTAAAGGGCCCTCTCTAGTAGACGTCCGTATACTGTTTGCCTGGAAATTCTTTTTCCAGACGCAGCAGCAAGGTGACGAAAAAGCTCTGTAGCCGTTGTCTGCCGATGGCGTCGTACACATAATGCCAAGTAGCGATTCTGTGCAGGTGTCGTCGCTCTTGGTTGGCCTTGGCCGTGCTTCCTGGTGATAGTACCACTTGTTTGGAATTGATTCCACAACCTGGATACCACTTTTGGTGCCACTTGGAACCATCGAGTCACCTCTGCTTGCGACTGCCCAGCTTCAAGCCTGCCAAGGCCTCTCCGTCTCATTGAATCATCTAAACGATGATGAGAACTCATTCTCACTACAAACAGTCAATTTTGTGGGTTTTAACGCAATATTCACAACACTGCAAGAGAAAACTCCAGATGCTTAAATTGTCAAGTTCCACGTTGTTCTACAAAAGTAATGTCAAACACCATTTATTCCAAACTGGATGCTAACATTGTACCACCCGTTCTTCAAAATATATAAAATACAAATTTTACTCAATTTTCTGGTAGCAATTTTGAATTCTTAAGAACAACGTGTTTGTGTACTTAATTTTGGACATCAGTGTATATCAGAGTAACCTTTATCCACTATGATGTACTTTTCGGTAGTGAAGTTGTACTCTTTCACACATCTTGCTAAATTGGTGACCAGCTCGTATTGTTATTATGAACATTCGCACATGAAAGGCATCATTGGCCTTCAAAGTAGTATCAAATGGCGCTCTCAGCAATCGACGCGTACTTTTATGGAGGGTGCATGGTTAAATCCTCTTGATGGTTGTCTGGACGAAGAATCTCGTCATTAACAAAACCGACCAAATCTTGATGGATGGTAATTTGGTAATTTTTAATTAACGGCGTATTAGAGCAACACAAAGGGGTATTGACGACGGTCCGGGATCAAGGGGAAGATTCGACGACAACACCACATAATTCTGAACCACGGTCAGATGACAAGGCTTTGATGGATGGAATATCTTGTCATTGAATGAAAACTGATTCGGTCTTGATATCGTCATCATTAAAAGATAAGAAATTAATATCTTGATGACGAGATGTCTTGTCATTAGCAAAGCTTGTTAAATCTTGATGTACAAGATAATCCTACAAGATTATCACTTGGAAAATTAATAACCAATACGATACCAATCACTACCAGCAACTGCCTGAAGCCCTGTGGTTTCAGACATTTCTCCTTTACGTATCACCACTTTATTCTTCGTTTCCACTCAGCCTTCTCTTCATACCGTGTCTCAGCTTATAATGGCAGCAGAGATGATAGTCTACCATGGCAATCATACGTTGAACTATTTCGCATACCTCATATTAAATTGGAGCATACCTCATGCTAAATGCGAGTATGAACCTTGCGTACTTAAAAAAAAACGTATCTAACGGCGCCTTTAAGTAATACCAAATGACCCTGGTAGCAATGGGGTCGTAATTTGATAGAAGGTTCATGTTGAATAGTTTAATTGGCAACATGATACCAATCACTATCAACAACTGTCTGAAACCCTGTGCTGCTCATTTTCCTATCAGCGCTTCTATCGTCGTTGCCTCTCAGCCTTCTCTTTACACGATGTCTCACTCAGCTGATAATGGAAATGCAGAACCGCTCTAACGGCCCAATGTAGTTGGAAATCTATCAACAAGTGGTAGCATTTATCATTTTGCCACAGTCAAATTCTGAGAGGAGTATGGTAGTGAGGGAACTTGGTCACCACAGCAAATAGAATTTCTACAAAAGTAACTTTTCTCTGCGGTTTAAATTGTGTAAGATTTATTTCGTTTTAGTGGTTTAGTTTTGAACTTTTGACAAGTGTCCTCACAAATAATTTCAAGTTTTTACTCATAAATACTTTAAGTATTGCTTTTGGTACAAACAACCACAAATATTTTTTTTAATTAAATCCACGTCCTATCAAAATGAGTAGATAAATTCTATAGTGTGTGTGTTTTGTAAAATTATTAAGCCATAACAAGCCCACTTTTTTTTTGTTACATCGGCAATAACATAATATAATTTTTGGTTTCTGATGGAAATGTTTACAAATCATACCCTTAAAGTGAAAAATAAATAAATCTGACTTTCCCATAAATGTCCGCTGAGTTTGGATGAAATGCGTTTTAGAATGAGTGGTTTAAGAGACATATGAATTTTAAGCATACAAATTAAATGAAAAACAGCCTAATTTCTATAAACTGTATCTCCTAATGTTTACTTACGTGATGTTGTCCTCAAATCCTTCCCTTTGGATTTGCTCCCGGACCGTCGCCAATAACATATTGACGACTGTCTGGTTTTTTATAGAATTGTGCTTCTGTGCGAATTAATTGAAATTACCAAACACCAAATGTTTGCTATGTATCACCATGGAATTGTAAACATTGTTTCTGTACACTCGATACTACACAATTCAGAAAAATTAGGTCAATAGTTTAAAATTAAATAATATTTAATTCCAATTTTTTATAAAGTCTATCTAGAACAAAATTATTTAGATGTACAACTTGTGTGAACTTTGTAAGTATCTCACGCATTTTCCATTAAAATAATAACTGAAACGAGCAAAATGGGTTTCAAATTAAAACCAACAACTTTAAAACACAAGAATATGAAATAATCAATAAATATTTCTCTTAATTTTTTTAACAAATTTTCTGTGACTCAATGATGTTAAAATTTTTCAATTAAGCTCTTACATTTATGCAAAATTGACGTTTTATTTTAAAGTTATTATGGTAATTCAACTTTATTCCAAATTGTATGCGTCTAAAATTGTAGCTACAATGAGCGCTAAAGGGGTTAAATAGTTACAGTGAAGTTTAAAAGGTTAAAACCTAAATAGGAGTTCAGAAAAATCTTAATTGTGGCTGCACTAACTCGAGTTTTTTTTTTTTTCACTGGAATCAGAAGATTTCAGACTTTACAAATTGATCGCAATTGAAAACTCGATTATTTGTGAAGTGTTAAAGGTACTGTGTCCTCTTAACGTTTCTTCGTTACTTTGTAGCAAAATCCATCGAAGCACTTTAGTGTATCAAGGCACTCCTTTAATCTCAAGAGTGTAGACACAGAAGATCGTTTGAACTAGAGAAAATAAATATCTGAAATCGATGTTCTCATTATATATCTTGAAGGAATCTCACGGGAAAGAGGGAGAATCAGTAAATTTTTCAGTAACTACTGAGGGAAGGCAAAAGTTTAACATAGAAGTTCCGACAGTATCATCAACTCCATATAATTTTCGAGAAAATTTGGTCATTGAAATATTTTGATAAATTGTTATTGTGTGCAAGATAATATGAAATAACTGTAGCTATATATTTTCTAAGAAATTAATACCAATGTGTAAATAATAATTTCTTAATAACAATTCGTAAAAATAATACATTATTAAATTTATTCCTAAAAAAAAAATTATAATAAAAATTTCCAAAAATAGTATTTTCTAATCATAATTCTAAAATAATAATTCTTAAATAATAGTTCCTATTAATGATGTGCGCATGTAAAATTAATTTATAATAATTCCTATATTAAATGTCTTAATAATTCCTATAATACTGATGTCTTAATTTTAAAAAGAATCCTATAGTACTAATGTCTTAATTAAAAAAACAATTCCTATAGTACTAATGTCTTAATAATAACGTACATATTAGCAATTAATTAATAATAATTACTTAATTAATTTCATAATAAAATGTCTTAATAGTATGATATTCCCAAATAATAATTCTTTATAAATATTTATAATTCCCAAATAATAATTATTCATAATAATTTCCTAATAATCATTCCAAAATATTAGTTACTAATAATAATTGAAAAAAAAAAAACATAAATAATTCCTGACAGTAGTTACTAAACAAAATTTTTAATAATAGTTACCTAATTACTTCTAATTTTAATAACTTTGTAGCAATATTCCGCATACACAGATATTTTATTATTCTGAAGTATAAATCAACCGCTTTCCCAGATACTGAGGTATTTAAATTAAAGCTAATAAAATTATATAGTTTTTAGAATGTACTAATATACATTTTTCTAACTGTACAAATACTTACTAACTTCTTTGACGAAATCTCAAAACACTAGACAGGGAGTGGTAGCGCCTACTTTGGGAACATATTATTTAGACTGAAGGACTACTTCTATGTAAGTAGTAACTCAGTTGTTTTCAAATAATTTTGTCATTTGCTACTTTTATTATACTTTCCACACACGCACTCTCTACCCAAAATGTTAATTAAATATATTTTTTATTTGTTGAATATCCTATTTGATTTCATTTCACCATGGGAGCATAACTTAATCTCTCAATAAAGGTGGTTATCACCTTTCACATCATCATCGCTTAAAGTTTACTAAACTTTATCTGGTGTACATACGCATGAGCTGGTATATAAGGTTTAAAGATAGGTAATGAAATCCCGGTTTTGGAGATTGGTGATAATTACCATCATCGAAACACCATTACTGGTTTCCTAAGTAATGGAATTTTATTATTATTTGCTATTTATTTTTAAGATCAGACTTTCATGAATCCAATTATCATGCGGTAGTAGAGGCAACTGCCTGCAATATGGGCCATATGCAGCCAGAAAATTAATCTGAACAGCAATTTTTGTATTTTAAAGGTTAAATAAATATTAGCTGGAAAATACCAAATCCATCACACGTTCTCGTACACTTTGTTCTCGAAGAACTCTTATTTTTATTGATCGGTTTTAAGTATACTTGTGAAATTCTAAATCTATTTTATAAGTTTTATCTTTAATTCCTTACAGACTTCTACAACTTAGCCATACAAATGGTCACAGTTCGAAGTATCATAATGAATATATCATCGCCTGAAGGTAAGAAATAAGTAAGACAATTTGTAGGATTTTAAGATAATGGGGTAGGTAGTTGAACTAACGTTGCATTCGAGCAATACAACGGGCTATTCGTGACGATCCGGGATAAATCCAGAATGGAGAGATTCGAGGACAACATCTAAATTATGAACCATAGTCAGATGACGAGTTTAACATCTGATTTGGCTCTGGCACTCTACAAACTTCCTCACCTCAACGTGAGGACATCTGAGGTCGCTAAAGTTTTAACATGCAACAGTCTTCACGAAAATGACGGCCATTAGTTGGGTTGAGTTTCGAACTCACAACCCTCATGTTTCAAATCCACTACTCTACCAACTTGTATACCGCCGTCACTGATATAAAAGGTAAAACACAAGTCACTCCCCGAAAACCCACAAATTCCGAAAACAAGTAGATCATATAAAATCATAAAAATGAAAACAAAAACATCACCTACGAAACATGAAACATTCATATATCAGCCAAAGGAATAAAAACAGACAACAAAAACCTAGTCCTACCATTTAGGAATGTCGCCTTGCCAAGCAGTTTTGGAGACCTAGTGCCAGGATCCAAAAGGTGAGTAATTATTAAATACAGATTGTATGGTATGGTAGGAAAAAGAAACATGTATGGGTGTTATGAAAAGAAGGGGTTAGAAAGAAGATAATTTGTAGACAGAAAATTAAAAGGTGTAATAGGGATGAGTTTAAGGGAAGTTTAGGAGGTAGGAAGATATTTAATTAACGTCGCACTGGAGCAACACAACGGGCTACTGGTGACAGTGGAATAGAAATATGGAGCCCTCTAGAGTAGTGTGATAAGAAAGGAAAAAGAAAAATATTTTTTATTAAGTGAGGTCATGAAGTGAAGGGATGTAAAAAAAATTTATGGAAATTTTTTTTTAAAGAAAACTGCTGGGAAAATCATTGTTCTGTAAAGTTGTTTGAAGAATTTAATTTTGAGTTGCTTATCAATAGTAAATTAATCCCTGCAGATATGATAAATTCTGTGGATTTCAATCTTAACTAGCTGAATAACCTGGCATTGCTCGGGTTTAAAATATGAATGCGACATTCCCCTGTGTCAACTCAAATAAACATAACCTGTAGAACATGTTTCCTTGTCCATGTATATTTATTGCTAGAAAACAAACTTAAGATTTTAAAATTGGGGCTTCGAAAGGCACTTTTAGGACTACCTGGTGTGTCCATTTTCATGGCTAGAGATTGGTCTGAAGACAGGAAAAAAAATAGCCTATGTTTTCCGTAGTGTTAAAACGTATAAGAATACCAAATTTGGTGTGGATTCGTCAAAAGGTATCGATTTGTATAGACAATATACACCCACCCACATCCTTTTTCTGAATATATATACTACCCTACAATAATGAACCGAACGCCTGTAGATTTGCAAAAAATCCGACTGCATGTCGGATTTATGCAAATCCAGTGCTTGCATGTGACCTGTTAAGGTTAAATACGATACGCGAAGTGGTAACGTTGTTAGATCTGTGTGAAATTGTGACAATATGTCGAAACGAAAGGAACTTAGTGATATTGAAAGAGGTGTTATAGTTGGTTGTCACAGGCAAGTCTACTCTCGCAATTGCAGTAGAATTATCACAGCTACTGTCAACTGTTGGTGATTTCGTGAAGAAGTGGAAGACTACCGAAGTTGGAACACAAACAGCACACGTTGGTCGTCCCCTGTAAACTGAACGAACGGGATCGGCGTGTCCTGAAGCGTGAGAAGAACCTCAAGAAACCACTCCAAATCACCAACAGTGAGTTTCAACTGGCAGCAGAGGTTACGGTGCCCCCTAATACTTTGCGGAAAGAAATGCACGCCCTCAATATCCACGGATGTGTTTCCACACACAAACCAAACATTACCCCATCCAACAAAGCCGAAAGACTTGCTTGGTGTTTGCAACGTCGCAACTGGACTATGGACCACTGTAAAACTGTTTTATGCAGCCACGAGTCAAGTTACACGCTCTTTCAGTCGGATGGGCGTGCTTGGGTTTGGCGATCGAACGTCTGTTACCCGAGTGCATCGTTCCAACTGTCACGTTTGGTGATGGTGGTGTTCGCGGGTGCTTTTCGTGGTATGGCCTGGGACCCTGGCATGTTGTTCCAGGTAAATTGAATGCCTGTCGCCTACATGAACATTTTGGACAATCATGTTCTTCCTACGCTCTGGCAATTTTATGGAATGGACGAATGTTACTTATATGACGACAACGCTCCATGTCATGTTACAATCTCTTTCAAGCAGTGGTATCAATATATCGATGTTAAACGTCTTCCCTGGCATGCTCAGAGTCCCGACCTAAACTCCATACAACTTTTGCGGGACGAGTTATAGCGACGCTTACGGACCAGAGAACCATGTCCGAAATCTGCAGCTGAGCTAGCGACATTCTTGCATCAGGAATGGACACAAATAACAATAGCTGCGTATCAAAACCTTGTTGAAAGTATGCCCAGAAGGGTTGCTTCTGTAATTAGAGCACGTGGGAGAGATAATTAGAGCCCTTATTCCATCATATCTTGCTTTCCGGTCCATTATTGTGCGGTTGTATATATATATATATATATATATACACACACACACAGAGATTAAATATTCCTGTAAATATTAATGAAGATGGCAAAATTCCAGAGATAATTCTTGTTAATGTTAAATTGAAAGTCTTTTCTCTTATCATAAGGATCTATAACTGAATTTTTATTGACATCAATATGAATGTCAAGGAAACTGGAGGTTAGGGGTGTACTTGTGATTACTTTTTATACATATTCAGAACATATATATTCAGTATATCAGTGAACATATATATTCAGTATATCAGTGAACATATATATTCAGTATATCAGTGAACATATATATTCAGTTTATCAGTGAACATATATATTCAGTATATCAGTGAACATATATATTCAGTATATAAGTGAACATATATATTCAGTATATCAGTGAACATATATATTCAGAAACAACAAGTTGTAGAAAAAACTTTTCAGTTCTTCGCTTTTCGTATATCTCCCCTTACAAATATGAGTTAGGTTATTCTTTTCGGAGATCATTTTCATTGTTCACCAAGCCACTAACGAAAGACAGAACTAGAAACAGTGACTTACTTTGGCAATGAGTTCCCCCACCATTCCATTCCATCCAACGGGTGAATTAGAGTCCAGTCCACCGTAGTTGGAGTCGTTAACCAGTTTGAGCACGTAGCTGAACTTCAAGTATTCGGCAATCAAGTCCGCCAGATCCTTACAGTAGCCTTCGAAACTTTCATTGCCTTCCAAAATGACTCCTGGATCACTTTTCTTCTTCATCAAGTAGGGTTCCTCCTGTGAAGAAGAGCGATTAACACCTATCTTTTACATCCACTTATTACTTCAAATGGGGAGCTGAATTAATAAGTAGCCGAGAGATGTATGTACTGACGTTTGAAAATTATTTACTCCATGAAATGCGCGCTTTTCTTTTAAATGATGTACTTCTAATGTCCGAATTTCATTTGCGGAAACATCTTTTTATACTATAAGTTTAATTGAACAAACTAAAATAAAGAAGGAATTATTTGTGGTACTCCTAAAATGCGAATTCCGTTCCTTTCGTACATGAGCTTTTAAAACAATAAAATATTGACCTATATTATCTTAACCCTCCAAGTGGTTACGACGAGGTACCTCGTCCATCTAGATCTAAACCATTTTGCAAATCTTGTCATCGAGATATTGCCGAATTTCTAATGATAACGAGATATGTTCTGTTTGGTTTTCTTCTAATGACGTGTTATATCGTCCATCACGATCTGGTCAATTTCACTAATGAGACGATATACCTCGTCGATACAATACCAGTTGGGTTAACCCTCTGAAAGGAAAATATGCATAATTCCACCTTGCAACCTGCAGACTTAATTTCCTGTATTCTAAACAATTTTGACCTTCTTGACCAATATAATTAATCCAAATGATTCTATTCTAAGAGAATTAACAATACAATCTTCACAAATGGTTCTAATCAAAGGAAAGGTTCAATAGAATTGTTCCAAATAATTTCATCTTAAGGTAAGGACTAATACTATTTCTAAATATTTAAGAAATGCATGAATTTTTTCAATCAATAGATTTGGTAATTCACCCATTATTTGTGTTATGACATAAAAACAGTTCGGCTTTAACGGAAATCAAGAGACGTCTAATGGATCAAGAAAGTGTAACGGATTACCAACCGGAGGGTTGCGAGTTCGAATCCAACCAAAGACCGCCGTGTAAACAGAAGGGCACGTAAAATCTGTCGCGGCCTCAATTGTCCTCACGTTGGCGTGATGTGAAATTCTGGAAATTGGGGTACCAGCTCAGATGTTACCTCGTCACCTGACCGTGATTCGAAATTAGGTGGTAATGTCCTCGGATCCCGGATTGAACCTGAACCATTGAGGGATTGATCCCGGACTTTCGCCAAAAGTGTAGTGTTGCTCCGGTGCGACGTTTATTAAAATACCCAAACCTTTGCTTTGGGTATTTCATTGGATATTTATTTGGGTATTTAATGGGTATTTATTGGACCTTATTTTTTGGATTATTATTTGATTATTTAATATTTTATTGTATTATTTAATTGGTATTATTTGGGTATTTATTGGACGTTTATTAAAATTCCCAAGCGAAGCTCAGGGCTAATCTGAGATTATTTTATCGACCAAAGAAATGTTTACTTAGCAGTAAAATGTATTAAACGCAAAATATATTACACTACTCGTATTTTGTATATTGTACTTCATTATATAATTTTTTCATTAGCCTGATTCGATTTTACCCATTTTGGTGATTCATTATCTATTATTTATTGTTATCTCAAGCCTCGCCTCCTGAAAAAACCTCCCATCATGTATTATTCCGAATACATTTATATATATATATTTTTTTTTATTACTATAAGGTGTGGAAATTTTTATTTCCGCTACGGGGAAAAGTTATTTTCCTCCTAGGGTCAAATTAATCCATATCATTAATGTGGATAGATTTGAAATATATTTTACTTCATCCGAAGCCATACTGCTCATATGTGGTAGGTAGTATTTAATTAACGTCATACTAAAGCAACACAATGGGCTTTTGACGTCGGTCCGAGTTCAATCCCAACGGTTAAGATCCGACGACAACACAACGTAATTTTTAACCGCGGTCAGATGAAGCGTCAGGTAATACCTGAAGCTAGTCATAAATTTTAACCCTACGATCATACATTTGTGTGTGAGCTACTGCTGAAAAACTACATTTATCTGTGATTATTTACTTCATTAGATAAACTAGATAAAATTATTCATTAGATAAAATAGATAATTAGATAAAAAAGATAACTAGATTTATATAAAAATCAACCGCTATTAACGCAGAGAAAAATTATCTCAATATCGTCGCTATCGTTATCTCCAATTAATTGGGATGTTCAAATACTTTTAGGACCAATATAAAAACTGGCGATAGATCAAAGGATTTCAAGTGATTAATTTTTTTTTCCTTGCGTTGAGATTTTTTCAATACCAACAAGTATCTCACAGGAATTAAATTTGGATGGAAATGGAAAATGTTTTAAAGGAATTAACTACCAGCGCGATAATTTGACGCATTGGCTGTTGACACAGTTTCTATTCGAAAATACTATTAATAAGGTATGTTAAGAACTATGATGTATCGTAATTTATGCTTTAAAGGAATTAATTATATGCCGTCGTGATCATTTGACGCATTGGCTGTTGACACAGTTTCTATTCAAAAATACTATTAATAAGGTAAGTTAAGATCGGATATATCGTAATTTATGCTTAAAAGGAATTAAATACCGGCGTGATCATTTGAAGCATTGGCTGTTGACTAACTGACACCAACACACACTACAGTGTCTAGTGTCGTGAGACACTGTACCAGTTTAATTAAGTGTGATTGGCTGAGTACAGCATGCCACCGAGGTGAGATGTCTACCCATATTGTTACAGCACATTACATATATATATATATATATACACAGCATGGCAAGGTGAGAAAATAAAGTGTTTTTCTTAGTCTCTTAAGATAATCAGGTACTGTTGATTTTCAATGAATCTCACCATGTTAATAATTTTAACCCTCGAGCCCTTGTTACATGCAATGTTACTTATCCATGTGATTTTAAGGTATTCTCATATGCCATGAGGCTGTAAGGGGGCAAACTGTGATGCAATACAGAGATGTGCCAATTTCACCACAGGAACAGTTTTCAGACTTCATTTTGTTAAACCTCGTTAGGTAGGAGGGGAACGGGCCATGCCCTGCGAAGAAGAGTGTCTCTTCCCTGGTCCAACTTGTCGGTTTTAGTGACACTCTTGGTAACACATCATGTACCGTCATGCCTGTTTCCCCTTCGTTCCATTCATTCTGCCACGCACCATGTAACCAGCTAGTTGTTTCCTTTCTGTAATGCAGCTTGTCCATTTCTGGACCTTGTGCCATAAAACCCAAGCCAACCAACAAACCAACCAACCTTTCTGAAATGACTCTCGGGCCATTTCACCCCTTCATCTATGTATTCCGTTGTTGTTGCCACTTTTGCTAATATATCTGCTTCTTCGTTTCCGTCGTGACCCGCATTAGCTTTTAATCCAGTCAAACACAGTTTCTATTCGAAAATACTATTAATAAGGTTAATAAGGTATGTTAAGAACTGTGATATATCGTAATTTATGGCCAAAATAGTTTTGAGAAAAAGAGGACTACCTGTGTAACAAATTTTATGGTTATAAGGTGTATAGATCTTTTGGACACCTCCCCCTCATACATAGACACACACAGGCACACCAACATTTTCTTTTATAATAGTAGAACTGAGCGATATAAAATCTTTACCAAGAATTCTATTCTAAGAAAAGAGCAATAGAATCTACACTGAAGAGCCAAAGCATTAATACCAACTACTCAATAACGCGTTGCCTCCTTTGGCCTGCAACACAGCTGCAATTCTCCTGGGCATAGATGCCACAGGTTCTTGGTACATGACTGGAGACAGGTTGTACCAAATGTCTAAGCAACGGTCACGTAAAGTCTAAATATTCGGACATAATGGTGTTTGAGCTATGAGCTGCCGCTCCATGACACCCCAAATGTGCTCTATCGGATTAAGATCCGGCAAGTTAGGTGGCCAGGACATTAACTGTAAATCATCAGTATGCTCCTCGAACCACTCCAACACAATCCCAGCCTTGTGACATGGAGCGTTGTCCTGCTGGAAAATTCCATTTCCAGTTGGGAACACAGACGCCATGTAAGGGTACAACCGATCCGCAATAATGTTCAGATAGTTCGAAGCGTTCATGTTCTGTTCTACCACAACTACGGGACCTAGAATCTCCCATGAGAACGTCCCCCAAAGCATAATACCGCCACTACCAGCCTGCATATGCCCTGGTGTACAACAGGGGAGCAACTGTTCACTTGGCAAACGACGTACCCTGACACGACCATCGACGTGATGAATGAGAAAACGGGATTCATCTGACCAGGCAACTATCTTCCACTCATCCATGTTCCAGTATCGATGTTCCCGTGCCCACTGTAAGCGTACAAGACGATGACGCTTGGCTGTTACAGGCACACGAGTGGGACGTTTGCTGCACAGTCCAATATCCAACATTGTACGCTAAATTGTGTGTTCCGAAACACTTGCGCTTGAACCTGCATTGTATTGGGCTGTCAGCTGAGCCACTGTCTTGCGCCGATTTTGCTTTACCAAGCGAGACAATCTCCGATGTCCTTTTTCTTTGATGACACGTGGACGATCAGCACCTTGGCGTCTACTGCTGATGTCACCGTCATTTATTCCCTTTGCATGAATACTAACTACGGCAGATCGTGAACAACCTACCAGTCGTGCAGTTTCGGTGATACTAGTTTCGAGTCTTCGGGCCATTACGATCTGCTCTCTATCAAATTCACTTAGATCAGCAGCCTTTCCCATCACTCGCAAAAGTAAGTGCACGAATGATTACTTCCAACAGCAGTTAAATAACACTCTCACCTAATCACGAGCCCTCCACGTCATCCAGACGAGTTCATTGAAAAATGTGGGGATGGTCATAATGTTTTGGCTCGTCAGTGTATTTCCATAGGATTCTAATTAAGTAAAGATGCAAAATAATTTTCAAGATATTCGATTTTTGGTAGGTTGGTTGGTTGTTTTTTCTTTTTATAGCGTACGTGAAAGCAAATAAAAGTGGGACCAACGAACAGCGTAGCGGGGTGAAAGCAGAAAAAGATTGCTTGGTTAACACCGGAGCCCGCCCTCCATGTTTACTAAAGACAGTAAACCACATGTGAATAGAAAATATTACTAGAGTACATCGGGGCCGTTACGCCCGTACACACCTAAATACCCGCGATCCTGAGGGCCAAATATGAGGAAAAGATCGCTTTCCAAAGTGTTTCATTCGATAAAATGAACGAATAGAATCTTTCCAACGGATTCTATTCTTAAAAAAAGGATCGACAAAATATTTATTGAGGTCCTTTCAACCAGCATAAGTTTTTATTTTCTCATAAAGTGTGTTTTGGGGTAGAGCAATTACTACGCGTTGGGTAGGTAGGTAATTAGTTAACGTTGATCTGGACAAACATAACGGACTATTAGCGACTATCCGGAGTCGATCCTCATGGGAAAAATCACAAGACAATTGGTAATTGGTAATTTTTTAGTTAACGTCGTACTAGAGCAACACAACGGGCTATTGACGACGGTCCGGGATCAGTCCCTTATGGGAAAGATCCGAGGACAACACCTCGTAATTTTGAACCACGGTCAGATGACGAAGCAACACCTGAGCTGGCACCCCACTCTCCAAACTTCCACGCCAACCCAACGTGAGGACTTTCGGCCACGACAGATTTAAGGTGCACCAGCCGCCTCTACACCATACGCTTACAAACATCCATGCCCGGACCCGGATTCGAACCAGGAACCTCCCGATCTAGATGCTAACGCCTTAACCACTATACCGGTTGGTCGGCAAATCACAAGACAAAGTCTAGTAATTTTGAGCCAGGCTCAGTTGACGAGGTTAACACCTGAGCTGGCACCCCACTGTAGAAACTTCCACACCACGCCAACGTAAGGATATTTGAGACCCCCGACAGTTTTAACATACTCCAACCCCAGTGTACCCAAGGTCTTTGGTTTGATTTTAACTCATAACCCTCCATTTGGTAATCCGTTATTCTTTCTGGATCCGTAACTCTGCCCTAGAGCTTCGCGAGATTTCCGATGATGAATAGAACTGTTTTTAACCCATAACCGAATTAATGGGTAACTAAACAAATCCATTAATTGGTAGAATCCATTGATTCCTTAAAGACATATAAAGTCTATTAGTCCTTTCCTTATTATGAAATCCTTTGGAACAATTCTATTGGACCTTTCCGGAGATTAGAACAATTTGTAAATATTGTATTGTTAATTTTCTTAGAATAGAATCCTTTGGTAATATTTCTTAATTAACGTCGTACTAGAGCAACACAGCAGGCTATTGACGATGATCCGGGATCACTCCCTTAAGGGAAAGATCCGAGGACAACACCTCGTAATTTTGAACCTCGGTCAGATGACGAAGCAACACACCACTCTCCATACTTCCACACCAACCCAACGTGAGAACTTTTGGGCAAGGATATATTTAAGGTGCACCATCCGCCTTGTGTCGCCACGTGTACACCATACGCTTACAAACATCCATGCCCGGACCCGGATTCGAACCAGGAACGTTCCGATCTAGAGGCGAACACCTTAACCACTATACCGGTTGGTCGGCCTGAATCCTTTGGATTAATTATATTGGTTTTACCAAGTTACAAACTCGTACTCCGGTTGCTACTCCATTCAGAAATCTTGCGAGGTTAAAAGTAAGTATTGATACAACTTCTAGCTAAATCAAAGATTACTGATATAAAACACAGAGCCGAGCAAACACCGGAGTGGAAAGCGGAGTCCAATAGCAACGCCGAGAGCGAAGAACACGGACAACCCATTCCTTATAATCCTCCAAACACAGCAAGATGCCTCATGCATTCAAAATTCAGCAAAAGAAAAACAGCGAAATTTCTGCTTCCCCAGCGAATGGGTTCCTGGATGAACGGCTGACAAGCATGCTCGCTTGTTCCCGTCCTTCGCCAAGTGTTAATGAAGTCCTTTTCATGCCCATTTTATGCGATATTTACTGCCCCAACGAGGCGCGGTGATGGGGTAAAATTGAACTTTTTTTACTCCAGAATATTGTGAAGAAACAACAATATTGTCCTCGGCAAGGTTCGCTGATACTTTAATTAAGCGTGAATAGCGCAGTAATGAAGTTTCGAAAAGTTCGTTACGGTGATGTGGGGACGTAAAAAGTTGCAGGACTAAGAGACTGTTAACAGGCTTATAACGAGTGAATAGGCTTTTATTAGAAAGATCTTGTAAGTTTTTCAAGGCTCACTTGTTGTGTAGTGAGAGGTTAGGTTCTTGCTGCTGTTGATGGCTCAGCTAAATTACGTCCTCTGCTCGGTACTTGAGTGAAGTGATCTCGAACTATCGAGTCCGGCATCGAAATTTTTGAGGCGACAGTCTGTGGAACATTGTTAGGGCAGTAAGTAAAAATGTAAAACTGAAGGAAAATGTAAAAATAAATATTGTCTCGCGAACGTAAACAATGAAATGAAAAGTCAAATCGAATGCTTCTCGCGTGTTCCTAAAATGAGACAAAATGTATGCAATACAGTTCCGATAAATTCCACAGGTCCACAAATAACATAACATTAATGTTATTTAATGAATTTATTTGCTATTTGAGTATAGATATCTTCATTATATAAATTTAAATTCATAATTTTAATCTTTTAAGCAAATATTTTCTGTGTTGCCGGAACAAAATTGTTCCAATTAATCACAAACCCTGAATACATGGATCAAAATCAATTGTAAATATTCGTATGAAATAATGTTATATCAAAATGAGAGTTCTAAAACAGTGGTGGAGAAGAATCAAGTTGAGTTGAGTTACTTTACCTGCTGCTTCGAACTGCGTTGAGTTGTTTACCTCCTGCTTTGAATTGAATTGATTTATTAATTTCTGTTTCGCGTTTCGTGTGGAGTTTTTTTTTTTTTTTGGTTTCACAGGAAACTAACTCTGAACTGCAACTAACAACTCAACTCCACAAGAAGCAGGAAACTGAAAACGAAACTAACAACTCAAAACAGGAAGTTAACAACTCGATTCAATTCGCAGAGAAGCAGGAGGTAAAAAACTCAACGCAACTTGATTTTCCCAACACGCAATTCCCTACTATTAATCTACGGATTATTTTAAATCGCAATTAATTGAATCTGTTCCAATGAAAGAATGATCGGATTATTTTGAAATCGGGTTTAATTAAATTCTTTCATATGAAACAAGGAACAGATTATTTTGGAATTGGAATTGACTGAATTTGGTCCTATGAAAGTACAAGTGGACAATTCTTAAATCGAAATGTACGTGTATACTCATAAAAGAGCATGTCTCAAAATATGAATTTCGTGTTACATCAACGATACTGTAGAAGATACGTACCAATATGCTTGTCACTATATAAGTCTTGTTTTCAAAGATTATTTGAGATTCTGGGACTCGTTTTCTGATTGGAGGAACCATAGTAAGGTTGTTGCGGTCAGACCATTCTGCAATCTGCAAAAAATGTATGTCAGTTGTTAAAACCAACTATACTATGATATACATATGCATTGATTACCTAAAATTATCCGATATTAGAATGAAAATTGCACATAAATTCAAAATTTAGAAATAAATAAATATAGTGGTAGGATCAAATAATTTCGTCGTATAATGTGTGTAATCCAAAATGACCAACCTTGAACATAACGTCTTATTAACTGGAAAGGTTTCATACTAAAATAATTAAATAAAATCTGTAAAATATAAGTTTAAGACGATATATATATATATATATATATATATATATATATATATATACTATTATAAAAGGTAGCGTTTGTGTCTCCCTACGCAGTGTCCTAACGAATCCATGGCACTAAGAATAATGAGACTTGGCACACAGGTAGTCCGAATTTTTTTGCAGTTTTTGTGACCAGCCCGAATTCTAAAATTTTATCTAGAACATTTTTAAATGAAATTAAAGGAATAATTATTATTGTTTTCCTTAGAATGCAACAGCATAATACACAGTCCAGTCACATTAATGTGACCACCTGTCAAAAGCCAGAATAACCGCCTTTGGCAGAGCGGACCGCTGCGATACGTGCAGGAAGAGATCCAATTAGGTTTCTGATGATGAGTGCACCCAGTGAATGCCAGGAAAACATTCCCCAAACCATAATGCTCCCTCCTCCAGCCTGGATCCTTCCGGCAGTTGTTGCAGGGTGTTTTCTTTCAGACGTTTCACGCCGTATACGCCAACGTCCATCTGTCCGATGGAGCATAAAACGTGATTCATCGGAAAAAGCCACGAAATGCTTACACCCTCGGCCCGAAAGCCAATAATCATGCCCTTTTGGACGTCGGATAAATCGCTACGTTTCTGCATTACGCCAACGATTGAAATGCTTTCCGTTGCCCTGGGACATCCTTTATATACACTCCACTGCAATGTTCTGCCACCTGCCTTTTGTGATTGGTTATTTCACGTTGACGTCGAAAGTAGGTGGTGGTCACATTAATGTGATTAGACTGTGTAATATGACAGATTCTAAATTTATTTTTTCCGTGTTTCGGTTTCATTTTCCAAAGAACGATTTTTCTGCGGACAAAAAAAAAATCAAATTTTTAACTGGAGTTATGCAGTTTTTTTTTCTATCTACTAGATCCTTACAGTAAAAAATTTTAACGGATTTGAAATCTGCGGAAAATCGTACATTAGATCGATACCTAAAAATGTGATTTTTTTTAATTAAATAATTTTTAAATTGTAACTTTAATATTTTTTCCAATACTAATTGGACCTTCGCATCACAGATTCCAGTTCCTTTACTCAAACCATTCCAGCGAAGGAAAGCAATACAAATAAAAAAAATTGTGGATCGTTGAAGATAGAATCAAAATTTCAACGGATTTGAAATCTGCGGAACATTTTACATCAGATATATACATTATACGTTTGATTTTCTTTTCATAAATTGTTTTTCAGTTGAATATTTGTATTTTCGCAAGAGATTGTGACGTAACGCCGATTGGATCTCGTCACAATTCGAACAAAAAAGTTGCACCTAGAAAGAATTGTTAGAATGCAATTAAATTTACAAGGTTTGTAAAGTGCTTTTTTATGAATGAGTAAATGATTGAATTATGCAAACTTTATTGAGAAAAATTCAAGAAAAAGGTATAATTCAATATGGCGTATAACCGCCATTATTACTAATGCAGCATGCCAAGCGCCTTGGTAGTGAGGCACATCAGCTCTTTATATGAAGTCCTGCGACAGTCCATCCCATGCTGCTTGAACCCTGTCACGTAGTTTCAGTAGATTAAGTGGCACGGGTGGAGTGGTGACATTTCGTCCAATGGTATCCCATACATTCTCGATCGGGGACAGGTCCAGTGAGTATGCCGGCCATGGTAAGATATCGATGTGTCGAAGACAGGCTCTAGAGACGACAACAACATACCATTGTCTTGTTGACAAAGCGGGTGAACCTGTAAGTTCAGGAATGGGAGTAACTTGCTGTAAATTTCTTTTACGTAACGCTGGCCTGTTAAAGAGCACGTAACGAATACCTAAGGTGATTTGACATCATACGCATTTGTAGATCACACCATAACACCAGGTCTTCTGGACGTGTGCCGCTGCACAACAAACCGTGAACCTTTGCGCTGACTACGTTGCCTCCACACACGGATTTGACTGTCGTCTCCACCCAAACAGAAGCGGGATTCGTCAGTGAAGACCACTGGCACGTCACCATTCCAGTCTTTGACTGCGATGCAATGCTGTTAGAGGCAGTTGTCGTAACGGTCTCCGCAAGTGTAGTCGCACGCCCTGAAGTCGTATACAAATAGTGCGATCACTTATTGCATGATCAAAAGAGGTTCCCACTGCCCGTTGGATGTCTGCAACAGTGGCAGTTGGATCAATATGCACATGTCTAACAACACGATCCTCTCTCAGTCCGGTTTCTCTATGCCTTCCTGAGCCTGGTTGACGCTGGCATTGTGCCTTGGAGTATCTACCGCTGCCGACAGCGTGCAACAGTAACATCACTACAACCAATATGTTGCGCAATCTGTCTCGATTAGACCATCGACAGTCTCGCAGGCCAATTTTTCGGCCTTTGTCGTCAAACTCTCCCAGTTACTTATATTGCTTGGGAACTTTTTTCAGAGGCATTACTCAATGAGAAACTATGTAATCAACACAATAGCATAAGTCGAAATGAATTTGTTGCGCTACTGGATGTTCTTTTGGACCCCTGTATGCAGCGTGTTTGATTGTTGCCCTGCGCGTGGGGCATGCTCGAACGATTCTGAAAATTTGATCATTTTCATCTCCAATGCAGATGTACCACTCCTCCAAATTTCATGTATACCAGTCTACTCCTTCCAGGTGCAACTTTGTTTTTGTCTTAGATTGTATATACAATCCATTAGCAGATCTCGATGGACGATATATCTCGTCATTAGATCAAAACTGACCGTATATTGAGATCTTCATCAAACAATCGGCAATATCTTGATGACGATGCGTCTCGTCATCAGCAAAATCGATCATATATTGATGGACGAGATATCTCGTTAACGCACTTGGAAGTCTGTAATATACCAAACTTAAAATTATTCATCCACCATTCAAGAAGACACGTTTTCTTAAGTGTTCAAGTATCACGCACTAATTCAACAATCTAACAATATTTTCTTTAAATTCTTTGAACCCTTTTGAATATATTTTTTTCAATATTTTTTATTACGATCGGATCAATAAATTCTTTTTACCAGACCCAGTCTCATTACTTTACGGACAAACTCTGTATACACTGCTGGCAACCCAAATTGCAACACCAAGAAAGACAAGAGATATCACAACAAAATTTATTTTGTAGATAACATGTTGACCAAGTATCAAATGATTAAATTTATAGACTTCTGTGAAGTGTGGTTCCTGCCAAAATCAGTAGCCAGAATAGCCGCCATTGTTGGAGATCACCGCTGCTCCACGCCTCAGCATTGATTCAAAGAGACTTTGGATGTGTTCTTGGGGTACAACAGACCAAGGAGCTTCCACACGTTGCCAAAGTTGATATGGTGTGGCAGCTGGGTATGTAATCTGGGTCAATCGTTGAGCAACCATGGACCACATGTTTTCTATCGGCGAAAGATCCGGAGAGCTAGCTGGCCAGGGAAGCAATTCAATATGGCGATTGACGAAGAACCCTTGGACAATGCGTGCCACGTGTGGTCGCGCATTATCCTGTTGAAATATGGCTGTGGGCAAGCCCTGAAGGTAAGGAAGGACAACTGGCTCCAAAACCTCGGAGATGTAGCGCTGGATGTTTAAAGTACCAGCAATACGTACTAGAGGAGTGCGATAGTGATATCCAATACCGCCCCATACCATAATACCCGGTGCATGACGCAGCTGTTCAGCATCCTCTCTCCACGGTGTCACCAGACTCGAATCCGACCATCGTGGTGTTGTAGACAGAAGCGTAACTCGTCAGTAAAGATAATTTCATTCCATTCTGCCGTCCACATCCTTCTTTCATCACACCATTGGCGGCGAAGACGTTCTGCTTCAAGGGTAGACGAAGCAATGGACGTCTTGCGGACAGACCACTCTGCTGTAAACGGCGTTAATGGTACGCGCAGACACTGGATGATGCTACAGACTGAATGTGCTGTGCTATGGTTCGTGATGTGGCTGAGCGATCCGTCACTGCCTTACGCACAATATGCCTGTCATCACGTGAAGTGGTGCACTGAGGTGGATGCGATCGAGCACGTCGGTCCGTCGTACCTTCCTGCATCCAACGATCACATATCCGCATTACAGTTGTTTGGTTTCGTCCAACACGACTACCGATTTCCCTGAAAGATAATCCACAATCTCGGTAGGCCACTATCCTTCCTCTGTCGAACTCGGATACTTGATCAAAAGATGATCGATGTTTTCTACGAGGTATAATTGATCGTTTTTTTTTTTTAAACACAAGAAAAACACAATTGCCGTACTTGAAATCGTCGAAATCTCCAAGCCTTAAATAGCGTTTTGAAGTGCCGCCACAGGCACGCGTGATGTGCGTCTGCGCTGAAATTCTATTCATTTGCATATCTCACCTCCGCTAATGCATGTTGTAAATTTCATATTATTTGCATGCTTCCTTCAGGGTGTTGCCTTTACGGTGGCCAGCAGTGTATTTAAAAGCTTTCAGCAACATAATACTAATGTAAAAAACATACATATTTACAGTATTCATCATTAAAAACGTAAATCTTAAGATGATATTCGTGAAGAAAAATTGAAACTAGGGAACACCATAGCAAGCGGGCTCTTTTTTAATCTAAGAAAAATGGGAATACGTTATCGGTTTCACACAAGATTGGAAACTCAAAACCACATCACATCGTGCCAAAAAATAAATTCTCACCAAGTTTACTCAAGATGTTTTGGACAGGTCTGTCAATCACAGAGCGGGGTCGATTTTTGTTGCTAATCTTCCCTTGACACGAATATTGAAAATGGCCGAGACATACACAAACCTATATTTAAAAGATTTTGTGAATTTTCAATTTACTACGAGAGGGATTTTCAGTGTAAACAACAGTGTAACTCACTAAATGAGGCCTGGTTTTCTTATTTACACTGAAATTAGGTTTTATAAAATGACATTAATTCTCTGTTTTCAAGGTGTACATGCAAATTAAATACCACTTGTAACATTTTCATTGCATGTATGACATTATTAAATGTATCAAGTACGTAAATGTATCGATTGATGCTTTTAATTTGGTGGTAAATGAAAAATATAAGTAATTTATTATGCTACAATTATTTTAATTAAATAACTAAAATTGTTCAGCTTGCTTTAGAAAATTTTCAATATCTCCAAGCACTTTTAAACTATTCTTATCAAAACAAATTGTCTTTATTCATTAATTACTATTTTTAATACCCGTTGACAAATTTTGAAAATAATTATTTACTCAAGCAACAAAAAACTATCACTCATTCTTTAACATTTGTTTTGTTGCAAGTTGTATTTCAAGCGATTTTTCCTTCACAAATAATGTATGAAATTTAAAACTCTTTGCTATTTTCTGTAATTGAGTTGAGCTTTGAATTTGTGTAGTAAATTGAAAGTTTAAATAATTTAAGGTATATGCATACGCGCGCGCGCGCGTTAAAAAAGCCAATTTTGACGAAAATTTGCAATATATTTATGTTACTAACAAATTTCCTGTACTTTTGTGCTTCTAAAACAGTTTGAACTTTCAATGTGTGACTAATAGAAAAAAAGTTATGTCAATTTAAAATTTGAACGAAATCGTTAATTATAACGGAAGTAGCATAACGAAACCGGAACTAATAATAAGAATATTCTATTTTTACCATAATTTCTACCTTTTATCTGTTAAGTAAGTTAAAACAAATAATAATTATATTTTGATTGGAAACTACAATTTTTTAATTAAGTTCACCTATTTGTTAGAAGAATTTCGCATTATCTTTTTTTTTTACTCTCTTGGATTTTGTTTACCAGCATTTTTCTCAGAATTACATTTTAGGCATAAACATTGATTTCCAGAAATGATAACTAAAAAGTTATTGATGTGTATTTATAAAAATTTGTATACACATTCGAAATAGTTTTTACTAGTGCATGCAATTGAATCAATTTGATATCTTTAGTTTTCTTCTTATTTATGAACTTGCATTTGAATATCAATGTTTTAAAATGGTCAAAATTTCTTCAACAATTTTTCAATGGGTCATAAAACCTTTATTTTTTTTAATATCTTTCTACTTCTAGTAGAAGCATTAGATAACATCAAGAAGTTTACTCTGATCATGCTATTTTGCTGCTAATTTAAATTGTATGCCCTGTATAAATTTTCAAAATTTCGAAAAAAACTTCAAATTTGCACACAAAATTTCCTTTTTTGTTAAATATATTTTTTAAATTTTAATTATTGATAGTGTAAAATTATTTTTGAACACAAAAATAGTTATAAAAATAATATTAAATTCCTTCTGAATAGCATTTTTTTAAAGTGCTCCGAACGTATGCATATACCTTAATATGCTATAAATATTGAAATTTAGTAGAGTACACTCAAATTATTCTTCAAAGAGGTGAGAATTGTTCAGCTTTTTTTAGAGTTTTCAAGTTTTTCTCCACCATTTTTATGAAACAAATATCACCTTTTTATTCATTAGGTAAAGAAAAAAACCTTTGAAAAATTTTGAAAAGAATTATTTACACTTGCAAGGGAATAATTAACATTCATTCTTTAGTATTTGCGTTATTGCATTTGAAGGAATTTAACCGTTAAAACTAATATTACCGTTAATATTATCATAATATAACCATTAAAACTAATGCATAAAACTATTGTGCTGGTTTCTGTAGTTTAGCTGAACATTGAATTTGTGTAGAATATTTACTACAAATAATTTAAAGTGCCATAAATATTTAAATTAATAGTGTTAACTCAAAATATCGCTTGCAATACAGAGTTGGTGAACGTGTTTCAGATAATGTTAAATGTTTCTACACTATTTTTGCTATAAAAAATTGCCCTTATTCATTAGGTACAGAAATGCCAGTTGAAAAATTTCGAAGAGAATTACTCACCCATGAAAGTATATAACTATCACCTATCCCTTAACATTTACGTTGTTGCAAGTTTTTGCATTGTTGAAACAAGTTCAAAAAGTTCAAAAAGATTTACCCACCAAAAGGGAAAAATTACAATCCAATCTCTTTAACATTTGAGTTGTAGCAAGTTTTTGCATTTCGCTAGGAATTAATCCGTCCTGAGTAATACATAAAATTTTAAAATTCCTTGCTAATTTCTGTAGTTTAATTAAACCTTAAATTTGGCCTTTATTTGTGATTTGTAGTCGCGGCTACCAAAAAATAGTTACCGCAGAAAATCTACAAGTTGCACACATGCGATATATAAATCGCTGAATTAGATTAAGTTATGTTTTTTATTCCCCTAATACAAGTTTCTATCTTTGCGATCGTTGGAGATAGAGTAAAAATTTCAAGTGATTTCAAATCAGCGTAAAATTATACACCAGATCGATGTCAAAATCACATTTAAGGTATCGATCTGGTGTTAACTTTTCCACAGATTTCAAATCCGTTGAAATTTTTACTCTATCTCCAACGATCGCAAAGATAGAAACTTGAATTAGGGAAATAAAAAGCATAATTTAATGTATAAGAAAAGCTGACCTTGGAAAACTCGCGACTAAACTATTGCAAGTGGAATCACGTCCATTCTGTCACCGAAAATAGAACCGGTTGCAACTTTTTAATCGCTACTAATGTTTAGTCGCAAGTTTGTGCACTTGTATTTGAAATAATGAGTTTTATTTTTGTGACTAAACATCTCGCGACTAGAAATCGCAAGTGGAGGCCTAGCCTTAAATCGTTAACCTTAACGCTGCGGCAGATAGACAATTGTTACCACTAAAATTTCGTTTACACCAGGGTCATGGTATAGATCTGTGCAGTGTGGATGTTGTCTTTCTTTTAAGCGATCGCTGTCTTCGATCACCATTTACGAGCTGTCTGCGCCTGATACTATGAAAGGAAAGCGTCAGTAGTAAACGCCACTCAAGGCTCTATCGCACAAGTTAGGTAATTAGGTAAAGGGGCGGACATGCAGGCGAAAGAGACGTTCTGTGAGACAATTGAAAGAATCTAAGCACTGCATAAAAATGGTTTAAACTAATATATAATATATATATATATATATATATATATATATATATATATATATATATATATATATATATACATATATATATATACATATATATATATATATATATATATATATATATATATATACATATATATATATATATATATATATATATATACATATATATATATATATATATACATATATATATACATATATATATACATATATATATATATATATATACATATACATATATATATATATATATATATATATATATACATATATATACATACATATATATACATATATATATAAACATATATATATATATATATGTATATATATATATGAAACTCAAAACGTCGTTTGTAAGACATGCAAATTGGTTAGCTTGTTTAAGATAATTATACACGTTTTTATGCTATTTTTAGATGAAAATGAACTCACCGTTATTCATTAGGTATAGAAAAACCGGTAGAAAAATTTAAAAAAGAATTACTCACCCACGAAAAGGAATAATTATCACCCATTCTTTAACATTTACGTTGTTGTAAGTTGTTACATTTCTAGAGATTAATCCGTCGCGAATAATGTATATAAAATATTTTGTTAAGAGGAAGTGAGAGAGGAGAAAGAATAGACGGGCTTAAATAGGCGTGAAAGCGAGAAAAATATGTCCGGAAAGTCGTCTCAGGAGTTCACCCTTTATCATCCCTCAAGAGACTCATAGCATCTCTCTTTATTCCAACTAATCTTTCAAAAAGAATCCCGCCATCTCTGAAGGAAACATATTGTTCTACACTGCGTAATTAATTTATTCCTTGCCTCGCTCGCAACTTAACGTTATGCTCGAACAGCGGTACCGCGCATGAAAAAATGCAACTTCACACAGATGAAAAGTTACGCAGAGAATTGCAATTTCGTGTTCGGAGTTTGGATTCGCTGTTGCGTGTATCCTAATTCAGTTGTTTCTAGACGGGCATTCGTTGTTTGACCGCTCATGTTAATATGTTAAAATGCGTGAATTTTTTATCCGTATGGTAATATTCTGGGTCAAATCTAACATGAGATTTTAGTATAAATCCGCGTTTATCATGTCTACAGAGTGCTAAAGCAAATGAATAAGTAATATTAATTTTATTTTATTAACTTCTTTTCCATATCAGCATAAGGTATTATCTTTTACGTGGTAATATGGTAAATGTTAACCCTCTGAGATATTTCCGAGTAGTGTTGAGTAGTTATGGTTAAATAATCGCATATTTCTAAAGAACACATGGATTCTCTCAACCTTTAGACTGATTACATTGGTCCTTTAGAATCTTTCTTTGGAACGAGGCTATTGGTACTATTCTTGGAAAAAATCCATTAAAAAGAATATATTGTTATTTTCTTTAAAATGAAACCTTTTGGTAAGCATATTGCTCAATTCCTTAAAATGAAACCCTTTGGAAATATTATATTGCTCAGTTCCTTAAAAATTTAATCCTCTTTGGAGAAGATTCTATTACTCATTTCCTTTGAGCAGAATACTTTGGAAGTATTCTGTTAGTCAAGAAGTTAAAAATTAGTTCCAAGTAATGCAGGGGAAGGGCTGAAGGTTCCCAGGTGGAATTATGCTTATGCCCTTCTGAAACTTAATAGACCGAATAGCTTTGTATGATTGAAATTGATTAAGAACAATTCGTTAAAAATTACATTAATTAACTAATATACTTATTTCTTTTATTTGCATGAAAGTTTTTATCTTTCCATAGGAACACCAAAGAAAACACATTACAACATTTCTGTATGGTATAAGTTAAGAGCCTTTTTATTTAATCAGTTCAATGAGTTATTAAGTTCTCAACTTTAAATTCGCATAAATTAATACACAAGTATATTCCGTTATAATGATTTTACAACCTCAGTTCAACGTTTTCAGGGTTGAGACCATGTCACCAATGAAGAGTGTATTGACTAACTTATATATGGAATCTATCTGGTATAATATTACAATAATAGCGTCCTTTAGATAGGATATTGGGATTCATTTCCTTATCTCTCATGATCACTACATATGCTAAGTTTCTTCATGTTGTTACTAGCTCATGACTTGCATGAAATACACTACCCTACAATAATGGACTGGACGCCAGCGGATTTGCATAAAACTTGCATTCTTGATTGGGGGTGTTTTTCGTGGTATGGCCTGGGACATTTGCATGTTGTTCCTGGTAAATTGAACGCCGACGCCTACATGAATATTTTGGACATTCAGGTTCTTCCTATGCTCTGGCAATTTTATGGAATGGACGAATGTTACTTCCAGGAAGACAGCGCTCCATGTCATGTTGCAGCCTCTATCAAGTTAATGGATGAAAAACTTCTTCCATGGCCTGCTCAGAATCCCGACCTAAACCCCATAGAATATTTGTTGGGCGAGTTGAAGCGACGCTTACGGACAAAGGAACCGCTTCCGACATCTACAGCTAAGATGGCGACATTCTTGCAGCAGGAATGGACACGAATACCCATAGCTGTGGATTAAAACCTTGTTGAAAGTATGTCCTGAAGGGTTGATATTGTAATTGCAGCACGTGGGGGACCATCCCTCTATTAAAGCATGTGTTATTTCCTTTATACCATCACATCTTGCTGTCCGATCCATTATTGTAGGGTAGTGTATATATGTATGAAATCATATTCAGTTGAGGTGCTGATATACATATACAGGGTGGTCCCGAATTCATGGTACAAACTTTAATGGTAGGTACAGGACATTGTAACAATGATTTATTGTATAGGAATGTATAGTCGCAAGTGACGCGGTGAGGCGAAAACAGGGGAAATAACGGCCGAAAGGAAAAACAAAGATTTTATTGAAAGCGTTGTTGACAAGTGTCATGTTTACAGTAATTGTTCAAAATTGCGTCCACCAGTATCGATACATGCTTGACAGCGTCGGTGGAGCGATTGGCGTACACGTTCAAAGATGCCTGGTATTTCACGCACACCTGCAGCAGCTACAGATAAGCGAGCGACGAGATCCTCATCTGAGTCAACTGGAGTCTCATAAACAAGATGCTTTAGATGTCCCCATAAAAAGTAATCGAGGCTCGATAAATCGGAAGGCTTTCTTCCAGCCTTGGAGTGCGTACAGCTCTTACTCGACCAGCGCCATGTCTGTTGACGTCGAACGCACCTGTTTCACAAAGTTGACGATGTAACCGTTGAAAAATTCTATGATCCGGCATTCGTCGATCAGGATACTCCGCGCGATACATTCGTAACGCAGCTCTGCCGTTACCATTTGCACGGCCGTACATGTAATGCATGTCTACTTTTTCTGCATACGTAAAGTCACCCATCGTCTACGGCAGCACAATTGTGAATGGCGCTTTTCCCTACTGCGATGCATCATGTTCAACAGCGGCTAGACATCTACTGCCCTCTACCGGCAATGATACCAACCGATCACTCCATTTCTCTTTCCTTTTATTTCCCCTGTTTACGCCTCACCGCGTCACTTGCGACTATACATTCCTATACAATAAATCATTGTTACAATGTCCTGTACCTACCATTAAAGTTTGTACCATGAATTCGGGACCACCCTGTATATCATAGCGGCATCATCTATATGAGAAAGGGAGAATTTTGCTACTACGTGTTGGTTAGGGTATTATAATGAAAAAAGTATAATTCATTTATGTATGTTATGTGGAATAAAACAGTTATAAGTGAAAAAAAAAATTAGCACCTAACGGTACTTTTGTTTGCGTAATACTCGTACTTAGGACATCGATTTAAAAGTAAATCCTGCTTATCACTCTTGGTGTTTGTCTCCTCGAGGTATGTCGTCATTAGCAAAACTGACCAAATTCTGACAGACGAGATATGTCATTAAAAAATGACCCGTTCTTTATTTCATCATCTTAAAAAAATCGTCATTATCTTGATGATGAGATATGTCATCAAATACAAAATGAGTCAGGTCTTGATGAACAAGATATCTTGCCGAAACCATTTGTAGGGTTAAAATATCGATTAATACCGATATTAAACCGGTATTAACTTTTTTGGTGGTTATTTTGACGACTCACACACACACCAGTAAAACTGACCACATCTTGATGGAAGAACTATCTGGTCATTA
Organism: Metellina segmentata; assembly: GCA_947359465.1. Taxonomy (NCBI): domain Eukaryota; kingdom Metazoa; phylum Arthropoda; class Arachnida; order Araneae; family Tetragnathidae; genus Metellina; species Metellina segmentata. Next base: position 69,245,296 of record OX375872.1, on the reverse strand, counting down.
AATAAAATCCACCAGAACTTGATGGACGAGATATCTCGTCTAAAAACACTAGCCAGATATTGATCTCGTCAACGTAGAAAAAATGGCACTATCTTGTTGACGAGATATCACGTCGAAACCACTTGGAGTATTAAATGGATGTTTTCGTTCTACTATTTTCTTTATAGGCTGTCGAGAATTATTTGGAAATTAGAAATATTCATTTAATTTTAATAACACTGGTCGTATTTATGCTTCATAGTATATATATTAATGAGCAGATATATTAATGAGTAAAAATTAATAGCAAGGCGATAAATATCAAATACATTATAGTCTTAAATATATTATTATAAGGTAATTAAAAACATGAGAATAAAATATTATTTAATACGTTACGCAAACAAATTTGTGGTACGGAATATATATTTAAAACAGTAGGTTCTAGTTCAAAATAGGGAAAAATAAAAGTTCGCTTTAAACTAAGGGCATAGTACAACACTGGGACTAAATGTAAAAAGAAATGTCCCCAGGCATCATATTTTAAAATGTTTTTGGATATTTTGCCTGAATATAAAATACGACGCTTTAAGTTTTCCTAACGAAGAGAAAAAAAATATATGTGGAATTAAATGCGACAACACCAGTTCAAAGCGTTCTAATTTTGCACCTAAACTAAATACAAAAAGTGTTTAAAAAAAGAATATAAGCCGCCCCTTCACCGAATCCATGAATCTTTTGCACAAAAATTAGAGTTTTTCTTTCCACCTGGGATACGTGTGTAAAAATAAGTCATTAATTTTAAATGATTTTTCATTAAGAGCAAAACGACCCAACTCAAGATCATGAAAAAATTTGAAATAATAACTTCACGAGTAACAAAACTAAACTTTTCCAGTCCATAAATCATGGTGGAAGAAAAATCATTCCGTTGTGAGTTTCCGTTTTTTCTTTATTACCTGAAGAAAGTAATTTATTTTTGTGTCACCTCTCTTTCCGTAGCGGTGCTAACGCTCTTTCTGTCTCTCTCGCACATTAATCGCAATCATAAAATATTTTCTTGCAGCCAGAAAGCGCTTACAAAATATGGGTATTGATTTTAGAAGTTTAGAGTCTGGACATGTGCTGCCATCTCTCAACAATGTGATAAACTATTTTCCTTTGAGTCAGAATTCCCAACAGAGATAAACGGATTTTCAACTTTTAAAAATGATTCTAAAAGTACAGGGTGTTTTTTAAACAAAGGCACCATTTTGTTTTGGAATAAATTTTCATCAAACATATTTTGCTTGATTTTTTACGCATTGTTTAATCAAGTAATGACATTGTTTGTGGAATATGTCATCGTACAAATGACTGCTTCTGGTACCCAATGCAAATATGGACTCTTTTGACCACATTTTTCAGTAAATTTGATTACATTTCGGGGTCATCTGTTCAATCTCTTCGTGAATGTTTTGCTTGAGCTCTTGAGGCATGTAGGCAGGTTGTTTTCTGGGGAACTGGAGCAACACAACGGGCCATCTGGGCTAGTCTGGGATCAATCCCGAAGGGAAGGACAACTGAGCGTAATTTTGAACCACGGTTAGATGACGAGGTAGACACCAGAGTTGGCACTCCATTCTCCAAACTTCCACACCACGCTTAGGTGAGGTCTTTGAGGCCACGACATATTTAACGTCAACCAGCCCAGGTGTACATGGCTGTCTTTGACTGGACCTGGTTTCGATCCAATTGATATTTCGTTGTTCTTCCAACTGGGCTACCACGTCCCTTTTAAGCTCTTGAATCGTTGTACTTTATACTCCTTCCTTTAAGTATCCTTATAAAAAAAACAGCACTGATAAATCTGGGGAGCGATTTTGACAGTCGACACCACCATTTTTTATATTATTTGGCCAGGAAATGCGTCCTTTTGAATTTGGTTCGATCTACGTGACATGCTCCTTCATCTTGTTGAGAGCACATGTTCTGTAAAACGCAGAAACTCAATCATAAACCCATTCTCTGTACAACGCTGTTCAAAACTTGTATCAATATTATAGGTGGTCATACAGCCTCGGGACTGAATCCTCTATTTAAGTTTCATAGTCCTCCTTCCGTCTCATGGCACCCAGTGAAGTATCACCAGGTCAGTTCAAAAGCTATTTTTATTGCTCGCTTCGATTGCTTTCGTTTTGCTTTTTCACGTAAGTTCAGTAACTCGCGATTTATCGTTGTGTCGTTTTCACAGATTCAGGACGCTTCATTGCAAAGTAGCTCCTGAAAGCTTTACTGTTGTTTAGTTTGTACACGCCTCTGTATTAATCCTCCTGATGGTTGTCTCGACGAGGTAACTCGTCCTTAGCAAAATTTTCCAGACCTCAATGGACGAGACATCTCGCCATTAGAAGAAAAATTATCTGATGAAGTATGGATCTCGTCGTCTTAAAAATATCGATAGTATCTTACCAACGAGATATCTCGGCATTTGCAAAATTGGTCAGACGTTGATGGACGAGATTTATTTTTGAAAGTGGTATTATAAGTCCACTATGAGGAAAAAATAAGTTTATTTTCTTTAACAATTTTAATAATTTTATTTGCATAAAATTTAACAGGTTTATAGTGTCAGAAACATCATCCGAATTGAGTAAAGTTTGCCAATATTTTAAAATTAATTTTAAACGCGAACCCTTAAATATCTCGATGTATGAAAAAATGGACTTATCCCACTTTCAAAAATAATTACTCATATCTCGTTGAAACCGCTTTGAGCTTAAATTTATTCAACGAAATGTAGGGCCTTGAGTCGTGTAGTTTCCTGTATTTTCCCCTGTATAGGATTACCGATTGGTCATAAATGTTAAAACGTTACATGATGTAACAGGTCTAATGTGGGATAAATCCAGTAAAAGGAAATGTAAGCAGTTGTAGAGGGATTATGTGAAGGAGTTGGACGTTAGAACCAGTCGTCAACGCTTCCTACATCAAGCAGGTAGTATCCCTCTATGTACTGAAAACGAAGACTACGTGTACATTTGGTTGTTCCTGTATTGATAGCGAGATCGCATCTTAAGGTTTATTTACATCTATCGGAATCCACTTTCCTTATTCAGGATTCTCCAAACCAATGAACGACGAGGACCTGTCATTCACTCTCGTTATCGTAGCTCATTGGTTCGATGGATCCGAATACGGAGAGCGGATTCGGAGACGTACAAGTGTAAATGAGCCTTTATAGCCCTTTCTATACAACATTTGACATTCAACAAAATCTACGCAGAGATTTAGTTGCTCCTGTATTGATAGGGATCGTAATTAAAGGGTCATTTGCACTTGCACGCCTATCGAAATTCACTTTCTATACTCAGTATTCGAAAAGTAAAAAATCTTTGAACTGAAGTGGCAACATTGCACTGGATACCATGAGGCAGAATGGTTACTGTGGAAACTTTAAAAAAAGAGAGAACAGACTGTCATTTGTAGGTTGTATGACCAGCTCGATCACTGTCGAAACTTTGCACCTCTTTTGCAGACTAAGATTGAGGTTACAGCTGCTATTCCTGTTACAGCTGTAACGAGTGAAAAATTTGAAAATGCACTAACTTTCTACTGAATATATTTGGTAACGCAAATCACCACAGGTTACTTCATTTAATTTTGATGCTGTAACCTTTTAAAACAATGGTGTTCCATAAGTTTTGCACTCCAGTGAAGTTTTATTTTTAATGAAATAGAGTTAAAATAGAGAAAGAACAGGGTTCGTTTTTCTTGATTCACGTCTAAAACACAGATAATTTCGTACGGAAGTCAGATACCCTAAATTTCTCGATGAAAAGTATTCTGCGCTATATAGAGCATTATAGGTTTGTCCTAGTTACGTAATAAACGTATAACAGTTGTGTGATATAAATCTCATAGTGCAAAGAAACGTGCATGAGATTTTGATTCATTTTTGAGCGATGACAATAATAATAAAGGTAAACAAAATAAAAGTAATTATGTTCAGTTTTTAACTTTACCTTATTTCAACGAGATATAGCGTCCAAGACCTGGTCAATTTTTCTAGTGACGTGATATCTAGTTCATCATGATTTGGTCCGTTTTGCTAATGACAGGATACCTTGTGTTGGCAGAACTGCTTTATTACCCCAAGGGGAATGAAGGACCAAGAAGGAAAACTAATTATCCCTTTCCCAGGTAGTTTGTCAAATTTCCATCTCACTGAAGCAACACAATAGCTATTGGTACTAGATAATTCCATGTGGGAAGCCGAGGACAACACCTCGTGAATTTGAACTACGCTCCCCTTGCATAGAACAAGTGACAGTTTGCGTAGGCTTTTGCTTTAGATGATGGCAACTAAAGAGTAATTTTTTACTCGAAGATAAACCACCAGGATGGTTAAAACGTTGTTAGTCAAAACTTTCAAATCATAACTTTTGCACATTATTTTAAAGTTGTTCAACCCGTTTGGAAAACGTAAGTCTATCGCCATTTTTACGACATTTTTCAAAAATTATACCTAGAAACATCATTGCAGTTAAAATTTTACCAAAGATTTAACTACTTCCACACCATAATTTAGTTTTCCGCCTAATGGAAAGCATACCATGGGGGAATAACTGAAATAATGCATCTCGTGAAAATAATAAATAAATAATAAAATCAGATTATCATGATGTTGAAAAAGGCGCAGCTTGTCCTTTTCTGGACCTTGCGCCATAAAACCCAAATCAACCGAAAGTTGAAAAAATATTTTAATTAAAAAAAAATAGGAGCTTACTTTTAAGAAACGCTGTTCTTTTAATCAGTAGCATAATATAGACAGAAACCTTCTTAATTATTTGTACTTTTTGATTGCAAACAGAAATCATTTTTGATTAATTTAAATGAAAAACTTAAAAAAAAAAAAGATAGGTTGGTAGAAAGTTGAATTAATGTTGCACTTCAGCAATACAACGAGCTATAGTCAACGGTCCGCGATCAATTCCTAAGAGTTGGTTAGTTGGTTTAGGGGTTTTATGGCGGAAGGGCCATATTTGGCCATGCTGCGCCAGACACAAGACATACAATATCAAGTAACAGACAAACACACACAATGAAAGTTTTACTGGCACAGAAAAGAGAAATACACCCAGAGAGGAATACACATGACAGGAATCGAACCTGTACCGCCTACAGCTCGAAGCAATTCCGAATGGAAAAATCCGAGTACACATCGTAATTTTGAACCAGCTTGCAATGTCAACACTGATTTAATATTGCAGTCAACTAGCTTCAACACCACGACAACATGAAGATTTCAGGCTTCGACAAATTTAACGTGCACGGCGATTTTTGCATTGTTTGAACTCGCAATCCTCCAGTTCAACTATCTCAACTTCGCTACCGTGGCCCGAAGTAGTTGAATTAAAGTCGCAATGTGCAACACAACGGTATATTAGCGACGGTCCGGAAACTATCCTGAAGGAAACATTCGAATACAATACTTAGTATTTCTAAACAGCGGTCATATGACGAGGTCGACACATGAGTTGGCATCCCAATTTCCAACTAAAGAATTCAAAACGTATTTCAATTCATTCAGAGCCAATTAGCCCCAGTCAGAACAGAATTTAAAGTAACATTAATTATTTTTATATAATTTCGTCAACGTATATAAAGAAATGACAAAACAATAACATTCAGTAGTAATAATTTTCTTCTTTTAAAATAACATATCATTAGAACGCACATCAACATGCATTGCCAGTGAGGCTTGTGAATATATAAACACTGGAAACTATGAACATAATTAAGAGAGAGAGAGAGAGAGAGAGAGAGAGAGAGAGAGAGAGAGGTAATGAATAAAAATTCAATAAATACTTACCTTCACCATTTCGCTGTTTACTGTCATCTCAACTACGTCAATTGAAAAATTAGTTCTATACCCTAATTCATCAAATGATATATTTCCCGTGAGACCTTGAATATGAGTCTGAAATTATAAAGAAAAAAATCAATATTGAATTAACATTCTTATAAAAACACGTATTGTTCTATGTGAATTCAAGAAAACTTAATTCTTCCTAAAAAGTTGACTTAAAAAAATATATGAAAAAATGAAATAAAATATCTAAAGGCTTACATAATAAAAGTATCATGCAAACAAACAGGATCGACTAATTGTGGTACATGGTTGCTTTTACAGTCAGTTTGAAATTGTAAATATCGTTTTTATGCACAAACGGAAAACAGGGGATCCTTTTCAAATAAAGAATTTCGTTGTTGTTTAACTTCGCTATTATCCAACAGATGGCGGTACTAGTAAAATCGTCCCATAAATATGAAGAATGGAAAACCATTTTATCTTCAATAAATTAAGTGAATTCCGGACGCGCGCGGCGAAATATAAATTTAAACACGTTTTCATCAAAGAAAGCATGCAAATAAAACATAATGCAAATGCTTTCAAAATGCAAAAACGAGTCAGTGAAAATTATTAAATCTCGTAACAAAATTTACTCTCCTAAACTAAATATATTTGTTTAAAGTAAAGTCTAAAGAGTGGTATAATTTATGTAAGTCAGCCATGGACAAACTTATATAGTGCCATGGTTAAAAATGGTCCATTATTTTTAAATTATTATTTTCTATGCTGACCATTAATTTTAACATAATAAGTAGTGGAAATGTTTTTGTTATTTTCTTGCCAGAACTTTTAATTTACCTTAAATGTCTTAAATGAACGAAATGTTATGCAATTTTCTCAATTATAGAATATGAAAAATTTTGACTGGTTATATACTTTGATACAGATCAAGGGTCCTTTCCTGCTCTCTTTTTTAATTTATCTTTCTCGATTTCAAGGTTCTTTTATTGAAGTTAAGTAACGAAAAAAAAAAATTTTCATTTCATAATCGCTTTTATTATGAGACAAAGCAGTTCTAAACGCATTTTATATTCAATTGAAAGGCTGTAGAAATTTATTTCAGCTGCCAAAATGCGAAATTTTGTCGAGGCATTTACACATATCAAGTATGGGAAGTGAGGTTTCAGGTTGGAGTTGGTATTGGGGTAACGTTGAGTCTTATGGCACAAATACAAATATTGACGACCAGCTACAGGCTCAAGCCCAACAAGGCTGGTCCTTTGTTTATGAATTCTCCAATTCCCACTGACTATCCAATTATGTCTTAAATTCGTACACTCCCTTTGAATTAACTATATTTTCTGGCAACGCGTTCCAACTGTCTATTACCCTATTAAAGTAGTAGTTTTTCCTTAAATCCCGATTAAAATGTGTCTTATTCAATTTATACCCATGGCCCCTTGTTCTGTTATCCTATTGAAATTTAAGCCCTCTGTGTCCCCTTGTTTTACAAACTTGAAAAGCTGAATCAAATCCCCCCTCCTTCTTCTTCTTTCCAGTGTATACATGTTTAGCTTACTTAAACGTTCATTATAGTCGAAATTTGCTAGCCCCTTTATTATTTTTGTAGCTCTGTGCCGAACCCTTTCAATTGATTCTATGTCCTTTCTCATATATGGAGCCCAGAATTGTACAGCATATTCTAGATGTGGTCTTACTAAACCCTTATATAATGGCAAGATTATATTCTTATCCCTTGAAGTTACAGTCTTTTTAATATACCCCAATAACCTATTAGCCTTTTTACCCGCAGCTGAACATTGGTGACCCATTTTAAAATCCCTGTGAATTATCACCCCAAGATCCTTGACTGTTTCTCCCTCCTTTACCTTTACTCCATGCAGACAGTACTCGGCTCCACTGTTCCTGTAACCCATATGCAGAACTTGACATTTCCCTACATTAAATGACATACCCCATTTTACAGCCCATTCGGATATCTTATCAAAATCTCCTTGTAAATTTCCTATCTGTAACTTGGTATCCACTGTCCCCCATATTTTTAAGTCATCTGCAAATATACTGCAAGGATCAAGGCACAAGGATCATAATCGGTCACACACACAATCCACAAGACACAATCAATACACACACAATCCACAAGACAACGTTAAGTAATGGACATGGACAAGCATTGAACGTTTTGCAAACACAGAAGAAGGAAATACGCCTGCATAAGTTTGACGACATACGAGGAAATTTAAGCAGCGCGACCTGGTAGGTGAATACATTTATGCTGCTTCCATTGCACGCGATAGCGCGTATCATCAAATCGCGACTAACGGTAACCAACTGAACTGCTCGGAAATCGTCAACCAGGTCGCGAAAAGAGAAGCGTGCACGCTTCTCAAGTCGTCCCGTGTGACATTATTCTAAGAAAGAAGGGTAGAAATTCGTAAGAAAGACGTGTCTGCCGCACAGAAATACTGCACAGAAATGTAGTTTTAAATTATTTTCTTTAAAATCTGGTGATGGCGATGCACATAATTTATTTTTTTCGAATACGTACATTAAACAAAAAAGTAAATATTTTCGGCCTTCGTTAAATCGCTACCTTTGTTGTTTCACATATCTTTCTTGTCCCCAAGATACACGATATATACCTAGGAATTTTATTTTTAATGTATACTAAATTTGTGTACAATATAAAAATTATCTAGTAGAAATAGGTAAATTTAAAGTTTTACCATGACAATAAAAGTAATTAAAAATTATTTTGAGGTTAATAAAATCTACGTAAAAACAGTCAAGAGACTGTTCGACTATCCAAAAGGGATTTGGTGGTGCGCTTTGCTTTTCCGATTTATATTCTTATAAAAAAATCGTATTTTAAGAAATCTAAACAGAACCTGAAAAAAGTGATACTGAATACTCAGAATAATATGGATTTATAACGATTCTAGTGTTTTAAAAGTGTGTTAAGGATGTTCAATACAATAAATTATTACCTTTCATTTACATATATTTCTAGTACTGACTATTCAATTGATTATTTTAGTAAAACAAAATTCAACTAAACACATATATTTCTTTTATTACAACATCACCACGTTAAAAGGCAACACATATCTTTAATCCGAACTTTAAAATACATTCAATAAGAATTTTAGCATTTTCGAACAAAATGTATACAGTATGAACTATATTCGATATAATGGGAGTTCACAATCCAATCCCAGAAGCTTTAATCATTTTAAATTAATCAACCCGAGCGAGAAAATTAATTCAATCCCCCTACTTACTTGCTGCCAATTCCAGTCTTCTGCCATAATCAAGGCAAATTCCTACTAAAATTATATGGCCTGCTTTCAGTAATTTGTAATTACAAAATCTGTCACTGGATTAAAAAGTAAAACTTGTGCAATTGAACTTTACTCGGACGACATTCAATTACAGGTACTTTCTACATATACTTAAAATGTAACTGAAGTGAATTCAAAAGTTGTTTTGATGCATGTAGTGCATTTTAATATTCGAGTAGGTAGATAGATATTTAATTATAGTCTCACTGCAGCACCAGAAAGGGCTATTGGTGTCGTTGTGGTGTCAAACCTAAAGGGAAGGATCCGATAATCACAATACGTACTTTTGTATCACGGTCAGATGACGAGGTCACACAACTGAGATGACACCCCGCTCTCCAAAAACTACAACCAGGACTTTCACCTGTAGAATTGTCTTCCATCATGGCACAGTAAGTTAGAAATCGAGTATCACGAAAAAGTGCACCCTTTTCCTTCTTGCAGATGGAAAACACACAGCAACAGTGCAGATGCCGTCGGATAGAAGAAGAAACACATCAAATGAAATGTGAACGGCTACTACCGATTAAACCTGAGCTATTAGGCAACGTCACGAAAATGTTCATATGGTTCGTTATCGAGTTTCCAAGCGAATTTTAAGATGTCACCACGATGACATAACGTTGACGATCGCACCTCAGTTCATAGCTAGATAGTCCCTCCCCCAACGGACACTAAACCTAAATATAGACTTTGGTAGGGATCATGAAGGAGGATAATCAACTTAAAATTTTTAAGCAGTCCAAGATGCAATTAACGAGCTGGCCGAGGTGTCTGAGATTCGAAAGACACTACACGATTCCGTGTGAGAGGATGCATGAGCAGCCTGCGCTGGGGAAGTTGATGCGGAAGGTTGCAAAATCGACTAAAGCGGTATCGAAACCGCTACTATCAACTTCTCGCGCACCCGACACCTCCCTGGATAGCATGATTCCATTCAATATGTAGAGTGCCGTGATTTATTACTGCCTGGTAAAAGACTGTATACACAACCTCGTTCCATCTTCGTTACAACATAGTAGAGCTACGCACCCTTTTTGCACCATGTCCAATATAACTTATTTTAAACTTACGAACTCGTTTAAACGTGGTTAAAGAAAGGCTGCCCAAATATCTGAAAATAATTTTTTTTATGAATCTTTTTACAGTTCAACTTTTATACAATTTCATAAATTATTCCATGTTTAATTATTGGACATTTTTCGTAGTTAGTAATGCTTCTTTACAAGGATAAAGTTACATGCTTGTCGTACTAGAATTTCTATTGCAATCTAGTATATATAAAGATTGAGTCATTTAATTAGGCACGCTCCTTTTCCATTGATTCCACGTTAATAAGTAATAAAAATTTGCCTATTTATGCTCATTTAAAGTTTATCTAAGAACATAGATTCCCAAAGTGGGCGCTTCCCCCCTGCGGACACTCAAGGATTCTTGGAAATGATGCTGGCCTCAAGGGAATTGAAACCCTTGAAACCCCCTTTCAAGTGAATTTTTCTTTCCTTTTCTCAGTCAGTGGCAATAAACTGAAGTAATGTAAAGTACCTAGCCGAAATGATATTATACCACATTCTAATTGAAATAGCCCTTTGTGTTTTTCCTGAGTGACATTAAATAACTACCTACCGACCTATCTACCATTCTGATTGAAAGTAACTAAATAAAAGCCTAATGGCACATCATGCTTCGTATGCAGTTTTTTGAAATACTAGGGGGCTGCGCCACCTGCTCGCCTACGCTCACCAACCCCCGGGGATTGGTACACAATCCCATTTGGTTTGCTTCGCAAACCAACACTCCTTTCGCAGAGTCACTCAAAATATTTCACTTTTATTACTAATATATTAACTCGCTTTATTTTTCATTTTTCTCACACTCCATTTGAACTCTCGTTTGAATATTGTCGTCTCATCGCTATTTGTAAATAGTTTCATAGGCTCTCTTTCTTTACATCCTCAGCCACGTAGATTGTCGTACAGATATGTTTTGTCTGGCCGTGAACATTATCATGTTAGGGGTCCAAGTCGAACTGTCTGCTGCAATTGTGCGAATACCCATAATTCGACTCAAGACTGCAAATTAATTTCTTCGATAAAATGATCTAGCTTGAATTTAGTACTGTGATAATCTAAGCATGATAATGATGATATGAAATCCGAATTAAATCCGTGGTTGCTATGGCTCAGTGGGATCCCCCACTGAACAGCGTTTTGCGAATTGTGGGTAGTTCAGGTTCGTTTTCTGTAACTTACCATGTGGGTATTTCTTTCTTCTGAGTCAATAATACTTTTCTTGCAAGTATGTCCACTAACTTGACATTGTATTATGTTTGGGGCAATTTGACCAAATATGGTCATTAAAAATCCCAACCAACCAAATTTAATACGAACAATAAACATTCTATGTGTGTGTTATTCAAGTATTATATAACCTTTTTTAGACTACAGTTAGAAATAAATTATATTTTCTTCTTTTATGTATAGTATTTTCACTTCCACACAATGCTTTTACTTTTATTTCTGAAATTACATCAGGTTAATTTTCTCAATTTAGATAAGAAAGGAAAGTCTTGTATAAGACGCACACATTATGATATTATCCTATCCACCTTTTCGGCATCTGGCGTATGTTAAAAATTACGTGGTGTTGTCCACGAATATTTCACTTTGAGATTGTTCCCGGATCTTCGTCAATAACAAGTTGTGTTGCTTCAGTGCGACGTTAATTCAACTAACTGCCTACATATCCATCCACATTTAAGTAACGAAATAAAATCTAAATATTATACTCCATTAGACACAACTCTCTCGTCATATGCTACATTAATATAGAACCCAAGCTAGTTTCCATTGCTTCATTTCGATAACAATTTTAAATTGCAACCTGAAGCAAGTTAGAAACCTAATTATTTAAGTCAAGAGTACTGGTGGTAAACCTTACACTAATAATTGATCTAATTAATTCCTATTGTACTTAGCTTCAGGTGGCTTTTATCGCAATAGATTCAAATTGAATATTAATTTGGTGAAATGTAACAGTTTCGATTCTTGATACCAGATATTAATAGACAGAGAATTTTAATGAAAAGTTCTTTTACTCTTCAAATGATCAAAGGGCTTCAAAGAGTCACCCAACTGATTAATGCTACACGTACACAATACATATGTCGACTGTACTTCCAAATTCTTAAAGGCTTAGAATAGAAGACTTAATATCCTGACTTGTGAGCCGTCTTAAGGAACTTGAAGATCCTCTTTATTGTCATGATGTTTCGCGAATGACTTTTAATTGCCGAGGTCGGAACGATGTATCGGAAGTTTGGGTAATTAGCTGAAGCACTCCAAATCCTGCGACATGATGTAAGTAAAATCCATTTTAAAGACTAACAATTTCGGAGGTCGCTAATTCCGTTTTAATTAAATCAAACCTTCGTTTAGAAATAATATTATTTTCAATGCACCATGCGGCGTAATTAGCATCGAAATCATGCAAAATTATTTCATTAAAGGCTGAATGCCCACGTATTCTTTTTCAAAAGAAGCCGAAGAAACGCAATTAGAGGAAGAGAACACAAAACACTCATGACTAACTTTTGCACAGAAACGAAGTAATTACTGGATACATTTTTATCGCTTTTGGCTTATTCTTTTTTTCGATAAATCCTCAAAGGCGGTGCATTAAGAGAAAGGGGAAATTTTTCTTGGGATAAGAAGGGACCTTCACGCAAATTGCAGTCGCGGGAACAGAGATATAAAACTCCGAAGGCTTTATTAGAAAGAAATACAAAGAACGAAACAAAACCGAAGCAATTACCAGGATCTGTTATTTCCCTTTTCTCCAAATGCCAAGCCTCGAAACGCAAAATTTCCCAAAAGTGAGTTATGAACGTCAGGAAAACCGTAGATTGAAAATTTCATTCCTCGGAACTTATTTCCTCCTAATTCCATTTCGTAAATTTGTAATAAAATTCATTTCATTTTAAGCTTTTTCGTCCGGAAAAATTAATTATTCTCCGCTGTGCCAAAAAACTTTTGAAATAAAAAGCACCTTTGTTCGGTTTTTTTGTGTGTTATTTTCCTCCTCTGCTTTTAATCTTCTTTGAATCTATTTTCAGCATGCGTAAATGAAAAATTACCCCGCAACTCAAGTTACCTAATCGAAAGAAGGGGGTTAGGATTTTATTATTACCTTTCTATTGCGGAAGAATGAAAGCAAATCAGAAGAAAAAGCAATCAAATGTGTACTATTATATCTTTAATGACTTTCGATATCCATATTCTCCATGCACCTTCAAAATGCAAGCTTCGAATTCATTCAAATTTCAGTCGCCGCCGGAGCATTCATTAAAATTTTAATTAAGTAAACAAATTGGGCTGGTGAAATACTTTTCGATTAGTTTTCAGTTTGTACGTGGATGTTAACGTGTAGGAATATCAAGCTGAGCTAAATGGTCAGGGCAGAAGCCCATTGAGTCCATTATTTATCAAATTGAAAGAATTGTTTATCTATCTACTCCTAAACGTCGCTATTTATTCATTGAATGAAAATTCTAAGTTTCTTTTAAACACGTGTACATAATACACGAGAAATGCATCTTCAATTCGCAGTCATTTAAATTCTGTATACGAAAATTTTTTGATGCATCATTAAACGAGTTTTTTTTATTTAAGTTTTGTATTTAGCTATAGTTATAGGGTTGTGAGCGTTCCACTTTTGAGTTTTATTATAATAGTGCGCAAAAATAGTGAGAGAATTGTATGGATGTATTGGAAAACGTCCTAATTTGTTCATTGAATTGACGTTCAAAGTTGCATTCGTTGACGAACTGGAACAAATAAGTTTCTATTAACATGAATACCATTTCACTTACTAGTTACTTTTGATGATCGGTGTAATTTGTGCTTTTTGGAATTATATTTTTGTCTTTAAGTTATATTTAATTGATGGTGAACTTTCCGTTTGAATTTTCTTAAAACAGTGAGGATATATACAATACTGAAAAACTTACATTTCTAATATAAGACATATACTAAAAACCGCAGCTTATTGATTCATTGAACGAATGATACGAGTTGCATTCAAAGACGTATTGGATCAAATCAGTTTATTTTAACATGCATAAAATCACGCTTACAAGCTACTTTCGCAGCACAGTGAAATTTGTGTTAATTAAAGTTAGACTTTTGTGCTTAGTTTTTATTAAAAAGGTGTTGAAATAATAATTTCATTTGAATTTTCTTAAAACAGAGTCCATAATATGGAAATAATTGCATAGAAATTTACTAGAAAACGTCTATATTTATTCATTAAACGACAGTTAAAATTTTCTTTTAAACATGTGTACATAACCACAAGGAACAGATCGACAGTTAAATTCTGTATGCAAGAATCAATATATATATATATATATATATATATATATATATATTGATGCATGAATAATTTATCTTTTTATTTTGAGGTTTGTGTTTAGTTTCAGTGTTATAAGGTTACTGAAGGTTCCTATTGAATTTTCTTAAAATAGTGAGAAAAATATTGAAAGATTTGTATGGATATTTACTGAAAAACATTGCTATTTTTAAGTATTTAGAATTTAGTAAAAGCGATAAAAAAAAACAAGTAGCTATAAACAAAATTCATTCATCAATTTATTAAAATATTTCTATAATGTTTCATAAATAGGATTTGTTACAATAATTTTGCATTCAAAACGTATAGTTTAAACTGTGATCATATCTTGTAATTTTGAAAACTAAACATTATTTAAGGTTCAAACCTCAATTAAAATGGTTGGATAAATATTTTTGGAAAAAAGTTTTAAACACTTATTTTGTCAACTGCTCACATAAGAATATTGGTAAGCTCTAAACTTAATGCACCTGGATATATAGTACACGATTTAACGTAATTACAAAAAAAAACTGTTTTATATTTTGTTCCTAAATTAGATGTTTGGAATTTGTTTAAAATTTACTTGTTTCTTTACTTAACATTACTAATTTAAGAATATTTACAGTTCCCTTACTGCTTTCAGAAAATTCAAGTGAAGCGTCTATCCCAATAAGTTGTTTTAATATTGACTTTTGAGTATGTGGGTAGTTGTTTTCTATTTAGTTGAATGAAATAAAAGTTTCTTGATATTATCAATTTAATTTGAAACATTTTAACAAGAAGTGTTAAAGTTAAAATCATATTGTGTGTATATATTTCGAAAGTTGTTGCTTTGTCTGATTCATGCTTTCAACTTTAGACTTTGTAATTGCTTAACGAACTATGAAAATAAAATGTCTCGGATGCATTAGAATGTTGCAATTATCATTATACTGGGAATCACACATACAGTTACAGTATTAAAAAATTACCAGAGCCGAACTAAACAAATTATGCATTTGAACAGCTTAGCAGTTTTTACAAAAAAGCATTTTCTGTCAAGTTTTGGTTGTAGTTTTTCTGCGGAAATACGTGTTTCCTCTGCGTGTTCTAAACGTGACGTCTTATTTGTTTTAAAGTGTGATTTCAGAATTTCGTCACTAAGAATTCCAAAGAAGAAATTCCGAATTAATATATATGATAGCTGATTGGTCAATATAAAAAAGATGAAATTCAAACTTCGCCAAAACGGTGGTAAATAGTAGGTTAAAGTAAGGTGTAAGAGTAAGGTGCAGAGCATTTGAACAGCAAAAGTAAAATTTTCTCAGACAGTCTGATTTGTTTATTTACTCCGAAAATATTTCTCCCATCTGCTCAAATATAGCCGTATTTCTTAAATTCATTTTGGCCTTATTCTTATAAAAATGTTTTAAAATTCGCACTGGCTGCTTCCTTACATTTAAAGAATTTTTTATGATGATATTTATATAAGTGATATTTATAACGTATGTATACAACAATAGGATTTTATGAAGGAAACGATTCATCTGCAAAACAGAAAGTGCAATTTATGTTAAAAGGAGAACACACATGAGTATGTAACATTTTGTGACATCTTAAATTGTGGCACATCGTTAGTTTTATTCCATATACTGTATTTTAGTACACGTTTCAAATACGTATGTAAATGCCGATAAATAAGAGAAAATAAATACCAGTCGATTTAATTTTCCTGAAAACAAAAGAAGCTTCAGACAAAAATACTTTCTCGAACTGGACTAAATAGGTAGGAAAATAATAATAAGTCCATTTTGAAAATGTGAGCAAGGCATGTTTGTTAAGCATGTCTTATTCACAATCCTACTCTGAACATTGTTTTACCATGCAAATAACCCTTCTTCAAGCATTGTTTGAAACAGGAATGAAAATCAGATACGAATAACAGCCATGTACTAAAATAAGAAGTAATGCAGCTAATGAAATCATGTTTGAAATAAAAGCAATGGGAATTTGCGACTTTTTCTTTAAATCTCTTCAGGAATCATTGATGTATTGATATATTGTCTAGTATTTTGAAACAGAAAATTATAATATGGTATTCATCAAATCTCTCTACCACTATATATTTTAAAACACCGAGAAACAATTATTATCCTTATTCCGTAGAATATTAAATGAAGTGGAATATTTTATTCAGCAAGTTCTATTCTTCTTTGTAAATTTTCTGTTTCTTCATCATTGTTGTTTTTATACGATCGATCATTCTTTCTATTACATTTATGTGCTTATCACTTTTTATGCTCGGAGTAAATTTTAAAGAATTGTAGATCGATGTAAATGGAACAGTATAAGGTCTGTAAAGTTTACATAAATTGTCTTTGCTTAAATATATCGTTAATTCGTAAGAGCGTAATATGAACAAAACGTATCGTACGGATAATATTTTATTCGTAGGTTTACAAAAAGCTCATTTTGCTTACAAGTACATTTTACAGTTTCCCAGGTCTATTTTGCAAACACCAATTTATGTAACTAGATAAATATACGGTATAAAATGAAGTTGTTAATGAGTAAATTGTAGGCTTGAGTTTCTAGCAGTGATTACATCAGAAATTTGTTATAAATTATGTAAATTTATCAAAATACTCTTATATATGATCTGAAAAACCAAGAAAAAATAGAAAGATATGTATTTGTAATAGAGAAAAACATTAAAAAAAAGAAGTTCAATTATATATTTATTAAATATTATTTTTTTAAATGTGTCACTAATTCCTAAGAACGTAATTTATTCAAAACGGAAACTACGGATAGTATTGTATTCGCAGTTTTACAAAAGGTTTAATTTTATATGAGAGTACATTTTACAGAGGCAATATTGTAACACCGAATTATGAAACTGTATAAAATTTAGGGTATGAAATAAAATATTGAATGAGTAAAAATTGTGGGCCTGACTTTATGCAAGAGTAATAAAGGTATGAATTTGTGACAAATTGTATGAATTTATCTCAAATTGTTTTACAGTTGATATAAGAAACCAAGACAATATGGATAGAGATACATGTATAATAGAGAAAACATAGGTCAATTATATAGGTAACTCAATTAAGGTTGTACTAAAGCCACAGATAGAACTATTAAAGATGATCCAGGATCAATTCCAAAGGGAAAGATACAAAGACCAAACCTCATAATTTTGAACCAACTTCAAATGACGACGGTAACATCTGAGCTGACACCAAAATTTCCAAACTTCCACACCACTAATATAGTCAAATAAATTTATTAAATACCAATTTTGAAAAGCATTCGAAACCTCGATGAGTAAGTTAATACACTTTAATCGAACTGAAAATGCGCTTTAAAACATACGTAGATCAAAATAATACCGCGCTTTATGCATAGGTAAGTTGAACTGTTTGAAATCAAGTATGCCCAATCATTTTTTAGTTTGGGATAAAATGTCCATGAACTTTTTCCATGTCCATGTCCACTTTACTATTAATATAAAACCCATTTTTAAACGTTTAAAATACTATTTAGATTCTATTGTTATAAACTCAAATTTATTATTTTCAAATCGTTACAAAAAATGTAAGTGCACTGGTTTTTTTTTTCATCTGTGTGCCATCAAATTAAATTCTACAAATTAAGTATGCTTTAATTGAATTATAAATGCGCAAGGAAACATAAATGGATCTAATTCATTCAGCACTTTGTACATAGACTGAACTTTTGAAATCGAATATACCCAACCATTTAGTTTGGGATGACAATTCCATAAACTTAGACTTCTCAATTAACATGAAACTCATTTCCAAACGTTTAACGTAATATTTAGAATCTGTTACAATATACTCTAGTTTCTTCTTTTCAAAATGTTACGAAAAGTATACTTAAGTGCACTGGTTATTTTTCATTTGTAGCATTAGATTAAATTTAATTCAGTGGCATGAGTGCTTTGTGACAATTCAAAGCCCTATTAGATGCATGTGTCCTGCTGCGTCGTATAGCGCCGTATCCCACTGCTCCAGACGATCATATATTATGACCATCATTAAGTAAAGTACCACTTTTTATTAACATCAAATGAATTGCTCGTGTTACAAAAGGGCTTGAGAAAGTGTTTTGTAAGTAATACGGGTTACTAATTTGCCCAAGAAAATTCATTTTAGTTCTTTTACCGAAAGAAATCTTAGTATTGGAAACTCTAGCAAATGAAGATAGGATGTCAATACCAAGTCAAATATTTTCACTGTTTGAGTCGGGTTAGACTAAACTAAACATTTTATAATGTTATGTCATCTTTTGGTGAAAAACACCGTAAGAAACCTATTTTGGACCCTCTGAGTATCACACACGTGTATTCCGAGGAGTGTAATATTGCTTTTACTCTCCAATACACAATACTTAATGACTAGATTGCAAATTCTATTAGGTGATATAATCCACACACACGAATTTTTTGAATCATTAAAAACATTACATTGGTCTTATTTCCTTAAAATAGTATAATTTTGAAAAATAATATTTCTGCTTTCCTTGGAATGTAATCCTTTCAAAGAATATAGTTATATTTTCTTTAGGATATTATTCTTTGGAATGATGCTATTTCTCCTTTCCTTGGAATATATTCCTTTAGAAAGATACTACTTCTCCTTTCGTTGCTTCATTTGGAAAGATTATTCATCTCCTTTTTTTTGCTAGATAATTGTTCGGAAAGATTCTATATAATTTGGAGATAGATTCCATTTCTGATTTCCTTGGAATATAATCCTTTGAGAAGATTATATTTCTCCAATCCTTATAACATAGATTTCTTTGGAAAGATTATATTTCTCTAATCCTTATAAAATAGATTTCTTTGGAAATATTCTATTTCTCATATTTATATAACATAGAATTCTTTGGAAAGACTATTTCTCAAGCAAGGAATTCTGCAGGTTGCAAGGTGGAATTATAAGTTGAACTCTTTAGAAAAAAACACAAAAAACAAGACAAATCTAGATAGATTATTTTCAATAAAATTAATTTTTAATTAATTTATCAACTGTTTTCATTTTTTATTTCTATGTACTTGTAGTCGTCGGTAAAACTTTTATTTTAGTATTTGATGGTTAGTATACACATTTGATTGAAACCAATTTTAAATAGTTAAAATACATTCCAAAACTATTAAGCGAAATTTTTTAAAGTGTGTCAAAATAAAAACGTGATCAATCTGCATCTCAAATAGTGAACAAGTAATTCTCTTTTGAGTATCTATGCATCACTTTTATAATATATAAAGAAATGTATAAATCCTATTTTTTTCTTCGTAGAAATCTTTAATGTAAAATTAATTCCAAATTATCGGTATAAAATTCCTAAGCGAATCAAGTGATCCTAGCTTGAAAATGCCCCAGGTATTAAAAAAAGTTAAAAATATTTGTATAACATTTTTATCCAAAATTTAGACATCTGATGGTCATCCTAGACTTATGATGAATGAATCAACTGATCCTAGCCTAAAAATGCCTCAGATATTCAAAAACTGTTAAATATTTGTATGAAATTTTTATATAAAATGTAGTACGGTAGTTTTGCTTTTCCCCCGAACATATACACCACAACCCATAATGAATAAGTATTCACATATATTGTTTGAAATAATCCTAAAAAAGACTTTTTTGGTAAAGAAAATCAAAACTGGCTTGAAATTATGCAAAGAATGCGTATTACGAAACTGATATAAATATATAAACCCCTCAGAGGGTAAAAAATACTATGATTTGGCTTGAAATACCAAAGCTTATATCCACAAATTCGTCTAGACACATCTTAGAAAACTTACAATTTAAGTTGAAGCCACAAGAGACATGTCTGAAACGATAGTCACGAAAGGAAATAGCATTTGATAAATTCTAAATTACAATACCCTCACAATTTATTGCCCTGGAATTTAAATTTGTTTTTCTCTTTCCTGAAACCTTTTATTTCTTGAATTGTAATAAACCGAATAACTTTAATGTGAGTTATTTTGAAAAATAGAGCCATGTATGTGTTATGGATGTTGAAAACAAATGTCTAAATTGACACTTTAGTGGAAATATAAGATTTTTATAAATACACGCTCTACAGATTTTGTAATGCGAGATGCTCATAATCGCATTTCGGAGACAAAACTGAGTACACAATACAGTTTTGTCATTTCTGCGAGAGCAAATAATTGCATTGATTAGCTTTTCATTTAAACTCACTTTATCCACTCAAATCTCAAAATAGTAATAATACCTATGATATTTCTTGATTCACCAAATCTGTGCATGCATAAGAGTTTTTCAGAAATTATCCTTTTGACAACGGATATCGATATAACAAGTGCGATTCTTATAGTTATCAAGGTACAACTGCTGTACTGGCCGTAGTCTCAATTCTCTTTCTTAGCTCAATTCTTATAACTTTCAAAGTACACCTGATGTAATGGCCGTTGTATAAATTCTTTCTTGGCGCGATCAAGGTGCAACTACTGTACCGGCCGTAGTCTAAATGTTAATACACGATAACAATTGCTAACTTTACGTTTAAGAATATATAATTCATTAAGAGTTAACTATGGTCTTAATGATGTTAGAATCTGTATAAACAAGTCGTTAACATTATGGATTCATAATTATACATTTTTCAATTTGTTCATAATACATTTTAATGCTAATAACAAGTTTTATAATAACCATTTTAGTGTCATATATCTGAAGAAAAACGTGGCTTGGAAACATAGTTTTACGATTGTGTGCTGCTTCAAGCGAAATGCAAGTGAAGTTATTTGTATTTTTCATTAACTTTCACTCGTATTATATGTAAAATAATTTAGTGTTTCCATTTAAAGGTGTCCAATCAAATCAAAATAGGGAAAGTATCACCCATTTTTAACTGACAAACGTACGTGTATCGCATATATGTGTAAATGCATAAGTAGTAATGTTAGTAAAAATATGAAATGTAAATACGACGAATTCACTAGTTACAGACGTTTAATAAAAGTCTATTCTATAGGTGACGACTAATAACTGACTAGAGATATAAATTAATGATTATACAGCTCATTAGGGGCAGTTGATTTTTCGGCAGTGAACTGATAGTTTTTGAAAGAATTATATAAATAAGGCTTTATTAAAAATAATAACTAAAATTATGAAATGGGAATTATTTTTTTGGTTAAAGAAAGTTGATTTAAGGTGGTAAACGAATAAATATCTGAAAGCAGTAATGCTATACAAAATAGAAAGTGTCAAATATATAGATAATGTATTCATTGAGGAAAGTTAATTGATAGGTAGCAAACAAATCACCATCTGAAAGCATTAAAGTTATGTTGAAAGTTTTTACTAGTGATAGAATACCTATCTCAAATCAGCATAATAGCTGTGTAAATAGATATACATGAATAGATTTCTTAGCTGTATAAACGTTGACTTTTTTTGTACTGTGTTATGTATATTTTGCTGAGTCTTGAGGCTAAGGATGTTTTTCAGCAATACCTCCTGTGTTTTGGAAATTAAAAACCGAACTCAAACTTAGTCTTCTAAGCGCAAAATCATAAGATACAGTGGAAAACTCTGAAACTGGAAAATAAATTAACCCTCTCAGTGGGTTTCGACGTAATATCTCGTCCACCAAAACATGACCAATTTTGCTAAAGCCGAGATATATGGGTATCAAGATATTGCCGATTCTTTGATGATAACGAGATCAAGATATAAGCAATTTAGCTAATAGAAAGATAACTCGTTGAGACAAACACCAGGAGAGTTTACCGGATTCAGTCAAACAAATCAATTCCATTTGGTCAAATTAAAATGCAAAAGTTAGTAGCAGCACTTCGAATAGTAAACTCAACATACGTATTTACATAACCAAACTGAAATCGAAACCTTTCAAAACTTTCGAAAGAACACTAGCCTTGGTGTAGAAGTCACTGGAATGTGGAATTTTATGTCTGAAAATAAGTAGTTCTAGTCAGGAATTCAGAACTTGTGTAGACAGGGAAGATAGGGATGGAAATTTTGTCTGGTCTAGTTCATGAAAAATGTAATGATTGCATCAACGCGAAAGAAGCGTTCTCAATATCACTCACAGTCTGAAGGAATTCAACATCGTCTTGTCTAGACAGACTGCGTATCATGTCAAATACTATTTATTCAGGTAGTGGTTATATGGAGATTTTTTTTGCACTTTTTGGTTAAGCAAGATCTTACGCCGACAGTGTTAATTTACCCAATTTAAGTGTATCTTTTATCCGAATATATTTGAGATAGAATGGTTTAGAATGATTTATAAAGAAATAAACATCTGTTTTTGTAGCGTAGTGAAGTCTTAGTGTATACAATATCGCCGCGTCGAAATGATTTTTAGTAATTTGAAAGAAAATGGAATATTATCTGAGAAAAAAAAAGAAACAGCTAAATATTACAGAAATAGGAAATAATGATAAATTTGATGTTTTATAATTTGCTAGAAGAAGCGCCTAGAAAATTTTTATGATGCCATAAAAACCAAAGATGCAAAATAAAATGTTTGAATTAAAATTTTAAAATATTGTCTGCTTTCAAATCTAATGACGTTTTAAACCTGATACTTTTTTCTGGTTTTTTTCAGTAATTTATCGTCTGCACAGTTCAGCACGAGGCAACATTTCGTGTATTTAAAAAAATATATGAAATTAAATAGAAATCTTTTATATTCTGTGTTTTGCTCTTAACAATTTGTACAAAAATAATTACTCAACGAGCAAAGCACCATTTCAGTATATTCAATATGCTTGCAGAACACATTAAAAGTTTTACTTACTAAGTTAAAATAATTGCATAGAAAAGGAACCTATAAAACTAGAAAATGTTTTTTTTTTTTGCAAATAGATTTGAAAGATGTAATAGTAAACATACTTCTTAAAACTTCTGATAGGGAGTTTTTAGAAAAAGTAAGACATCATTGGAAACGAGTATTAAATAGACTGACTATAATACATTTCTTAAAGGAGCCGCGGTAGCCCAGTTGGCAAGAGCAACGGATTAGCAACTGGAGGGTTTCGCGTTCCAAACTCGGTCAACCAATGACCGTCGTGTAGACGAGGGCTGGTGCACGTTAAATTGTTGCACGTTGTCGTGGCCTCAAGTTTCATCACATTGAAGTGGTGTAAAAATTTGAAGAGTGGGGTAATAGCTCAGGAGTTTTTCTCATCATCTGACCATGGCTCAAAATTACGAGACGTAGCTCTTGGATCTTTCGCTTCGGGATTGATCCCGTATCGTCGCCAATATCTCGTGTGTTGCTCCAGTGCGACGTATTAACTGCTTACCTACCTACTTACAATATCGTAAAATAATAAAAGTAATATTTTAGAAATCTATTGGGTTCTACAACTTTTCGTAGTAAATTTTTAAAAAATGTCAAAGACCAAAGATCAATCAAAGAAACATTACGATTATTTGAAAGATATTATCCAATATTATAATAACAATTGCTAATCCTACGACAGCAAAACTTTCTATGTAGTTTTTCATGTAAAATATAAGAGCTTCATCTTAGATATCTACGATATAAATATGACTGAATATGTCTTGAATGTGTTAACAGCATTTGTGTTAAAGACATCAAATGCTGAACAATGTAGATAAGATACGTGATGCCATTAGGAAAATCTGAAGTACTATTCCTCCTTCCATTTGCAAAACTATTGTGGAATTCCCCATACCTCGGTGTATAAAAATTGTTATAAAGCCATGTGGTTGGAGAGTATGGAAAACAATTAACTGTTTAATGATAAGATAATTTCAATCGGTATCAAAATGTAAAGGAATATTTATTAATATTTTTTTTCAAAAATACGTATGCTAAATTCTATAAAAAAGTATTAGCAATTTAAATCTTTCTCGTCAATAGTCTTATGATTTAAGAATTTATTACCCAATATTCAACTTTGTTTTAAATAATAGTTTTGGAAGTGATAAGTCCTGTTATTGCAACATAGCCACAAAATTGTCGCAAAAGTTACGGTAGTAACGAATAAGAGTCTTATCTTAGCCGTTCACAACATAAATCTGATTGAAAATGTCAGGAATGTGTTGAAAAAAACATAGTGTGTTCGCTACAAAATAGACGAATTACGTGATGCCATTAAGAACAGCTGGAGTTAAATTCCTTCCTTCACTTGTAAAAAGTATGTGGAGTTCATACCTTAGCGTATGAAAGCTGGAATAGAAGCTACGATAGGAAAAGCAAAATATTAACTATTTATGATTACCCCAATACTTTTTCAATCAAAATATAATAGAATTTTTTTCTTTCAAGAATCTTTGTGCTGAATTCTAAAAAGACAGCTAAAATGTTTTTAGTTCATGCTCTTAATGATATATATATATGGTCTAATACAAATTCTAAGTTATTGTAAAACAATTATTTGAAAGTGTTCTCTTTTTGTTTTTACAGTAGATCCGCAAAATCATCATCAAAGTTATGAGAGTAACGAATAAGTGCTTAAAAGACTTAACCTTTTCAATATTATACCTTAAGAATTACTTCTTTAAGACGGTAATGTTCCATTTAATTAAAAACAAAACAGTTAAAGTTCTTTTAATTTGGTTGTCTTCGGCGTATGCTTTTATTATGCAAAAATCAAGTTTGTCTTAGAGTAAGTGTTTTGAAATAGATTATTTTAATAATTATCTATTCTGTTATTTATTCTCTTTGTACAACAATTCTATTCATTTCGAAGGAGAGGTCGAAGCAATTTGTGTGGCATTGAAACAACTCTGATAAGAGATTCATCCGAAAAAGCGGTTATTTTATGACTCTAAATTTGCTATGCTAGTGGTCTCTTTGAATGCTGTCAGAGATAGTCCACGAGTTAGGCAATGAAGACATTTCCTTTATAAGTTAGCTGATGTTTTGGAGCTTCAGTGGTTCCCGGATCATTGTGTTTTACCTGGAAATGAGAGAAAAAAAAGAAAAAAAAACTCGCCCAAAAATAATCCAAAATCACCCAAAAAATGTTACCCTTTGTTTTTTCTTACTTCGAAACTAAAAGAGTTGCTCAAACCAGAACTAGTCAATGCTACCAAGGTCAAATATTGTGAATGTCTTCTTTCCTCCAGTGACGTTGTTCCAGACTCACCAATAAAGGCTTCGGTTGCTGAAGTTTGTTTCTGGACTACTGGGAATGATTTCTTTGACACTTATTTTATTGTTGACTCTCCTGACTGTATGTTATGTGATAATAGACTACCTATGAAGGCTCAAGACTTAGGCACGTACACTGCTCTTAAGAATTTTTAGTTACAGAGGACATACAAGTATTGGGAAGCCAGATGTCAAATGACATGAAGCCACATGCCTGGCATTTGTTTAATTCTTTTTAGATGGCTTTATTCTTTGCAATATTGAATAGATATTTTTTTCCCGGATATTAATCTACTCAAACTATTCAGATTTCATATAAAATTCATAGATTCTACGTAAAATTGGAAAATTTAATTACAACGATATTTCAAAGAAAATTATTTTTAACATATATTAAAACTACTTTTCGGATTCAGAGCTCTAACTTCAGATAATTATGCTGAGGTTTAAATTCGCAGACTAGAGTTATCGACCGTTTCCCCACGAGCGAAGATTCGGCATCCACGTTAGCTAGTTTAAATGTTAATTAAAATGCATAATTTAACTATGATAATTTTCTTTCTGCAAATGCATTTCACCGCCGCTTCAGTAATGGAATAGTTTGTGAGGTACGCGGCTAGCCTAATTTTGGATATTCGTTTATCGAACGAAATTATCTCATTTATAAACACAGCACAGAGTTGTAAAACTTATGTATGAATATCTCACCTGGTATGAGTATGAACAGATAAAAATTCTCGAAGCACAAAACTTCAATAAAGTACGCGTGTTCTTTATATTTCATAATTGTATCTTGTATTCCACAGTTCATGGGACTAGTAAAATAGAATTTCCTAGATTTTGAAGACTTGAATAATTATGTGTTTGAATACCGGTATCAACTCACCTGGCGGTTGTATCAATAGAAAAACTGACCAGATTTTGATGGACGAGATATATCGTCATTAAAGCAAAGATGGTCAGATCAAGATCTGGCCATCATAACAAAAATCGGCAGTATCTTGATAACGAGGTAACGCGTTATTAGCAAAAAAATTTATCAGATCTTGATGGACGAGGTATCTTGTCGAAACCATTTGGAGGGCTTAAATACTGGTAAATACCAGAGAAAGATTAGTATCAACCCTCTGGTCATGTCTTAACGAGATATCTTGTTAGCAAAATTGACTAGATCTAGATAACACACAGTGAAAAAAACTGATCAGATATTGGATCTGGTCAGTTCATTATCAAAAAATCGACAGTAGCTTAGTACCTAGAAATCTCGTCATTAGTAAAATTGGTTGGACGAGATGTTTCGTCTGACCAATTTTGATCTCGTATCAGGTTACCACAATAACTAGTATATTAAAGCTTCCAGATTTGAAAGACTTACAAGCATACAAACCTTAAATTGGATAAAGTTGCATTAGAGCTCAATAACTGCAACTCAAATTCGCAGAAAACGCACTCTGATTCGACCGATTTCAAGATTCCTCGACCATATTGATTACTGCATTGTCGTTCAAGCGTGCATGTAACATTATGATAGCATTTCGCATTCGTATCGGAAACAATGAGGAATGTTTAAGCTTCAATGAAAATCGAAACGAAGCATATTTTACGTGATTTGTCGACGACGTATGAATTTGTGATGAAATATTCCATAATATATAGTCAGTTTATAGACAGTAACCGTTTCAGGTGGGATGAATATTTCGGTACTAGGCCATAAATCAATAAGGCTTGTCGTTGACCGCTTATTTAAGGGGAGTTGAAACCCCAACTTTTCAAAGTATCGCATTTGAGATTTTTTAGATTTGGATAGTCAATTTCATACTCTTTAAAATGACACTTTTATTTCACTCCTACATAAAATTTTAAAAATATAGATTGACTAATAACACACTCGATTTATCTCATATTTTGTATTTTAAGCTCAGTTATTTTCAAAAAATAAACGTTACATAGCTTTTATGTACGTTTTTAAGCAACTACTAATTACGAATTGATAAGTTACACATTCTTCACATGTTTAACAAGCATATTCAATTTAATGAAAAATAACCAGTTTCTCTTATAGCTGAAAAAATTATTGTTGTAAAAATTCTCAAAGGCGAATTTAAGCAGAAGAGTTTTTTTATATCATTCTCTATAGAAAGTTTTTTGGGCTGTTTATTTCATGTTCTTTCAGATTACACTTTGGTTTTATTTCAACTCTTATTAAAAAATTTTAAAATATATATGTATACTAATAACAGACTTAAATAAACTGTTATTTTGCAATTTTATGCTCAAGGCTTTTTTTTTCTTCAAAATTAACTTTTTCTAGCTTCATGGTTCTCTTTTTAAGCAATTACTAGGTATCATTTGGAAATGTAAACTTTCTTCACACGTTCTAGAAGCAAATTTAATTTACTGAAGTGACCATTTTCTTATAGCTAAGGAAATTCTACAAATTCCCAAGGGCGAATTCAAGAATAAGAGTGTTACGATTTTTAGTACTTTTACATAAATATATAAAAAGTTATATGGATAGATAATGCTAAATACTCACTTCAGTATATAAGTAAACGTGTATTGAAGTATAGTTTCAAACCTGTATTTTCCGTTTTTTCTGAGAAAAGACACATACAATTTTAGTTAAATTTGCATTGTCGTATTAAACATATAACTCTCTTTAAAAAGAAATTTTAAACGATGTCTCTCTTTAAAAGAAATTTAAAATGATGCCTTATTATTTATTTTTCAACATGGTGTAATTTAAATTTTTACTGTTGATTGGAGGTTTAACTTAAACATTTGTATAACTCTATTACTCCGCTTAAGTTCTTGATGGAGAGTTTGATATGATTTTTTTTAAACTTTTAATGCCCGACCACTGACTTTTCCGCCTTTTGGCACTGCAGGGGTGAATTGACACCTACTTAAACTCAGTAGGTGGGCCGCCGCTATTTCGAACAGGGGTAATCACCAGCATCCGGGATTCAAACGCAGGACCTACTAGGTGGCAGATGAAACGTAGAGGAAGTATAACAATAGAGTGAGTAATGGTAACCTTTTTTTATGTATCCAGGATCACTTGACCAAAGCTAGTATTAACGTGATCTTAGACTTCTTTCGACTGCCGGTGGAAAATAACATTCGTCATCTGATTGGACCACCAAACGACAAATAGAGTTTGTTGATTTTATCATTTTTGTCACCGTTTTATAGAAATGCGCATTTACATACAGGGTGGTCATAAAAAAACTTGGCCGATATATGTACCTCTAGCGGCCGTTCCGTTCAACCGATCGACATGAGATTTGAGATATAGTTATTCAGAGGTATGAGCTCGGGATTCTGTGAACGACACCAAAGTGGCACTCACGGTTACAGTTATAGGTAGAGAAACTCAAAATTTTCGAATGGCAACGCCCACTTTTTCTCGTTTCAAAATGCTCAGAGCATGCGAAAACCCTAAAGAGCGTTGAAACGGTACGTGTATCACAAAACGCGGACGCGTTATGCACGCACAAAAAACAGTTCTCCGAACGGCCAACAAAACCACGTTCTGGGCGCACGGAGAAAATTTGCACATAACAGAGGCAAGACACCAACCACAGAACGCCTTTCGCCAGATACAGGGGCCTCGTATTTGGCGATGGTTTCGACGGTAAACACACTAGGCCTTCCACGGCATTCATCGCATTTTAATAATAGAATTTTACCAATTTTCCATTAACTTTCGCTAACATAGTCATTTCGTTGGCATATCCGAGCTCCAGACTGAAGATCTGGCTGAATATTTGGCGAAAGGCGTTCTGTGATTGGTATCTTGCCTCCAACATAAGAAAATTTCTTTCGTGGGCCTCGATCGTGGTTTTGTTACACGTTCGCAGAGCTGTTTTTGTGAGTGCATAACGCTTCCGTTTTTTGTGATACACGTACCGTTCCAACGCCTTTTAGGGTTTTTGCATGCGCTGAGCATTTTGAGACAGGAACAAGTGGGTGTTGCCATTCGAAAATTTCGAATTTCTCTACCTATAACCGTAACTGTGAGTGCCACTTTGTTGTCGTTCACAGAATCCCGAGCTCATACCTCTGAATAACTATATCTCAAATCTCATCTCGATCGGTTTAACGGAACGGCCGCTAGAGGTCCATATATCGGCCAAGTTTTTTTATGACCACCCTGTATATCCCATTTATGCGATGATATCTCGCCAAATGAAGAGATACTATGCCAAATCAGTCAACCAAGTAAATTTATCACAGAGTGGTCATGTGAATACTAATCGACATGTTGGTCACACGTTTGAAGCTCCTCTCTCTCAATAGGAATGATCAGATTAGTCTAATTATATTTCAAGTCTATAAGGTACAAGCTATAATCTCTACCATTTAGGCGGCGAATTTAATTACATAAAACTTTCAAAGCACGTGTAACAGCTAACTTTGTTTAATCCCATGATGTAACTCGTTCTTTGTACAATTATTTGAGCAAAGAAACATAAACCACGAATAAAATTATCCAAATAATTCAAACAAAGGAAGAAACAGATTCAACTTTTAATGTTCACATTAAAGATTAAAAGTAGGTTTCTGAAAAAACGCGTATTTTACCAGCATAAATCAAAAACATAAATGTAATTAATAGATTGGTAATAGATCCTAGTTGAAAGTCATAAAACACACACACGTCTTATTTAAAATACATAAAGAACATATTTTGCTGACAAAACAAATATTGTTAGGTCATCGAAAGTTTAGTGAGTAAAATTAAACAAATTTAACTAGAAAAAAAATTTTAGTTTGCGTTTCAAAAATTATGAACGTACAGCAAAATAATAGGGATTCGTAGAGGTGGATTAATTTAAAGTGTACGTATGCACACGAAAATCGACTAGAATATCAATATATTTTTTTAATTATTCAAAATATTATCGAATCTCTTAGCTTTCAAACGATGCCAAGACCTTTCAAATATTCTAAATAGGTTTATAGCTACAAGGGTTTTCATTCGGTACTGTCACCATGAACTGACATGTTTCCTAAGCTTAAAACTCGATTTCTGAATAACTGGGTTTTTGCAATAGGATGATTTGTTTAAGACGTGGTAACTCCAAAATGAATTCGCCTATTATAATTATTTTTGTATTATTATTATCTATATAATACAGTGGATGTTTTAAGCATCAATCAGAATATTTAGTGAATAAACTAATTTTTAATTGATAGTTAAATGTTGAAATTCCTAAAAAAAGTGGTTTCTTTACACTTTCTTGATTAAAAAATTGCAAAAAAAAAACTCTTTCTTCTAGCAATTTGATGGAGACTCAAAACATGAATAATAATATTAGGAATAATTTCCAACAGGAATCGTCTTTCTAAACAAATTAGAATTTGCGATATCACGTAACAAAAACATGCTTATTAACTATTAGATCTTAATTATACAATTAATTATTTGCACAATCTGATTTTTTCTCCCAGAAATGATTTGAAGAATACACTAATTACCTGTGCTGAAACAACTGGATTTTTAAAGTCAAAATTTTAAACAAAAAATTTTATATTGTGTACGTACACCTTAACGTCTTTTCTCGATATGAAACTGTCTCAAAAATACAATACCTTAGTACAGTGCTAAATAAATAAAACAAATCAAATCGCGCTTAATATGAAACACTTGAAAA
This sequence comes from Metellina segmentata, assembly GCA_947359465.1. Lineage (NCBI taxonomy): Eukaryota > Metazoa > Arthropoda > Arachnida > Araneae > Tetragnathidae > Metellina > Metellina segmentata. Next base: position 69,213,929 of record OX375872.1, on the reverse strand, counting down.
CAGAAACTGTGTAGGCATCTAAGAATAAAACCAAGACGAAAGTGTTTCGAAACGGCGAAATTAACTCAAGAGCACCTATAATATCTACACGTAATTTTCCATAACAGAGATTAAGGAACAGCCTGCTTCATTACGCGAATAAAATGCTCCATTCTCTCTTCTACTTACCAGTAAGTCAAGTATGATATTAATTGACGCGGAAAAATCACATCGGACTAGAACATTCCAGATACATAGAAATACAATTATTCTATTGATTCGCTCCGAAACCCACAGAGAAGATTACCTGGTATATTCTTGCTTCGGTGAAATAATTAATTAATTACTATAGCAATCATTGGAGAGTATGCGATCAATGAAGTAAAGTGATGCATTATTTGGTGAATTCTCGAGTCTATCGAGGCTTTGTGGTCGATGTAGCGTCTATAAGTTGATTCTGTAAAATCTTAGGATTTCAGATGTGCAATTTCATGGAAAACGGTGAGCTTGGTGTTTTATTTTTATCCCAGTTATTCTTCAATTGAATTAAACGATCGTTAAAATAAATGAAATAGCTTGAAATAATTTATTTTTATTTTTCATAAGAAAAGTTAATTAAATTCATTACTTTTAACAATAACTACATTAGATCATAATTACTAAAATAATTTTCAAGTAATGTTTTATAAACCACTTTCGCGATAGGACTGAACCAACTTTCTTTCTCACAAGGAAAGTCCCTTATGATTCATGTATTGCTTTTAAAAATATCTATTTCATGAGATCCTAATTCGTCAAATACTTATGCAATAAAATAATTGTTAAAATAGATAGATTAAGCTTAAAATAATTCATTATTTTTTGTCATAAGGAAATTCACTTATGATATTCCCATATTGCTTTAGCAATACCATTTCATCAAATCCTAGTTTCTAAATTATTTATACCGAGTAACCATTTAAAAATAAATTAACTAGACTTAAAATAATAAGCTTTCTTTCTCATAAGGAAAGTAGCTATTTTCCTTTTTTAAATAAGAATATAACATATAATTTTCTTAGGAAGTATTTCTTACGTTTATAAATTACGGTTATAGTTTAGAAGATGCATCACAAATGTTAACGTTACGTAAAAAGGTCATTTATTAAAGAAAAGAGTTATAATTATATCGCTAAGAGATTTTCTTGAAATCATTTTGAGTCAAAACACTAAAAGCAATTACTAATGGATATTCATAGTAATGCAGTTGAACAGAAATGTGTATCTAGTTTATAAAAACACTTTGAAGAATATCACTGTTACTATCTAATATTTATGTGGTTGAAACATTATTATAAAAACTATTCAATTTCAAAACATTAACCATTAGATAATTTTCTGGAAATGATTAATGAATTACACTATTGAGAGATAAATTTAACATATGTTATAAGTTAAATTTTTCTAAGAGTAGTATTCCCATAGAATGCTTGCAGTACCTTCAAATTTGAGCAATTTAAGGTTTCTAGACAATTTCTAATTTTAAACAAAATGTACTTGCATGCAGTGTATCACATTTAGTTTTCATGGTTGTACAGCTTTAGGTACTTAAGTCCTCGACTGTCAGCAAATTCTAAAATTAATGTTATTATTGTGCTTGTAATTTATGCAGTGTTATTGCAAATGCGGTAGTAAGCAAGAGTATTCTGAAAGCTCATTTTAATCCTTTGGTGGTTGTCATTAACAAAACTAATCTGATCTTGATGGACGAGATATCTCGTTATTAGAGTAAACTTACCAGATCTTGATCTCGTCCCATAAAGCAATTGGCACTATCTTGATTACGAGATATTCCGTCACTAACAAAATTGACTAGATGTTGATGGACAGGATATATTGTTGAAACCCCTTGCAAAGTTACTAAGCTTAACTTTTTTTACAAAACCTGCGTTTATCAATTAAAATGTCAATTATTGGTTTCAAGAGAAACCAACTATTGGTAGATTATATATACGAGGGTTGTTCAATAAAGAATGATCATAAATTAATAAAAATAATTACCTGTACTAATCCTCCAAATTCTCAAAATACTCTCCAATACATGCAATGCACTTATCCCACCTCTTTTCCAGTCTTCAAACACATGCTGGAAGCTATTTCTTGACAGATCCTTCAAAATCGCCCACGCAACTTTTACCACTGCCTGTGATGATGAATATCGCTTTTCCCGGAGGTGTTTCTTCAAATTCGGGAAAAGAAAAAAATCGCACGGATATCCGGACTATATGGAGGATGAAGAACACTTATGACATTGGTTTTTGAAAGATCTGATGATTTTTCAAGGCGAAAACAAAATTTCAATGCAGTATATTGCACTTCGCGTGTCACATCCATTTTTGCCGTAAGCGAAAGTAAAACTAGGTGTTCTTGGCTAGCTGCCAAGGCCTCAGCAATGACGTCATGACCGTGAAACTTGCGCTTTTTATTCGCCACTTATCCCGCTACACATTCAATATGGATTTTTTTTGATTTTTTAATCACCTTTTAAAAAATTATGATCATTCTTTAATAAACAGCCCTAGTACTCCAGTAGAGTTTCAAAGTAAAATATAATAAAATTTATTGTTTAAACAAGCAAGCTAAGAAGTATAGGAAACGAATTACTACAGTAGACGATGGAATGTATCTGACTTTGCAGACAATTTATAACCTGGAAAGTCTGTTACAAGTGCCCCTTAAATTTATTTAAAACTTGTGGCCGGGGAAAGCCACTGGGTTCTGTTGGGATAAGAAAATGGAATGCTAGTGAGCCAAAATTTAGTGTAACATCTTTAATGAGATCTAAGTTACACACAACACACATATTAAATTTAGTTAAGAGTTAGGGATACAGAAGACCATGCGTCCGCGCATGGGAAACTTGGCTCTCGACTGCCTATTTCATATTGCTAACCGTCAGAGGGAGACACTGTCATTAGCATAAACATGGGCGCTACAGACTCCCCCTCTGGTCCCGATGACGTCCCGGTGAGGAGACCAGGATCGGAAAGTTCTGCAGTGGTAATGGTCAAGTTCAAATTCTTTTGGCTTTCCGGGGAAAACGACCAGTCCGGGAAGCAGTTCCTGAAGGACTTGAAAGTTCTTTATCTGAGTTCGAGTTCCCAGGTACATTGGGTGGTCGACCTCTCTTACGAAGAGGGGCTACTGGAGTAGTGTCAATGTCTCTGAAGGGTGTGAGAGCAGAGACATGGTAAGTCGCAAGTGGCTCACATGGTTTATCAATACTGGCTATGACATAAGAAGTGGGGGACTTCTGAGTGAGTATTATGTATGGTCCGTCTCGTTTGGGCATAAATTTTGCTGTCTTCTTATGTCGGGCATTACTTAGAGGATGTAGATTTATCCAAACCTTGTCTCCTTGGGAAAAGTACACTTGACGACGGTTTTTGTCGTACTGTCTTTTTCGTTGATCTTGTTTACCTTCGATTCGTTCTCTGATGTCTCGAGAAAGGGTTGCGAATTTTCTTAGGTAAGGGGTAATTTCAGCAACAAAGTTGTCATTTTCGATGACCGATGTGAAATTTTGCACCACATCGTCAACTGTGCGTAGTTCTTTTCCATATGTGAGGAAAGCAGGAGTATGTCCAGTGGTTTCACAAACTGCAGTGTTCATGGCAAAGCGTATAACGGATAGTTTTGAGGGCCAGTTATCGTGTTCGTCTCCAACCAGAATAGCGAGACGTGGCTTGAGATCCCTGTTTTTACGTTCCACTGGATTTGATTGAGGAAAATAAACGGGAATCAAATTTTGTTGAATGTTGAGGGTGAAACAAATCTGCTGTAACACCGCGCTGACAAACTGAGTTCCGTTGTCGCTGATTATTCGTCTAGGGATCCCATGTCTCATGAAAACGTCTTCAATAAGGCTCGTAGCACACGCACGTGCCGTGGCTTGAGGAAGAGGAAATAACTCAACCCACCTTGTGGCACAGTCTTCAACGATAAAAATCCACTGCATGCCTGTGTCACTGCGTGGCAATGGTCCAAAAAGATCAATGGAGATTGTTTCGAAGCGCTGTGAATGGACGGGGGTTCTCAACAGTCCAGCTGGTTTCAAGTTGGTAGCCTTGTAACGAATACAATCAGGACAATTTTTTACATATTCTGATATGTATTTCCGCATTCCTGTCCAATAATATCGTTTGTTGATACGTTGGAAAGTCCCTTCTTCTCCATAGTGTCCAGCCATTGGGTCATCATGGTGTTTCTTCATTATTGCTAAACGTTCTGATGTCGGGATGACTAATTGCGCCTCTTCAGAATCCGCGTCTGGTACGTATCGGTAGAGAACTCCTTGATTCATCAAGAAACCACGCTCAGTCCAGTTGGCGTATTCCTCTGTTTTCAGAGGGGATTCAAAACTTTCAATTATTTTCCTCAAACTTTCATCTTGCATTTGGGAATCTCTCATATCTTTGGAACTTCTTGCGGGCAAGTCCGCAACAACGATGTTGGAAATTTCACATGAAGAACTTTGATCTTCTTTACAAACAGGGCGGGAGAGCATGTCAGCAATGACATTTGCCTTTCCAGGGATGTACTGCACTTTCAGGTTGAAGGACTGAATCTCGAGCGCCCATCTGGCAAGACGTCCAGTTGGAGATTTGAGGCTGAGTAACCACTTGAGGGGTTGGTGGTCAGATGCCACTGTCACTTCGGTTCCCTCAACATATCCTCGAAATTTTTTCAGTGCCCACACAACAGCGAGGGCTTCCCTTTCTGTCGTGGAGTAATTTCGCTCAGCTTGCGACAGCAAGCGACTGGCGTATTCGAGCGGGTGTTCCTCCGGTCCCTCTCCCTGGAGGAGTACTGCTCCTATGGCGTAGCTACTTGCGTCTGTGCGTATACAATACGGACGAGTTCCATCTGCCTGCTTTAACACAGGAGGTGTGATGAGACAGTTTTTCAATTTCTCAAATGCTTGTTGTTGGGCGAATCCCCATTCCCACTGTTGGTTCTTTTTCGTCAGATTGCTAAGGGGTCTGGAAATATCGGCAAAGTTTTGAATATATCTTCGGAACCAAGAGCACGTTTGTAGAAAGAACTGCACTTCTTTCACTGATTTGGGTGGAGGTATTCGCTGGATAGCAGAAACTTTTTCTGGGTCAACCGCAATGCCGTCTGGAGTAACCCAAAAACCCAAATATTTCACACTATTTGAAGCAAAGTGGCACTTTACTCTGTTAGCTCGAAGCTTGAATAGCAAGAGTCTTTCGAATACTGCTTGAAGATCCGAGATGTGTTTCTCGAACGATTCGGACAAAATTATTATGTCGTCGAGGTACGTGAGTGTCAGAATACCGTCAAGACCATTGCGAAAACGATCCATTAATCTCTGGAACGTTGCGGGCGCGTTCCGTAATCCAAAAGGCATCCGTTTGAATCGGTATGTTCCGAAAGGGCACACAAATGCGGTTTTGTCTTGATCATCTGGATGGACCTTGACCTGGTGATATCCTGACCTAAGATCTATGGTGGACATATAGGAGGTTTGTTTTGCTTCGTGTAGGAGGTCATCCATACGAGGAAGGGGATAGGAATCTTGAACAGTAACTGCATTCAATTTCCTATAGTCAACACAAAGTCGCACTTTTCCATTTGGTTTTGGAATAAGAACCACGGGAGATGCATAGGGAGATTCGCATTCCTCTATTATCCCGTCTTCCAAAAGCTTGTCTATTTCTACTTTCAGGATTCCTTTTTTGACAGGGTTCATCCTATAGGGGGGCACTGCAACAGGAAGATGATCACGCGTTGTGATTCGATGTTCCATTAAAGGTGGAGGCTCTCCCCCTGGTTGAAAACATGTTTGATTTTTCTGCAGGAGAGAATTTAATTGGTGTTTTTCCACTACCAAGTGTCCTCTATCTTCATCCTTTCGAAGGGATGTATCCAATAAGGATGTAGCATGTGTTGCCACTCGTGTAAGGGAAATAAAACTGTTTTTCTTTTGTGGGGTTTCAGAGAAAAACCATTCATTTTGTTGAAGATCCAGAACTACCCCTGCTGCTTGGAGGAAGTCCTCGCCCAAAAGAGTTCTGTTTCCTTTGGCTTGTTTTAGGACAAGAAGTTCTGTTGGGATCACCTTACCATTGATGCCAATGTCAACCACAGTACTGAGGACATCTGTTGTTCTCACGCAGCCATCAGCAAGCTTTAAATCAACCTTCCTGTCCTCAAAATGCAGACCAAACTCCTGGAGACGTTTGTACAACTTTTCTCCAGCCACGGAACAAGTCGCACCTGTGTCTGCACACACGGCAGCCTGTTGGTTGCAAATTGTGATCTGGATAAGGCTCAATGGGTGTCTCAATGTGGAACAACTGTGAAGTTCCAGATGGTTAACATTTGGCGATTTCGAATAGTCATTCGGTACGGTTGGATTGCAAGTGCTGCATCTTGATTTAATAACTCCTGGGCAACCACATCCATAACATGCTATGGGAGGTCTGATTTCTTCGTTTTGAAGTTCAGAGGTTCTTTGGGCTCTGTCTTGACTAAAAGGATACTGTTTATTTCTGTTAGCACCTCTACCATCTTTAGTCTTGTCCCAATTTGGGCAGGTTCCTTTCATGTGTCCTTCAAATCCACACGAGAAACAAGTTACTTTAGCTTTGGACTTTCCGTTGTCCTGTTGTGTCCTTGGATATGTTCGTTTGTCCTGCTGCACTTCACGGTTGTTGCTGACCCCTCTCCAATCCCGACGCTGGGCCTTGCTATCCCCCTGCGCTGGAGGATTTGGAGTTCCATTCCACAGTTTATTTTGCGTCTTGGGAGCAAAATCCTTTCTGTTATTTGGTCGAACCGTTTCATAGTCGTCCAGCTTCTTCACTAGATCTTTTACTGTTTTTATCCGAGTCCACTCATCGATGAAATGTTCTCGAATCTCCTGAGGAACACGGCGTTTTATTTGATCTGCAATCATCAGATCAGAGAGTCCGTCGAAAGTGGTGATTTCAAGACCCGAAATCCAACCCTGAAAATAGTTCCTCGTTTCATATGCGAAATCTGTCCATGTGCTTTCTGGACTTTTTGCATGTCTCACGAATGATTGACGAAATTTCTCTGGAGTTAACTTATAGCGCTTGAGTAGAAGCTGTTTAACTTGTTCATAATCCTGGGAAACTTCTTCAGCTTCCCTGGCAATAATTTGAGCAATATCGTATGGCAACAATCCAATTAAATGTGCTGCCCAGAATTCTTTAGGGATTTCAGCTCTCCGGGCTTGCCTTTCGAAGATGACGAGGTACAAACTAACATCGTTTGTTGCAGGATCAAATCGTTGAATAAGAGTCTGCAAATCCAGTTTGGGTTTGGCTGAATGTGGAACTTCATTCTTTTCTATGGAAGCTGACGTTCGAGCCGCTTCTTCCTGGAGTCTCAACTTCTGTAGCTCGAATTCGTAACCATCCTTCCTCTTTCGCTCTTCGAACTCTAAATCTACTTTTCTTTCTTTCTCTTCCTTGATTTTTGCTTCCAGTTCCTGTCTCTCAGTGATAATACGCTGGAGTAAGTTCTTTACAAATTCTTCTTCGTAAGCCGGACTCGAAGTAATAATCGTTCTTAATTTGATAACTGTATCGCTATCATCAGAATGTTCCCCCATCTCTAATGCCAGACCGACCAGATCGCATTTTCTTGCTTTACCGAGGAATGACATTTTCCTTATAGTTCTGTTGTTCAGAGTCACTTTATATTTTTACCATTAAAAATAGTATAAATAAAATGCACTAATTTAAACGGAATATTGCATCATTAAGCCCAAATACTTTCAATTGAACATCTAAAATGTGTGTAAAAGTTCTAAATTTGTATAATAAACACTTATTCAAAATCCTCAGAACAGTGACAATATTTCACTGAAATAACCTTTGGTAAGAAATATAAGGTTAACAATAACACTATTATTAATACGTTCGCAATATTGTGACATTAACAAATATTTTATGCAAGAATGAGTAACAATGACAGTAAATGTATACCAGTTAACATATATGATCAAACTAAAATCCTAAATTTTATAATGCACAATTGTTAAAACAATAGAAATTCAATTGGTATTTTATACACAACCCCCAAAAAACTTTCATGTAACCGAGCTCTGAAATACCAATCTCCCCAAATGTGTGAACACACACAACAAAAACAAAAATCTCTCTTTCGCGAAGCAAATAACGTTCGTCAAGAAAAAATCCTCCTTCAAAATGCACAATTATAAACAGAGCACCCGAAAAACCATAAACACCTTCTCTTTCAATTACAAGGTCACAGGAGTGCAATTCGAACGAATGAGTAGTCCCTCTTACTTTACATGTACATTGTCCCTGAGCATCTCCTTGATCACGTGATACTCAAAACTAGATACCACATAAAATTACAAATGTGTACTTCATAATACTAATTATTACTCCAATCATTCTTAAATTTAAAAAATACTATAATACATAAATTTAAAAAATACTATAATACAACACTATATTATATTTTTTTCCTTTTATGAAATGCACTAAAAACCTATTCATAAGCTTTTAATTCGAAAATGAATCGTTAAGATCACACATAAAATATATCTTATATCATCAATATACAAGAAAAAAATTGTTTCCTGTCTACTAAACCAAAGAATGATACTTTCAAGGTCCGAATAATTTCCTATCCGATAAGCAAGAACATTTAAATTTCAAATCGAAATTAGAATGTTTTATTTAAAAAAAATATCATAGCTTAAAAGATAATTAAAATCTTAAAAGATTGTTAGATATATCATTTTTGGGACAAATTTTCAAAACTCAAACAAGTAATTTATACAAGATATAGCCTTTTGGTAACAGGATGTTACTTGAACACAAAGGAATGCATTATTACTACAGAATGGTTTCCCAGTTTGGCCTGGCGAAACAAAAGGTAAACAGAAAATACCTGTTATCCATAAGCGGAGACTGATGGTCCGTACAGCACAGAAACTAACCTGTTTCCATGTGCTTAGCAAAATCCAAAACGGTTGAAGGATTCTTCAAGCGACACCTTTGTCCTAAGTGCGCATTATCTGAAAAAATTACCGAGCCAGGAGCCAAGTTAAAATTTTGACCTCAACAACGCATTCTAACACACGTTGGGCGTCAGTTTGTGGCCGGGGAAAGCCACTGGGTTCTGTTGGGATAAGAAAATGGAATGCTAGTGAGCCAAAATTTAGTGTAACATCTTTAATGAGATCTAAGTTACACACAACACACATATTAAATTTAGTTAAGAGTTAGGGATACAGAAGACCATGCGTCCGCGCATGGGAAACTTGGCTCTCGACTGCCTATTTCATATTGCTAACCGTCAGAGGGAGACACTGTCATTAGCATAAACATGGGCGCTACAAACTAAGGAAAAGCTGCAGCTTTGTAGATACAATAACTCTTTGAACTTGAAATATACCGTATTTTAAACCATTGAAAAATGATAGAATCAGTTTTAAAGCACAAGTCCTCGCAGTTTCAATATCCAAGGAAACAATATTAACGCATAGAAAGATGTTTTATATAAAAATAATGTATTTAATATTCTTGTATCTGATCTTTTATTTCATTGCATGATTCACTTTCTTAATATTTCAGGTTTCAAAATCATGAGTTCTCCAGGTTTTACAAATAGCGTTGGTGCTGTATGTAGATCCTTCTGTGTGTACAGTAGAAAGTCGATAATCCTAGTTCCAAGTAACAGTGTTATCAGAGACGAATTTGGTACCCAGTTTTTAAGATTTAAATAATGCTTTGAACATGAATGCTCACTTTGTCCAAAGAAGCAAGATAGTGTGCCAAACATAAGATTTAAATTTTTTTAAGATTGTTAAGATACATAACTCACGCTAAAATGTACTATCTATATAAATAAGAATGGAGTGTTTGTTTGTACATTCAATATTTTCGACGCATTTCAAGTTTTCTATCCGTTTTGGACCCTTCTGATGCCGAATCCGCCTTTTTCTCGTTTGGTGTCTGTCTGTCTGTCTGTCTGTCTGTCTGTATGTTGTGCCCTATACACGTCCACGCGGTTTAAGATATTTTCATGGAAATTTGCATACAGAGAGTACTTATCTTGATTTAGTGAGTGGAATTGGTTGCGAAAGTCTGTCTGTCCGTCTTTCTGTTCTATGCTCGATTTTGTGTTTGTGTGTTTGTGTCGCCATCACGTGAATTGTATTCCAGATATTTGATTGCATTGTATTTTATTTTATACATTATCTAATAATATAGTGAATGCAATATTAAACATTTCTTTATTGTTATATTTAGACGAGTTTCATGCTAAAACACCTGAGTAAGTATACTTAAATCAACCATAATTTGGTAGTTTTGGAAAAATTGGAATGTCTATTGAATATTACGATTAATTCGATTGCTTTACCAGTACTGCTAAAAAAGTAATTATTCTTCAAAAAATTATTTTTTTTATGGAATTTCATTTCTGATACGTCATTTATTTCGAGTCTTATTTTTATTCTTTGCGCAATGAAAACGATTTCCGAAAATTTGGGACAGACGATATTTTTCAATGAAACGAGAATGAACACGATCGCGCGAGCAGTGATATTTTTCAGGTTCTTTCGCTCTGAATTAATTTCACATTTCTAAATTTTGTACACTTTTAGTTGTAAGTTGTGGCAACTGTGCGAGATCAAGAGATAAAAATGAATCACAAATTAATATCTTTGGAACAATTTTTTACGACATCTTTTATTTTGTTTTACTTCGCTGTTTCCTGTTTTAAATATTTATTATTTTAATAAATGTGTTTTCCTTCTCATCACACCCAACAGCACCACAAAGTATTAGACTTAAAAATGTTAGGTAAGTCAGTATAAATTTTCAGTAAATTTTAAGTGTAGTTATGCCGTTATTTAAAGAATAATGCCGTTATTTAAAGAATAATGCCGTTATTTAAAGAATAATGCCGTTATTTAAAGAATAATGCCGTTATTTAAAGAATAATGCTGTTATTTAAAGAATAATGCTGTTATTTAAAGAATAATGCCGTTATTTAAAGAATAATGTCGTTATTGAAATAATAATAATGTTTAAAAATCCAAACTAGAACTTTTTCCAACATTAAAAAATTCGTTGTAGTAATGACAGGAGAAGATTGCAAAATTTCACAATGTCGCATACCGGAGGCAAGAGTGCCACAGGTAAAAAATTATTGTTTTGTTGACTATGAGTGCGAGAGCACTCGCCGTAAATCGTAATTTTAATTAATTGAGTTGCACATGAAAACAACTTAAGAAAGGGAATTCTAAATCTTCCTATAAATCGTCTTTTATAGTAGTAACCTTAGTATCACCTTTCGTCTTTTTGAGCTTTGTCATACAGCAATTGTGCGATGTATGTGAAATGTATTACATGAATGGATATGCATGTGTAGGATTTGTGTCCAAAGTAAGTTGTAGAAAATATAAAGATGGCGAAAGGTGTTAAAATAAATTTTTACTCTACAAAAAACGTAAGTCATTATATATTTTGATTATCTCTTCAATCTAGAGTAAACGAATTCAAACCGAGTAAGGTCGGGTATTTTGCTAGTATAATTATAAAATTAATACATACCGTGATACAAATATGAATGTAGATTATTCTTAATCCTAGCTTTATGAATCTTTATTCATGTAGTAACATGAAGCCCAGTAATACACTGCTGGCCATCCAAAATGCAACACCAAGAAGGACAAGAGATATCAATGCCAAATTTATTAGAGAGATAACACACAGTACAAAAGTTAAATGATTGAAAATACACCCTCCTGCAAGGTGAAGAAGACGATGAAATAGGTATTGAGTATTGCCATCATGGCTGGCAATAACCGCTGGTATACACCTCGGCTTTGTATCAGAGAGGCTTTGGATGTATTGTTGGGGTATGGCAGCAAATGCTGCTTCCACACCTTGCCAAAGTTTATCTGGGGTAGCAGCGAGTGGTGTATGTATGGCCAGTCGTTCTCAAATCATCGATAAGACGTGTTCGATAGGCGTTAGATAGGGAGAACAGGCAGGCTAATGCAGCAATGCAATCTGGTTGGCAAAGAAGAAGTCTTGAGCATTGCGTGTGTTGTCCTGTTGTAATGTTGCCCTGGAGGTAAGAGAGGACAACAGGCTCCAAAACCTCAGAGGTATAGCGTTGGCTGGTCATTGTACCTGCGATGCGTGCTAATGGTGTGTGAATCTAATACCACTCCAAACCATAATACCGGGTACAGGACCAGTATGGCAATCCATAAGGCAACAGTTAAGCAACTTGTCTCCACGGTGTCTCCAGACTCTTATTCGACCAACTTGATGTTGCAGGCAGAAGCGTGATTCGTCTGTAAAAGCAATGTCGTACCATTCGGTTGTCCATGTCCGCCGTTCAACCCACCATCGCAGACACAAACGCCTGTGGTTTTGAGACAAAGGTAATCGCAGCAGTGGACGCCTTGCAGTCATTCCACTGTGCTGCAAACAACGTCAAATGAGACGTGAGGACACCGATTGTTGTGCAACAGACCGTATTTGTTGTGATATAGTTCCCGATGTGGCAGAGCGTTTCATCACTGTCATACGCACAATATGCCTGCCATCACGTGGTGTGGTGCGATGAGGTGGGTGCAATCGGTCCCGTTGGTCAGTCGTTCCGTCCTGCATTCATTTATTACAGATACGGAAAGTTTATACCCAATTTCAATAGGCAACATTTCTCGGTCGAACTCAAAGCGTACTCGAACGACGCTCGTATTCTTCTATGAGGCATACTGAAGCTGCTCTTGCAAAACAACCACACGAAAGAACAATTACAGTACTTCAAAACTGCATTCTGTTCTCCCTTGATAAAGCGCTTGTAGGTGGCGCTACAGGCTCCCATGATGTGCGCCTGCGCTGAAATGCTAATCACTTGCATATCCTATCGTGGTTAACGCATGGTGCGATTTTCACGCGTTTTGGATGCTTCCTTCATGGTGTTGCATTTTGGGTGGCCAGCAGAGTATTTTCGGTATTTCGAATAAACTGTTTTCTGTTGATTAATTAGTATTATCCAAATGTCTGATGATTCGATTTAGCCTCGGTCCACATTACCTCGAACAATCAAGGCTCTACTGTACTTCTATCAAAATTAAAATTTACACTTCTAAATTTATCAATTATGTTTCTATTTTATACAAGCTGGAAGAGAGAATATTTAATAGTTACGATTGATAGTTTTATCAAAAGTAATTGTTTTTTACTAACAATATATAAGTACATTAAAACCTTGATTATTCGAGGTAATGTGGACCAAGGTCACTTCGAAAAACTTGAAACTCAAATAATATGCACGTAGTATCTCAAAACAGCATTTACGAAGTACATATATTTACTTTACTACACGTTATTGCTACTGAAAGAATCGTAAACTGTTCATTGCTCTAGTTATATGAATCTTTCAGTAGAAATAGTAGTGACATGTAATACAGTACATTTTTTTCTGTATTTCGAATAGGCTGTTTTTTGTTACTACGTCCGTATCATCTCAGTGTCTGACAGTTCAAAGTGGCCTCAAACACATTACACAAACACAGTACACATTACATTGGACAATCAAGGTTCTACTGTATTTCAATCAAAACTAAAGTTTATATTTTTAAACTTATTAGTCATGGTACACTATTTTCCATAAGCTCAAAGAAAGAAAACTTATTAGTTACGATTGAGTTATATTTGACACACTATTGTTTTTTATTCACAATTATATATAAATGAATACAGTAAAACTCAACTAAACTCCATCAAGGGACACCGACTCAACGAAGGATTTACGGTAAACAAAATTTCCCTCATGTAAAAGATAACAAGATGAGAAAAGGAAACAAAAGTTATCATGCAAAGCAGAAATTTTGAGCTATAAAATGTAAACGCAGGTGCTGCTCTAATAATTATTTTTTGAGGTTTAAGAGGCAATTTAAGTGTTATAATTTTTAAGTGAAAAGTGCTAAGGAATTTTTTTGCACATCAAATTCTGCTGAATTTAAACCTCTTGCTTCAGTTCAAACTCCCTGGAGGCCACAAATCGCACTATTTGTTTTATTTTTCTATATAGCAAGGGGTGATCAGCCAGGCATTTAAGCCAGGCGTTGTAGCGCTGTGTTGCTGGTTCCTTGATGTGTAGATGAGGTGTGATGGGGCAGGTGGCAACCTAGTGGTCCAGGTCTATTTACATGCCACAGATGTAGAGGTCACTACAATGGATACTCATACGAAATAAATGCTGCAGGAACGGGCTATCACCCGTATAAAAGTGTGTGAGCTCTGGGGTATAGATGAGGCGCTTCGTGCAGACCTTGAGAAAGTTCCAAATGTTCTGAAATGGTGAAGTTAAAGCCATCTCTCATGCCAGCTGTTAATGGATGTAGGCTTGAGGGAACTCTTCAGATGAGAAACTGGGATAGAGAGGGGATGCAGGCGAATAAACGCATTACCGTTGGCATTTCTTGCAAGATGAACTGCTGCTTCGTTTCCTTCAACACCATGACGACCTCTGACCCAAGAGATATAAAAGCACGTGAATGGAGCTGCCTCTTCAATGATGGAATGTATTCTCTGTGCCATCGGGATAGTCGTGAGAAGGTTGGTCAAAAGAGTCACTCTGCAGAGACTGTCCAAGAAAATACGTGTGTTTTCTGTGTGCAATTTCGGAGTGCCCAGGAGGATTCTGCGCGGATGGCAAGTAACTCATCTTGGAAAACTGAGTTGTTGACATGCAGTCTTCGTGCCCACTCAAAGATCATTCGGTTGTCCAGGAACACGCAAAAGGTGGTGGTGGTTCAATCCTGGGTTTTAGACACGTCTGTTTAGATTTCGTAGCGTTTTGCAAGGGGACTTAAAGTAACGAATGATGTGTGTTGCGTGTTGGATTCCTGCGAAGTCTGGGGTTTTCGTCTCGAATTGGTGGGAAAAACAGGTTATACTATATGCTGTAGCGGGTCTACAGAGTCTGGTAACAAGAGCCGCAGGCACTTCCTTTTCTGCCAGGAGGTCTATTGGTTATAGACCGGCCAGTAAAAGTACGGCGTCTGTGGAGGTGGTTTTGTAGCCTCTAGTATTACTAGTATTCACCTCTAGTATTACTAAGAGAGAAAGTTCTCTGAACAGTGGCCAGGTGTCTAAAGATCTGGCATTTTGAATTTGTGCCCCTTCAAGCCATTTTATACCAGAGCATTAAGATTTCTCCCCTGATACCCAGCGACTTTGAAGAAAATCTAAGTATTGCCGTAGAAAGATTCACACACATAAAGCATAAGTTATTCATAATCATAGCTTTATGCATCTTTCAGTAGCAATCGTTGTAACATGCAGTGCAGTAAAAGTTTTCTGTATTTATATGTATATATAACAGGAATTTTCTGTTAAACTAAATATAAGTTGCGATAGTACTTCTGCGGCGATATGTGTTTCTGAACGTGACGTCATTTGGTTTGTTTCTTGAATACGATATCAGCACTTCACCAATATGAATTTTCAAAGGAATATATTCCGAATTGAGAGGTGATTGGTGAACAGCAATTCAATTAAATGTAAACGTTGAAAACCGGTGATAAACTACATTTAATGGTAACCTCGATATGTATCATGAGAGAGTATGTGAAAAGCAGAAATAAAATATTTGCAGACCGTGTGGTTTGTTTGTTTACACTAAAAATCTATCTTTAAGGCTTCTTTTTGTTAATATGTGCATGCTATCCGATGTGGCTTCTATCATAACTACCTCGGATAAACTCAAAGCTGCACTGCATTTATAAATAGGCATTCCGGGTGTGCGTTACGTATCATTTAGATTTTAACGAGAGAGTTCCAGAGATGTTTCCAAGCAAAACTTAAACCCTCCTGGTGGTTGTCTAGACGAGATATCTCATCACCAGAAAAACGGACTAGATCTTGATGAACGAGATATCTCATTATTACCAAAACTGACTATATCTTAATGGACGAGATATCTCACCATTAGAAAAACTGACATTATCTTGTCACTATTTGGAATTCAATAGACATTCTTGTTGACGAGATATCTCGTTATAAGAAAAATTGGTCAGATCTTGATGTATGTGCTATATCGCTGAAAGCATTTGGAGTTTTAAGCTTGTTATGAGTGCGTGAAATCTTAAAATGATTATTTTGAGATTTCTTGTCTTCAATTCACTCAGTAACGAGCAAAATTTAATAAGTTTATAAATAAGATTACTAATTAACAAAGTATCAAATCAATACCAGTTGCACTTTTCTCACAGGATTAAATTTTTAACGAGGGAGTTAAAATCTTCGTAAAAATGTTACTTAAAATACCTTACATCATCAAAAACAAAAGTGGGACTCATTTATTAATATTTCCTGTTATTGAATACTAAGAAAAATGTGGCTAGGTGAAATATAATTTTAACACAATATCTTCATTTTAAAAATAGATTTAATCCTTTATTATTATAAGTTATCTTCCAAAAGCATTTTTCATTCTGGGGATTTATTTGTTCTAACTTTTTAATGGATATCTCTCTCTCATTAAAAATTCGCTTTAAGGCGCTCGATATTTTTAGATGATTAATAATACTTCTCTCTCCGGTGAACTAATGACTTAGTATTAAGACGTCTAACTAGAATAGGATGCATCAAAAAAATAACCTATGATTCTGGAAGTATTAATGGAAATGTTGTTAACAAGAAAAGATAAAACTGTTATAGAAAAAATTTTAATGTTGATAAAAATATGTAGCATTTATATCAACTTTAATTTCTAGGAGTATTATTATATCAAATAGTAATATAAGCAATATTTGAAATGCTCGATTTGCAGTACAAATAATTATTCCACCAGGTGGTTGTCATGTCGATGTGTCTAGTCGATAGTAAAACTGACCAGATCATTGTGGGCGAGATAGTTCGTCATTTGAAAAGTTGACAAAATCATGATGGACCAGATATCTCTTCATTAAAAAAACTGCCCAGATCATGATAGACGAGATATCATTATTAGAAGAAAAATGACCCTTGATCGCGTCGTCGTCAAAAACTGAAACGATCTGGACATAACACATTGATGAAATGTCGCGCCATTAACAAAAATGGTTAAATATTAAGGGAGGCTATATATTGTCAAAACCACTTGAAGATTTGAGGATAGATGGTTATTACTCACTCATACATGGCATTTTTATGTAAGGGAATCATTTTGTTTTGTAGTACCTTCTAACCCTTCTTGTGGTGGTCTCGAAGATGTATCTTGTCATGACTTAAAAAAACGTAGGGGAAGGTGGGAAACAGTGTTACACTTTTTTTTATTTTCATATGTAGCATCACGATACGCATATATATGTAGCAAACAAAGCCCTTAGAATGATATTTGATCTCTTACATATCATTAAGGGGGTCCGGGACACATTGAAAAAAAAATTTTATTAATTAATTTAGAATTTAGAATTTTTTTGTACTGTTTACCCATCTAACTAATAAGCAAAATCACAACACAAAATTTTTTCAAAAGTTTTTAAAAATTTTAAATTAAAATTTTTTGAAAAAAAGAGGAGTCATTTTAAATTGCTAAAACTCAAAATATTCTTGATCAAAATTCTTGCAGTAAATTATTCACAAATTTAGAAACTTTAATTTTGATTCAACAATTTAAAAAATATTAATTTAATAAAAAATATTTGAATGAAAATTTTTGAAAATTTTAAGGTACTTCTTTTTTTAAAGTTATATTTTTTAAAGTAAATATTTGTTTCAAATTTGCTGAATCAAAATTAAAGTATAATGTTTGAAAAAGATATATTCCAAATTTCAACCCTTAAACTTTATCGGTTTTCGACTTATAGCAATTTGAATACATGAAATCTTGAAAAAATGTATCATGGAGAAAAACGCATTTAAAGTTTTAAAGACAGATGTTGTTGCCATGACAACAACTGTCAAGAGTGTTAGATTTTCAAAACAACGCACCAAAAAAATTATTATATCTCTAGTTCTAAATAAGATAGAAACATGATTTAGACGTCATTTTAAGCAGAAAAACACAGAGAATTTCTTAAAATAATAAAAAAAATTTCGAAAATTTGTGGATTTTTGTGTCCCTGACCCCTTTAAAACTAAAACGAGTAACATTTATTTCCAGTATTTAATGGCAAATTTTTTTTGGCAGTGATGTACATTGTAACATTGTGCCCCACTGTCGGGGTACAGTGTTACGTTTTAGTGCAAAAGTAAATATAAAGAATGGGCTTTTATTAAAATTCACTTTAATTGAAATATACATATATATAATGATTACTTAAGAAGGTTTTGAATAAAGTACCATTTTTGATTTGTTTAAGTGTAATTGAACAGCTTTAAATGTGAGGAAAACATTAGCAATGATTGTAGCCTACAGTTACTAAGTAGATGATAAAATAAGATTAAGAAATTGTAAACTTATTTTAGATTTTGATAGGAAGTTAAAATTA
This sequence comes from Metellina segmentata, assembly GCA_947359465.1. Taxonomy (NCBI): domain Eukaryota; kingdom Metazoa; phylum Arthropoda; class Arachnida; order Araneae; family Tetragnathidae; genus Metellina; species Metellina segmentata. Next base: position 69,195,433 of record OX375872.1, on the reverse strand, counting down.
CAGGGAAAATCAGCATTTCTGATTTTCTTACTGTCCATTCTGATGGAATTGGGAGAGGAGATTTGGCAATGATTTTTTTTATTTTTCAAATGAATAGACTTCATTCGTTCGTGAAAATTTATAAGGTGAAAATATTCTTTTGACATACAACACTTAAAAAATCAAAATTGTTCCGATTCACAACTTCCCCAATAGAGTGAATTTTATGTTCTTTAAAGTGTCCTTCTTCAACTAAAACGTTATCAACATTGTTAATTGCTGTCATCTGCAGCAATGTCTGATTTCAATTCTGAAAAAGATGTTATCACTATCGGCATAAGGTGGTGAAGCTTCATCCTCTCTCGATGATATCTCGGTAGGCTTATGACTTAGGTTCACTTTGACTAGCTTTTTGGGAATTTCTGTCCTTTAGGGTTTTGTGTTTTTTCCTCTTCAATATTTTACTCTGTAATCATATTTTTAACTGGCGTATCAGTCACGATCCCCAACATTTCACACATCATATATTTTGCAGTTTTTGGTTTGGGCCTTTAGGGAAAGGCCTTACTTTTTAAGGAAATATAATTTTGTTAGCTTGTGAATGTTTCGAATGACTTAACAAAAAAAAATTGCTCATCATGTAAAGAAAGATTGTAAACATCGCATAAAAATATATGCAAATCTATATGGAGGAAAAGCTTTAGGAAAAATTAAGCAATTTCTTTATGTTATCACTCATTTTTATAGTTAAAAATTTGAAAATGAAAAATGAAGAGCTATAAAAATAATAAAATTTACATTGTGAAACATATGCTTGTTTGTAATGTTTTAATTGGACAAAAAAAATTTATGACTATATAATGTGAATTTATATAGATTATCCATTTTAACTCTACAGAACCTAAACATAACTAGCTTTACTACTAAAATATTATTCATTATAAAATAAGCACCACCCATGAATAAAGAGAATTTAATTACAAACACAAATTTAATTTTAACATGCAGATTTGCTTACAGAAATATAACTATTGATGCAAATTCTTCCAAAACACATGGATATTTGGAAAACAAGATGACTAACAAGATTGTAAACAAATTTGAGCTAATTTTGCTTTAATATGAAATTCTCTGTAACACTGTACCCTATTTAACACTGTGCCCCACCTTCCTCTACCAGATCTCGATGGAAGAGATGTGTCGTCATTAAAAAAAGCTGACCAGAGCTTGATATCGGCATCATAAATAAGTTAAATAAATAATTACCAAAATTGATCAGATTATGATCGACGAAATATATCTTTGAAACCACTTAGAGGGTCAAGTAAAACATTTTTATTACTTTTTTGTACTTATTATCTACTGAATTAAAATGGCACTTTTTGGGATTCATCATCAGTCAAACAACCGACTCAGTTGCGTTGCAAATATGAGATCTTTCGGCTACGTAATTTTTAAACTTCCTTGCACTTTATTTTGACATCAGTGGATACGTAATTAAACTGAATAGCCGTTAATGGAGGTCAGAAAATTGAAAGTTAAGTCATGATCGATATCTTCATCTCCGTAGGGCACTGTTTGGTGTATAGTTTTGAGAGGACGCATTATATGATGATTTTTTCGAGTATCTTAATTAAAATACAGTTTATATCTAAAATCAAGTATCTCGAGTTTGGCATCGGCCGCCGTTCTAGTCCACAATTCGTGAACATGCGCAATGTCTGAGCGAAGATCACGTGATGTGTAACGTGACAGTAAAGTATCCCGGTCTATAATTCAAGGTCGCGCTATATGGAAAAAAGTGTTGGATAGAGAGACAGCTGGTAAAATGGCATCTTCAATCACCGTTCACACTAAACTATCTCCATCAAACGCTTATCTTTAGTGTTAACAACTTTTTATGGACCTATGTTTAGCACCAATAACTGTTTATAAAGATAAGTATAGTACTAACATATAGCTATGTATAAACTATTATAACAGCACGGCGTTGCCTTGACAGTTATTTCCGTGGGGTCAGGTGTAACCACTGTTCGCTAACCCCAGGTGATTGCTACGAACTCCCATTTGGTATTGCTTCGCAAACCTGTCTTTAGCTTATTGGATAACTGCCATCATGGCGTTGCCTTGTGTGTAAAAATTATTTATAAAACCATGTTCAGCACCCTATAACTATTTATAAATATAAATTTAGCACTTAATAAAAAATTTTAAAGATAAGTTTAGCATCAACACCTATATAAAGATAAGGTTTGTACTAACACAAATATTTATAATGATAAGTTAAGCACCACTAATTATTTAGGAAGATGAGTTTAACGCAAATAACTATTTATAAAGACAAGTTTAGAACTAATCACAGTTTATAAAGATAAGTTTGATTAAAAGTGTACCACGTCGGACCTTCTTGAAAATCCTAGTGATTCGTTCTCCATGTTCCCATGGAAGTACTGGAGCTCTGCGGCAGTCTATTCCTCTTGTTCCATTATTATAAACTTCCCCTCTTCTGAAGTTATTTCGGAAAATGTCTGGATTCCGCCTCAACAAGCGACTGTATGCATCTAGTATCACCTTCGTTACATCATACATCAAAGCTGATTCAGCCTGTAAACATGTAAATTTGAAATTCACTCATAAAATTAAGAGAAATGCAAGATTTGTTAAGGAAAAAATGAAATTGCATTTGTTTCATGCAAGTCTCATAGATTTATTCAATTTACACACTTTATCAATTTTCTAAGATTTGTTCATCCAAAAGAAAACCCCAAATCATTATTATTTTGCATGTCTGAGCAAAATGGTAATTTTTTTCATTATTAACGATAGTAAAAATATTTTTTTAAATCCCAATAATTATCAATTAACAGCAGCATTTAAGCATAACATTACTACGCTGCCCTATAGAAAAAATAAATCCCAGATATGCTAAAAAATTAGTATCTTTATAGAAATTATTAGAGAGAGGTATTAAAATTAGAGAAAAAGCTATATTTGTCTGTAGTATAATTATACTTAAAAAGAACGATAATGTTTCACACAGCTATCTTTATTTTCATAATATTTTACAATTAAGTATTCACAAATATGTAAAACGCTAGCGGGAAAGTGCTCTAAACCGAGTACAATAAAATAGACAATAAATGTGAAATATATATATATATATATATATTTGGTAAACGGGATATTATTAAACCTATTAAGAAAGAGCAAATCCCATTGCATGGAATTGATATCAACCATATTAAGAAACATTTGCACAAAACTGAAAATTATATTTATGTTTATATATGGTATTTGTACTTCATATACTCCAGAGTCATAATGGTTTACTAGTTATATGTACATAGTAAGGTTGCAACACAGGAAATCACAATTCCAAAATGTCTTGGTTAAGCTACTATTACCGCATTTTACCATTATTACCAGTACCGCATTCCTACAATTATTGCTTCATACAGTATGATCAATATTTGGTTAATATACTTTCTTTTGAATTGAGGTAAGATTTGAATATCGAACGAAAGATTGATGCAACATTGTAATAAAACAAGCATTCAAAAAATAACAGTGCTTACCATTCCTATCAGTACTTTTGGGCCTTATTTTCAGTACTTTTATATGAACAAATAAAAGGGCCTTCGTGGCACAGTGGTATGCCTACTGCGCTAGTAATCTGCATGACTTTGGTGGTTCTGGTAAGATTCCTTTCAGGATACATTTTTTTCTTTGGTGTGTCAGTAACACTTCCTTTGTATGTGTATGTCCATTACTTGATATTGTCTTCCATCTGTTTGGCGCAGCATGACCAAATATGGCACTTTGCTCCATAAAACCTGACCAACCAACAAACTGCATAAATGAAAGTGGAAATGGTAAAATAATGTCGAACTAGAGCAACACAACGGGCTATTAGCAATGGTCCTGTATTAGTCTCCATGGGATGGATGGATTTCAGGGTTTTATGGTGCCAAGTCCAAATGCTGACAAGCTACGCCACCAATACCCATGGAAAAGACCACGCAATTTTGAACCGCGGTCAGATGACGAGGTCACACCTGAGATGGCACCCCACTCTCCAAAGTTCCACACCGCGCCAACTTGAGGACATTTGAGGCCACTAAAGATTTAAAGTGCACCAGTGCATCTTTGATTGGACCTAGTTTGAACTACATCTGATAGCTAATCCCTCACGCTTCCAACCGGTCTGCAGCGGCCTGCAAATCCAAGCAGATAAATATATTCGATGTAATACTGATGCAAAGAGGATATTTCAAACTGAACTACCTAGATATGAGCTTTACCATGACCATGTACAGATTTAACGTGGTCCAGTTCCCGTTTACACGACGATCTTTGGTTGGATTTAGTTTCGAACTCGCAACTCTCCAATTGATAATCCCTTAATCTTCCAACCGGGATACCGCGGCCCACATATGAAAGCGGATGAAGATAATCGATGTAATACTGATGAAATAAGGATATTGAAAACTGAACTACTTCGATATGAGCATTACCGATATGTATTGAGTCCCGGCCCCAGGCCATCTGTTTGGATCTAGAGACCGCCATGCTGGTACAAAGTATCGAAAATCAGGACTAGTTGGCTGCAATATTCGAAATCCTGTGACGTTTATGGCCCCAAATTCTAGGACTTGATTGTTTAAGTATTCGTCCATCACCTAAGGGAAAAGAGCATTTATAAAAATCACGATTGAAAATCGATGGAAGCATAAGGCATCGATTATGCAATAAACTGGTTTGGATACTGTTGGTCATAAACTAGTAGGAGCATTAAATAACAATAAATAATATAGTTATAGTGACATTTATCACTAGAGAGCACGGTAAAGAAAGTGAGCAAAACACCTTTTGGATGTTTTTCCGGAATGGGACATTAAAATTCCATCATAGGGTATTTTTAAAATCGCGGCGCTCTGAATAACTATGTCGAAGCAGGGATGTTTAGATTGATGGTTTCTTGTAAAATAGCCAATGCGTGAGTGAACATAGTTTTGTGGGTTTTTTATGTGATTTGTCTAAGTTATTACTTGTGTTCAAGAGTAATTGATAATTTATATACCGCGGGTTGTAAAATGTTTCTGTGCAAATTTGCTGACATCGATTTTAAAAGTAATAAGAAGTCACAAAACTTTTTGTAAAATGTCGAATAAGTGAAACTGAGGGATGTGAAATCTTTCTAAGAAATTTTTCTGACAAAGTAGGAAGAAGACAAATTTTTAATTGTAAGATGTTAAATAATTGCAAAATATTACATGAAATGCATTTATCAAAGCAAATTGTTTTGACATTTGTTCTAATTATCAGTTTATAATTTAAACTAACGTTAATACGCAAAGATTCAAAAGACAAAGAAACTTGAGCCATCGAAAGTAAATAAGAAATATGCTGAATTATTCTACATGCATGACCAATTATTTCACGAAAATTCATATCTAGTGTAATATGCATATGGAGATTGTTTTAATAACACAAAAGCGCGGATTGTCAAATGAAATTATGGAAATAATATATAAATAAATGTGAAGATGAACCCGTATCGAAATAAGGATTTTATTCTAAAGAAAAGCATCTTTCCACCAGATTTATTTTAAGGAAAGGATCAATTGAATATTCCCAAGGAAATTAGCAATTAAATCTTTCCAACGATTATATTCTAAGAAAAGGAGCAATATATATATATATATATATATATAACCCATAGAATCTATTCTAAGGACACGAAAAATTGAGCATTTAAATTATCCTATTGCCAAGGAAAGGTGAAGTAAAATACTTCCAAACGATTATATTCTAGGAAAAAACGCAATAGAATCTTTGCAACGGATTCTATATAAATTATATGAGTACTAGAGTCTTTAGAAAGTATCGTATTTGAAGTAAACAATTGAATTTTTCCAAAACGTCTAGATTTGAAGGAAATGAGCGATACAGTCTTTTCAACTGATTCTAGTGCAACAAAAGTACCAGTAGAGTTTTTGTAACGGATTAAATTTCAAGGACCGTTGGAATAGAATCTTCAAAAAGTATTATATTACAAGGAAATGAGTAATAGAATAATTCCAAAGATTCTAATCAAAAGAAAGGATCAATAGAATATCTCTCTTTCCAAATGATTCTATTCCATGGAAAGGATAAATAGAATTGTTCCAAAAAACGATTCTGTTAGAAGAAGAAAGATCTAATAGGAATCTTTTTATAGGTTGAAATGATCCACGCATTCTTTGAAAAATCAATGGTTATTTATATTAAGTGTGCTTAGGGATACAAGCAAAAGTATACTACTCAGAAATCTTGAGACGTTCAGAGAATTACAAACCATTTCAGTAAATACTTACCAAGCTCGTCAGGAGAAAATGATAATTCCTTCTACCCATATATATGTCGCGCACATGGTTGACTATAATCTTTCGAGCAGTATCTGCGCTACAATCCAGGACGACATACTTGAGGCTCTCTCGCTCCTTCGACTCCAATGAATGCAGGAAGGCATTGGCATCAGAGGCATTAGCTATGCGCTTCACGACTTTGACTTCCAACTTGTAATTATCCGTTGTCAAGCGAAAGATATGCTGGAGTTTCAACAAGCCTAGAAAGAGAATAAGTTGGGAATGATGAAGATAACAGTTTTATTTGGAAGTTGTGTGGACGAAGACACAAAGTAATTACCAATCGTTGTTAGGCCGTGATTATTCTTACGCTATTTTTCTTGTACCTGCTTCGTTGTTGAGAAGTCTAATATTTTAATTTCCGAGTCGAAATCTATAAATCCAAAATCTGTATTAATTTCTTTAAAACGCATTGTGGGAGTTCAGCTCTCTTACGGAAGAAATACAAAAATTGTTGGATTGTTTTCTTTTCTTTTGTCTACAGTATTGGGAATATTCTACATCGTTGACTGTTTTTATAATCTATAATTTAAATAATGTAGGATGATGTTTAATGTAAAATGTGTGTTATCATTTGTTGTTATAGTTTCTCGTTTTGCTGTCTTTTACTATTATTTGAACATGCGTAAATTATGGGTGACTTGTGCGTTCAATTTTTTTTCCGGTTTTGTAATAGCTATTGTAGTTTTCCCTTCACTGTTCTATTCATACTATACATCATTGTTGTCATTTTGATTACCCCTTAAATTAATCTTAACCCTCCAAGTGGTTTCGATATATTTCGTCAATCAAGATCTGACTTTTGCTAATGACTAGATACCTTATCATCGTAATCTTGATGGCGAGATATATCGTTATTAAGATATTGTAGATTTTTAGACGAGATGTGAAGGGTTGGTCAGTTTTCTCCTAATGAAGAGCTATCTTGTCAATCAATATATGTTTCTTTACTAATGACGAGAACAGTTATCAGGAATTCTGAAGGGTTCACTAGCATTATTCCACTTTGCAGCTTGTAGTCGTTCCCACGTGACCTTCTTTAACCAATAAAATCTCTCCAAAGTATACTATTCTAAGGAAAAATGAGCAATAGAATCTTTCCTAAAGAAGTTATTCTAAGGAAATGAGCAATGGAATATTTTTTAAAGATGCTATTTTAAGGAAATGAGCAATATAATCTTTCCAAAGGATGTTATTCTGAGGAAATGAGCAATAGAATCAAAAAAATTTTATTCTATGAAAAAGACCAATGTAATTTTTCCAAATGATTCCATTCTACAAAATTGGATAATAGAATCTCTCCAAGTAATTCTATCCCAATGAAAGGACCAACAGAATCTTCTTAAAAGTTTAAACAATCCATGTATTCTTTAAAAAATGTGTTTATTTAGTCACAAAGTGTGTTGAGGAGTAAATCAACAGTGCAATATTCGGAAATCTCCCGACCCTCAGAGGTTAAACTATGTGGTTAGGTTGGATTGTAAGGAGGGTTATTAAAATGAATAGAAAGTGTGTTTCTTACTATACAAGAGTAACTTTTATATGGGTTCATAAAGGCTTCTGAACGAAATTAAGAAGTTGTAATTGATTTATAATAAAGTATTTAGTTTTTAGAATGATTTTAACTTATTTCGCAACCAAATGTCATACAATATTTTACAATCCAATTTGTCAAAGTATATCCAAGTTGAATCCCCCATGTTACTAAGTTTTGGAAAAGATTAGTTGTGATATGTGAACTTACGTTTATGTACTTTAAAACTAACTACTACTTTTCACCATATGCTTAAGTTCTAATTCAAGATATGCATTTAGCAATATTCAGTTTTTCAAGAATAATCGATATTATTGATATTTATAACAATATCATTTCCTCAGAGCTTTTAAACATAAAATAGTATATTAATTTTTCATACGTTGGTAGAACATATGAGTTTTGTTTCGCTCTTTTGCGGTGATTCAAAAATTTCACAATAATGTACATGTTGTATTCCATTAAACTTCCCAATATAAACGAGGCATCGAGATAACAATGAACCGTTCCTCATAACCTGTTAACATAGAATATTCACTGTTTTAGGCACTATGGTAAGGGAGATAAGTTTTGTTTCGTTTTTACGGTGATGAAAAGTTTCATGTTAATGTAAGTCTTGCAATCATAAACTTCTCATGCAAATTATTAGTTTTATGCGCTACTGGTTAAATTCACCCCTGCGTGTATTCGTTATCCTGTGCCAGTAAAGCTTTCCTTGTGTATATGTATATTCTCGGGGGAAAATGAACCACTTCCTTTATTTTGAACACTATTTATAGTAGAGCAAATTCAAAAATATCATTGAATAGGGAATAACGTCCTCTACAAATTCAAATCCAAAACTGTTGCATAAGGGGAAATATTTATATCAAATTTTGCACAAACAATGAAATTGCTAATAGAAACACCATGTTTTGATGCCATAATCAAATTCTGCATAGTTATATAATTTAGTCTAAATAGGAAATTTCATAACTTTAATATCATTATATCCCAATATATTCAAACCTAAAATTGGTGCCAATTTCAGGAATCATCTCTAAATAGAAAGACGCTATTCGTAGATCGTTATTAATTGTAGTTATAGCTACCCAAATTTCAAATTTGATTACTATTTCAAACGTATTTTTCAGCCATTCTTGAATTATTATATTTGGTATGCAAGGGCAAAATATTTGACAGTTACATTATTATATTTACTATGCAAGTGCAAACGATCAGAAAGTCATCCAACGTTATTCAAACATTATATAAACTTTTGGTTGCCCTCTAAATCCGCAATAGTAATTAAAATAAAAACTAATTTTCCATGGCCATATTAGAAATCTTTCTTTATCGATTATTATCAAAATATAATAAGGTTCCAATTCATAACTTTTTCAAACATTAATTTAATAATTATTATTGCATATTAAAAACTATTTTAAAATAAAATATTAGGTGGATTTTATTTGGGTTGTTTAACAGTAACGTGGTACAAAATATCCGTGCTATAGAGATTAATTAGGAAGATATCAATATAAATCTAAGAAAATGATTTTTACATTAGGAGCTCCAATCATTCTGTGTTCATAACTTCAAAATGGTAAGGCCTAATGACATGAAATTTGGTGTTTAAAGTTAAATTTTTATATATATTCGAAATTGTAAGTTAAAATAGAGGGTTCCCGTTTGAAAATTTGAAGTTTGTGCTCAATTTAATATGTAGACGGGTCCTTAATGTCACTTTTATGCATTTAAATTTAATTTATAGAAGACATAGGTTTCTGTCAAACGTCATCTTCGAAGTTTCTTTACTGTTACAATTGCTCGAATGAAGAGGAGTGGTTTGTTTTTATTCCCGCGATTGTACATTACTCTGTTTAATGCTTGGCGCAGCTAAGCCAAATATAATTCTGCGTCATAAAACGCAACCAATCAACCTAAATTTCCCAAGATAGAAGATATATTTGGAGATAACAATAACCGTTCCTCGTAACCTGTTAACATAATATAGTAAGTTTTTACACGTCATGGTGGTAGGACAAATGACGTTCGTTTTATTCTGTGATAAAAATATCACACTAATGTAAATCTTGCAAACCCCTAAACTTCCCAGCTTAGAAGAGAGTTTTGGCAACAACAGTAATTCAAATATGGTCCTACACTTAATCAACCTACCTAAATTTCCCAACATTGAAGAGAGATTTGGAGACAACAATTACCGTTCCTCATGGCTTTAAACATAAAATAGTATATATTTTAGAAATGATGGTAGGACAGATAAGTTTCGTTTCATTTTTAGAAGTGGTAAAAATTTCACACCAAAATGAATTGATACGTAAAGAGCAAATACAATCCAAAAGTGATTAGTTTATCAGATTGAAAGTAAATCCGCCTGGAATATCTGTTCATTAGATTATCAGACCGGACAAAGTTGAATTAAACCTTAACGCCCCGTTTGGGCAATAAGAGTAAAATGAGAAAATTTCCTCGCTCTGTTTAATCCCTTCCCAATCAAAATTTCCCACACCCAGACCGAAATGTTGGATCGAGGTTAGAGCATCCAATCATCATAAACTGATACTGTGAATCCCGAAATTCTCGCCAAAGTGCCTTAGAACTGAGAACCTCAGTAGGTCGTAAATTCTCGGCCTCGTAAGAAGTTTAGCCTCTCCTCTACCAGAACAGTAGTCAGAACTTTTATAAAAGCAATAAATTTGAGATTTATACTCTTTCCTATCCTGAAGACCCAGGACATAAATGAAAACATTTGAGGCAATTTTTCGATCCTTTAAGATTCCGTTTATGGAGTGTTGAAAAATGTGTTGGCTTTTCGAGGAAAAATTGCCTCGTGTTGTCGGCTGTTTTAAATGCGGGGATATCTGTTTTAAAAAGTAGAAATGAAGAAGCTACAAATATATATAATGTTGCAGATCTTTTATCGAAACTTTTCAGGGTATTCCTAAATCATTTAAAGTTAAATTCGACTCTTTAAAGCATATGTTCCCAATTTGTTTTCGGCTCAACACCCCTATTTAAAGACAGCTGTTTTGACACGAATCTGGAAAGCTGTCTCAATTACTAATAAATTTCAAGTGTAGCTGTGCCTATGATTTGTGAATTTCACCGAACTATTTATGTATCTGTGTGCAATTTTATAATATCAAAATGCTAGTTAGGAACTAAAACAACTTGGAAGTAAAATTGTGAAGTAATTTTTTTATGAAAAAACGTTTATGCTCTTAACACATAATTCTTAATGTTATTAGTAATTAATATCAGTAAAGTTAAACTAAAAATAATCACTAATGAGAAAGATGTATCTGGTTCTGTATTACCAATTGGACTAATAGGCTCCATTTTTGTCAGCTCCTAAATCCTCCAAGCGCCACGCCCGAACTAGCTCTGATTATTCGGTATGAATGCAACCTGAAAATATTCCCACCCGGCAAGTGGCAGAACCTAAATATTCGGCCATTCCACTCCACAAAGTATTTCGGGTATGCCATCGAGTGCAATGAAATGTTACTCAAATGTACCGCTAATAATTTTAAATCTTGACACTTAAACTAAGTGTTCCACTCTTTAGTATAAATATATTTAATGATATACATTGCTAACAAGAACTCTGCATTTGCTTCTAATCGAGCATGTCTGAGATATGTTAGGGCATTGATTGTACGAGCCCAGGAATATAAGAAATCTGAAGAGCAACTGTAGAATGTTGTACATAATCTGCCACAGAATAGCATAAAATATAAATTTCACTCCTTGCCATGATATATATTGGCAAGCATTGCTACCAGAGGGAGCTTTACAGCTTATTAATTCATGACTTTCTGATGTTTTCTAGATTCTATACTAATAAAGAGAGAGAGAGAGAGAGGTCTTCCATTTCTTTATGTATTCAAATACATCAGACAAGCTAAGTTTCGTTCCGATAGAACACTCCTGAGGGTTACGAGTTCGAAACTAGGCCCAGTCAAAGAAAGTCGCGTACACAGGGGCAGGTGCACTATAAATATTTCGTTGCGAAAATTGGATGAGAATTAAAATATCTCTAGAATGCAGCGATAAAATATTAAGACATAAGATACTATGCTGGTAAACTAGTCAGATTATAATGTTTATTTAATTTTAATAAATTTAATTTAAGTTACTTTTTTAACCTCCCTCGTTACTTTTTGAACCAGTCGACACCTCCATTTCGTTAAGAGAATTAACATCCACGCGCACTTAAGGCAAAAACTATTATATTTTAACATTAGAATTTAACGACGACGAAAAATGCGGGTTTTTTTTTTTGTCTTATAGCCTCTTTCGACTCTTATTTTTTTTCTCATTTTCTCAAAATTTATCTAAATTAAAACGTCAAACTAAGTAGTTAAGAATGATTTAACTCTAAGAAACTCGTTTCCCTCCCGTTGTTCCCGGCCTTACTAATCATTAGAAAATGAATTGCGTTAGAAAACATTTTCAACTTTATTCCAGACGAGGAATTCCTTCAGGGGTCAGAGGTAAATGGAGATCCCCATCTGTTTCTCGTAAACAACAAACACGGAATGAGATAAACTATGCTTATCTCATTCCCGTGTGTACCTCTTCTAAAACAAAGAACGAAGTTTCAGAAAATTATAAGTCACCAACTTCATTTATGTGAGGATATATATATATATATATATATATATATATATATATATATCTGCTACCCTTCAATAATGGACCCGGAAACCAGCGGATTTATTTAAGACATGTGTACTTCTTTGGAGGTGTTTTTCGTTGTATGGCCTTTGCATGTTGTTCCTGATTAATGGAACGCCGACGCCTACCTGAACATTTTGGACAATCAGGTTCTTTCTACGATCTTCCAATTTTATGGAATGGAATAATGTTACTTCCAGGACGACAACGCTCCATATCGTGTTGTAGCCTCTGTCGAGCAGTGGTATCAAGATATGGATGCAAAACGTCTTCCCTGGCTTGCTCAGAGTCCCAACCTAAACCCATAGAACATTTGTGGAAGCGACGCTTACAGACCAGGGACAGCTGAGCTGGCGACATTCTAACAGCAAGGAATGGACACAAATATCCAGAGCTGTGTATCAAAACCATGTTGAAACACAGAAGGCTTTCTAGTGTAATTGCAGCACGTGAGGTACCATCCCCCTATTAAAGCGTATATTCTTTCCCTTATACCATCACATCTTGCTGTCCGGTCCATTATTGTAGGTTAGTGTATATACAGGGTGTTTCGAAACTCATGGGCAATAATGTTAAGGGTGATAGAAAACATCTAACCAAGCAATTTTAACCATACAATGCATGGGCGGAGAGCAAGCAATGAACCGCTAGGAGGTAACCCCCGTTACTGTCACATGAAAGAACGAAACACCAAGCACCAAACGAATAGAGGAGGTACTAAATAATTTTATTGACAGCATGTGTGGCAAAATAACAGAAACTGCTCAAAAGAGCAACCACCTGCGGTAATGCAGGCGTTACACCTGCGACGTAGCGAGCAGCGCACTTTTTCAAACACACCCGGCAGCAACAAAAATCCTGGCAACTAGGTCCTCGTCGGAGTCGATGGGGCTTTCGTAGACGATACTTTTCAAATGACACCACAGGAAAATGTCCAGACATTAGAGATCGGATGAGCGTGCCAGCCAAGGTGTGGGCCCACACCGACCAAACAACACCCTGGGAATTTAGCTTGTAAAGCGCTTCCCACATCCAAGCTGAAATGGGGTGGTGCTCCGTCATGCTGGAACCACATACGTGCTTGTATGTTGACTGCAACAGATTGAAGTAAGTCTGGCATTACCTGTTGTAAAAATGTGAGGTTCGTTTTGCCGTCCAGTCGGAATGGCAGAAAGTATGGGTCGATCAAATGGTCACCCACAATTCAAGCACAAACATGTACGCTGAGAAGCTTCTGATACGCACGAGGACGTGTGTCGTACGGATTGTTAGATACCCACACATGAAGGTTGTGCGTATTAGAAATGCCTTCACGAGTAAAGGAGCATTCCTCCGTGAATAACACATGTGCCCTATAATCAGGCTGCGCTGCTAGCTGTTGCAAAAACCAACGTACAAACTCGACACGTGGCGCATAATCTGCAGGTATCAAGGCTGAACTTTTTGTGCATAGTTAGGAGTGTAATCCTTCGTCCCGCAGTACTCGCCAAACAATCGAGTGGGGCACATTTACGGCACGGGAAACCTTTCGCGAGCTAATATCCGGACGAGCTTCCACTTCTGTGGAGAATATCCTCTACAACTTGTGGCGTCCGCACACTCCTGCCACGCCCTGTATCATGCATGCCGGTGACAAAGGATTCCGTTTCGCATAGGTACCGATGAAATCGTTCGAAAATTTTTCGGTCTGGCACGTGTCTTCTTGGGAAACGCTGCCTGTACAGTCTTTCGGCTCCCAGAGCATTCCCATTGGCAAGACCATACATAAAATGCATGTCCACCTTTTCCTGATTACTGTACGTCTCCATGCCTTCTGAAATCCAAGGTAGAAATGACGATATGTAAGAACTCACGCTTCATGCTTTCCATTACAACGCCGTCTAGTAGTCCACCGCTTGCTCTCCGCCCATGCGTTGTATGGTGAAAATTGCTTGTTTAGATGTTTTCTATGACCCCGTAAATTCTTGCCCATAAGTTTCGAAACACCCTTCATACATAAATTGAACGAAACTTGCAGAAAACAGGTTTGTACAAGAAAATGATTCGAATTACAAAGCGATCACGCACGTGTGGGCCGTGAAACACCATCTAAATTCCCAAGTAAACAGAGTATAAAAAGTATTGTAAAAGTGCTTTGAAATGTGTGTATCGTTGTTTGACTGCTATAAATGATTGATTAGAAGTCAATATTCTTCGCCAAAAACGCAGAGTGCCATACGTGCAACTAACGGAGTTCGGACGTGGCCGCATGATCGGCCTCCGTGAGTGTGGACTTTCGTATCGTAAAATCGGCACTCGCGCAGGGCGTAATACCACAACAGTGATGTGTGTGTTAAAGAGATTCACCATGGAAAACCGGACAAGTCGAAACCCTGAACGTGGGCCACACAATATGACGTCACCATGGGACGTGAGACACCTCATCCGCATTGCGGTGACGGACCCGTATAGCGTCCTCTCTTGCGTTAGCACAAAGCATAACTTTGAAGCACGTATGGTGGTATGTCATTGTGTGCCCCCATGGTTTGTTAACATCTGCTGCGCCTTGCGCTACGTGCTAGGAATTCCTCCGTGCATGATTCCTTTGACGTTGAACGCCTGCCGTTTTGGCCTGGGGCGTTATTGGAAATCATGGGTGAACCTGCCTCCTCCAAATTATGGTGACCCTAAACAGCCGGCGCTATATCAAAAAAGTAGTGGAGCACGATGTCCTACACCTCCTGCAACGCATTCTCGGAGCTGTAATTTCAGCAAGACCATGCCCATCCACATGGTGCTTGGAATGTATAAGACTTCTCCAGTACACGAGAGGTTCCACTTCTTCAATGGCCTTCCCGTTCCATAGATAAGTTGCTTATTAAACATGTCAGGGATTCGGCCAGCGACTCGCTCGTACCGCTCGTCTGTCAGAGCATAAGGCTGAACTTTGGCATCAAATAGAGGCCATTTGAAATGCCATTACTCAGCATGACATTCAGAATATGTATGATTCGATGCAACGACGTGTACAGGCTCTCATCGTTGGACGTTTCGGCTGCACAATATATTGATATTCAGCATTATATTTGTTGCTCTGTAAATTTGATCGTTTATCTAAACCACTATTACGTGGTATTTCGTGGAATAAATTTCATTTATTTCTGATGATTCTGACCATAATGTTGTATGTATATATATATGTATATATATATATATATATAATATATACATGTTAGCCCGATTGGAAGAGGAGTGGTATATTAACCGGAGGGTTGTGAGTTTGTAACTTCACCCAACAACAATATCGTCGTGTACGGTAGGCTGCTGGTTAACGTTAAAACTGTTGTGGCCTCAAATGTTAACAAGTTGGCGTAATGTGGATGTTTAGAGATAGGGGCACCAGCTCAGGTTTTAAACAGTTCGTCTGGTTCAAATAGACGACTTGTTTTTCCTGATATTTTCCTTCGGGATTGATAACAGACTATCGCTAATAACCCGTTCTTTTTCTCCAGTACAGCGTTAATTCGACTACCCACCTCTTCATACTGTTTACTATAAAATATTTATGATTCTGAAGAAAAGTTATGGAAAACAATAGTTTGCTTGTCGCACTACTGACCCATTTTTCTTCAAGTGGAAAAATTAGACTGATATCCAGTAATTAAAGTGTAAACAGAGCTACTACGACAATTAATATCCAAACCGGGATTTAAACCCGGAGCCTATTGAAACATGGTCATGATAGCGAATACGGTAAGGATCAATGTTAACACTCAATTTAAACTGTAGCTTTAAGAGTTGATAAATTTATTTATAGTCGAATTTTTTATCATATTTTTATAAAAATAACATTTGGTTTTTCAATAATACAATACAATTTAAAAAACACAATAATGGTTTCAGTACTTAATAATATAGAAAAAGCACCATAGAATTAATTAAAAGTTTCAAAAATTTCTAATGTATAGAAAAAAAAAAAAAAAATTAAAATCAGGTTTGATATGGCAAAATTTTCTAGCACATGCATTACTCTTATTTTGTAATAATGTATATTATTTAACAAATTATTAAATTAATTATAATAAAAGACATTATCCCTGTAATTTGTCTTTTCAATTTTAGTACCATGGGCTATCAAGCTCTACAGTGATTGAAATATGGATATTAGATTAGTGATTGCCAATGTTAGATCGCATGTGTTTTGATTTTAGAATCTCATATTTGCTATTCACATACAATGGACGCTTTTACGTGTTGTAACCATGGCAACTAGAACCACTTAAATGAGAAAACTGCTATAGCTTGTTATCTCAACTGGTCGGACTCAAATATCGTTTCCCAAATTTATTTACATCGGAAATTTTCGAATACCAAGGAAAAGTTTTTCCCCTATACATTAGGAGGGAAAATACTTGTCGGTGCCATTTTCCCCTTGTTCAGTCTAATTTGAAGTTTGATTTCGGGAGGCAGAATTTATTTCGATTGGCGAAGGGAAATTCGTGACCAAAGAGAAAAGGCCACTATTGAACAACAAGTATTGGAAAATAAGCGCTCCCTTTCATAGCTTATAAAATGTCGTAAGTAACGATGTCGCTTGTGAGAGACAGAATGTAACGATGGTTCTTTGGTATTAGGCGATTTCGGAAGTTTGTCGTGCAGTTTTGAGTTACGATTTTCGCTTGCTGCTTCGAGAGTCACCTGAATCAATTGAACGTGAAGCATTGGGTCGATATTCAGATGATATTGGTATGCTAAATCAATCCTGTTAAAATTTCTTTGCCTAGTTTCTGTTCTTTAGAGGACGTGTTCGAATATTTTCTTCCATAATACTTTGGCCGAATTATTTCCTCTGGATCATTGAATTGTGTATTAATTTGCATGGTGTATTAATTGTAATTGCATTGAAATGTTTGTGTTAATGCATGATCTTGTATTTTGATACCTCGAATTCTTGGAATTGTTTAAATGGTGTATTTCAAGATGATCTTGAACATCTATGAGGTCTGCTGTGGTGGATATGTATGTTTAGCCATTATGTGTGTTTTGTGGAAATAAATCAGCTCTACACTATTCCGTTCGGAAATGGGGTGATGCTCAATCAATAAAAAAATAATTAAGTTTAATTAATCAAAATAATCTGGGGTTTGACAACTATGACAAAATTTGAATTCTACAAAACCCAAAACGTCAATAAAAGTTCAGATATATTAATTTTTTGAACGTGTTTTGAACTATATTTACTGTACTTCTGCATACATTCTTGAAATAGCGTATTTGTATGTTTGTTTACTGTTATTCATTCAATCAACATAAAATAAAAACATGTGATACATATCACCTCGAAATACTGGCGTTGGAAAGTGTTTCAGGTATGAAGATTTAATATGAAGGGTTATTAGTATTAGTGTGCGATAAACGTCTTTTCAAATTTTTTGTCAGATTAGCGGTTTTCGAACTTAAAAATTTCCAAACTATAATGATTTATCCACTGTTCAAGAGGTCATGTTACCTTAAACATTTAAGTATTAGGGGACATTTAAGTATTATTCAGACAGTCTCAGATCTCTTAAACCTGACCAATTTTGCTATTAACCAGACATCTGTTCATCAAGACACTGTCGACTTTTGATGATGACAGTTAAGTTTGATGATGAATCAGTTTTTCAAATGACTAGAGACGACGAGATATCCCGTCCATCAAGATCTGGTCTGTGTTGCTTCTGACGAGATAACTCGTCGAGGCAACCACCAGGAGGTTTAACCCTCCAAGTGTTTCGACGAGATATCTCGTCCAATATGTGATCAGTTTTTGATGTGACGAGAAGCAAAACTATCCTATGATTTCAAGTAGAATGGAGATGCAAATTGGAAGAATAAATTGTCCCTTATCCAGAACTTTTGACTGTTTGGAACTGCTTATTACAGAGGCTGGCCACTTCAATGCAGTTTTCGACGTGAAGAAAAATCACAAGGAGAGTTGTGAACATGCTTACCTAAGCTATAAGTAATTTCATAACGTCAACATCGAACTGAAGTTTACCCAAATTGATTGAAATTAGCTACATAACGTTAAACACGAAAAAAAATGTAAATGCTTGATGTTTAAAAGCTTTTCTTTCCATAATATCTCGATCGACTCCATATCGAGTTTACATATGCCACGGGGACCAATAAAACAGTAGATTAACCTCACATTCACTTACAATCCAGAAGCATATTTTGTGTTCAGTCATGGACAGTGACATCAATGCCAGACGTTTATCAATGAGAGGCAAATGTGACTGGAAGATTTCTGTCAAGGGTAATTTATTATAGTAATTTAAAACAGCAATTTGTTTCGGAGAGCAGTTAGAAGATCTCTTCTCCGCTTCCTTTATTTTCAAGAGTAGACAGTTACGGTTGCGTCGACGGACGACATTTATGGTCGTATTGCAACAATTTATTGGTCGTTAATTCGGCCGCTGTTCTACTTTTATTTGAACTACAGATATTAGGGTTGCTATGCTAATCCTCACTAAAGCAAAGCAACAAAACAAAAATTCGTCTCTCTTCCACAAATTCCTACTTTATAAGGCGTTTCTTGCATAAACGCTTTTTAAGTAAAGACGTTTAGTAGAACAACCCGGGATGAAACAGAAATTGATTCATGCTAATGTACATTTTAATTTCTCAATTTAATATTCGATTAATAAGCACACTCCATGGTTAATTGTTTGGCTGATTTGTCATGATATGATGCTAGGGACATATTTGGCCAAACCTAGCCAAACACAAGACAAAGTCAGGAAATTTTCGTAAAACTTCAGGTAGATTTTAGTTTTGCCATCATGACAGTTATAAGCAAAGAGGAAAGTTATTAACCATCCAATGGATTTTGACGTGATACCTACTTCTTTAAGCTCTGGCTAGTTTTTCTAATGACGAGGTATCTCGTTCTTAAGATCTGATAAGTTTTGCTACTGACGAGATTCCTCTTAAAGCACTTCAAGAGAACCACGAAGAGGATTAAGATGATTAACTTCTGTATTTATACTCACTGATTTTTTATGTCCGTTAAAATAGTAGAGAAGTTATGGACTTGCACACACAAAGAAAGTTTTACTGACTCAAAAGAAAGAAATACACCCAGTGAGTGTTAATGACCTTATAATAAATTCGTTACATAATAAAGATCGAATAAAGGAAATGAATCCACCATAACTTATAC
The DNA here is from genome assembly GCA_947359465.1 of Metellina segmentata. Classification (NCBI taxonomy): domain Eukaryota; kingdom Metazoa; phylum Arthropoda; class Arachnida; order Araneae; family Tetragnathidae; genus Metellina; species Metellina segmentata. The sequence goes on along the minus strand of OX375872.1, from coordinate 69,175,644 downwards.
TAATAAATTATGAAAATGTAAGGTATGTGCAAATAAGATCAATATTTTTAGTATAACGTTTTAGGTATTGAATTTTTAATATCTAGATATTCTGAACATCTTCTGTTAATATGCCTGATAATTGTGGCAGGGTTATTTCTGTAGATAACTGTTCAAAGGTTTTTTGGAAGTTGTTGGTATGGAAATTAGCAATTGAGAATATAGAAATTAGATCAATTGATAAACAAGTGTAAATAAATAATACTAATGAGCTATATCTACTATTATACAAGCATACATTTTGCAGCAAAATATTTACGTCTACGACTTTAAAACATCTGATGTGTTATTATGTTAATTGCCATATGCACCTACACATTAATAATGTGAGCCATTCTCCATCATATTCAAACAATAAGGAAATTTAGATTATGTTTTATATAACATGAACATCCCAAATTGATATCATTTAACTATTCATTAACAGTTATTACTTGACTGGTAATCCCACAAGATCTAAATTAATTAATTTTGGTGTTTCCATCAATGTGCAATGCCAAATAGTATTTGTGAACACAACGGCCAAAATGATTAAGTTAAATAGCCTTCCACAGCACTAGAAACCTGCATTTAATAATGACAAAGACAAAATATTCACGACTCTAAGACGTATTAAGTGTTATATTATATATATTTTGTAATATATTTCCACATTTAAACACTGTGCCGTTCACCACTATATTCATATGCTAAGCAAATTTCCCTTATCCCGTACCGTATAATGTAACCCGGTAAGCACTAATTGCTATCATTGAAATATTCATTTTCAGTTATTACTGGACTGGTAATTCCACAAGAATTAAACCTATTCATTTTGGTAATGCCATGAATGTGAATTGCCAAATAGTATTTGTAAACATAACGCCCGAAACGATAAAGTTAAATAGCCTCCCACAGCCACTATGGACTTGCATTAAATAACGACAAAGACAATAAATAATGCCCTTAAGATAATCCTAAAAAGCTATTTACGGATTTCTTCTTTGTTTATGATGAAGAGAAGAGAAACAAAATAGTCAGTGAGGAAATGCATCCGCCGTCCTGTTAGATATCCCTTGGGTATTGTTTGGAAATAATGACACCACCGCTATATTTATATCTACATTAATCCCTTATGTCAGCGCAGTTATCTATTGATTTCCATTGCGAGCATATATAGGAGCGCTATGATACTAATATCCAATTCTGGCAAAAACGAATGTACGATTTCGTGATATGTTAGGAATATCATTCGAGGAGGGAAAATATGCTCTTATACTTTGCGTCAGTGTTTTTAATACTCCTTTGAAATGCATTAAAGTTATTTAAGAGCTATCGGCATATAGAAGTTCAAATATAATCCACTCTTCTAAGCAAACTTGAAATATAAAAAAATTTAGCATAATCAGAGGGAATATATGTCTCAATCTTCACAAATAAAAAAAGTTTTCATGTTTTCAATATCAAGCACTGGCAAAAATTAATGTATAATTTCCTGATATCTTAGGAATATGACTCTTGATGAACGAAAATAGCTGCTACACGTTTCATCACGTACAGTTAATTTCAATAAAAATGTAAAATTTCTCAAACAGACATGTTGTCAAGTAGTAACGAAAATTAAAAGGAATGTTTATTTATTGCTAAATTATTCTTTGGTAGGTAGTTAGTTGAATTAATCCTATTGGTGGTTAACTTAACTACGTCTTGTTAATGGATCACGAATTTAGTATTTCAGTATTTTTATGCAAAATATTTTTGAGAGAAAGTTTTTGTTAGAATATCTAAAAGTCATTCGTTTCTTACTTCTTTGTTGGATACTAAAATGAAAGTAAGCAGATTTAAGAATTTATACATTCATATGCATGAAAGAACTTGTTCAGAAATAATGTTCTGTAATTTAGTTACTTCAAATTCAATTTAATCTAGTGCTTTCAGCTTTTCACTTTATCTCAAATTCTAGTTTAGAGAGTACCGAGTTCCAAGAATAACTCAATATTATTAAAAAGCTTCCAATCAAGTTTTAACTATAGCTGTCAGTTGCTGTTAAATTTCTAGGGAATACTATTGAGTAAGTGTGGCACTGTCGCGCACAGTCGCATTATTTGCATGTTTTTATATCTCGCTTTTTCCTTTAATTTTAAAGTGAAACTGTCCCAAAAAGGACAATATTTATTTAGGGTTAAGGCAACCTACGAAGCCCTCACTATCTTATTTTTTATTGTAGACAAAAGCTTTACAATTAGCTTTTCTCTCTCCTCTCTGTGTGTATATATATATATATATATATATATATATATATATATATATATATATTTATAATTTATTAATTGTTTAATTGTTAATGTAATAAATTTTTAATTTATTTTAAAAAAATAAACTTTATTTTGCGGAGTCTTTGTGAAATTCCATACAGACTACAAGTACGTTTTTCACGTTAAAAATTTAAAACGCGTGCACTATTCGTATAACAAAATAGTAAATCAGATTTGATTGCTTATTAAAACAAGACGTGTTTGTAATTAAGTTTTTTGATAGATATCTAGAGGCAAGATTACTAAACAAAAGTTTTAATTTATTTCAATGCGCTCTTTGATTAGAAAGAAAGAAATTCTCTATAAGGTTCAATTTTTGAAGCAACATAATGTGATAAAATATGTACTGTTACCCACAAGTTTGTTTTCTATACATATTTACTGTTTCTAATAGTAGGTGCCATTTCCAGGTAACAATTTATTCTACATAAATATTTCTTTACTCACTGTTTTCAATGCATTTTCTGCTTAAAATAGCTCTACATTTTATATCTTTGAAGATACTTCATCTTTAACATCTAAAAGAACAGTTTAATAAAGCGAATTCAAAACTACCTTCTCCGGAACATTTTCGTAATACTCTTTTGAAATAGAATCTTTACAAATAATTCTAGTCCAATGAAATTACCAAGAGAATCTTTCTAAAAGATTCTAAACTCAAAAGAACACCAAGAAAATCTTTCAGGAAGGTTACGTTATAAAAAACATTACAATCATTACAGAGGATTCAATTATAAGGAAATGGCCATTATAATATTTCCAAAGGATTCTTATTTTCAAGGAAAGGACAAAGAGAATATTTACAGTGTTATAATTTAATCAAAACACTAATTGAATCCCTTTAAAGGATTATCTTCAACGGGAAGGACCAATATAATATTTGTAAATGTATATATATAATCCATTGGTTCTTTAAATTACTATAGATGCGAATAATGTAGAAGAAAACATGCAATTTCAAAATATATTTCATATGCCACAACACTGAAATCTCTCCAAAGTGTTTTACTTTCAAGATAACTCTTATATCAAGCCCCTCCTTCCAAAACAAAAATATATAAAACAGTAATACAAATTTACTCTAAAAAGTTACATAGTAAAATTTTAGCAGTTATGTTGTAAAGAAAGAAGTTCAGATATTAAGAATCTCTACTACTATAAAAGGAAGTGTTTGTTTTCTGTTATCAAAGTCCTGACGAATCTATGACACTTACAGTAAAGGGATTTGTCACACAGGTAGTCTGAATGTTTTACAATTTTTGGGTCTTGCTGAATTTCAAAGTTCAATCCAGAACATTTTAAAATTAATTTAATGGAATTTAATTATTATTGTTTTCCTCAGAATGGCAACACCATAAAGAGATGTCAGATTCTAAATTTATTTTTTCCGTGTTTCCGTTTGAATGCTTTCAGCCGAAAAACAAAACAAATAAAAAGTTTTAACTGGAGTTATGTAGTTCTTTTTACTATCTCCTAGATCGTTAAAGATGGAATAAGAATTTCAACGGATTTGAAATCTGCGGAAAATTTCACATTAAATCGATATCTAAAAGTATGATTTTCTTTAAAAAAGTAATTTTTAAATTGTAACTTTTATATTTTTTCCATGCGAATTTGACCTCGATTGTGTTCGAGAAATCACAGGTACCATTTCTTGCGCTCAAAGGAATCCAGCCAAGGAAATCAAAACAAATGAACTAATGAATTTTGAGTGGTATTGTTTAGTTTTTTTTGTGATTTCGGAATCGTTAATGATCGATTCAAAATTTCAGTGATAGATACCTTATATAAGAGGGAGGGGCGGATAGTAAAGTCCTTTTTTACATGAAATGCAAACAAATAAATTTGTAACAAGTTTTTATTTTTATTTAATGATGTAATCATCCTCGTTATCAACAACCTTTAGGCATCTAGTGTGCAAATTTCCAATGCCGGATCGATAAAAATCAATTGGTGTTTGAGCAAAATATCTGGAGATGGCATTTTGGATATCATACAAATTTTCAAATTTTTTGTCACATAGAAATTGTTGTAGCGATTGGAATAAATGGAAATCCGAAGGTGCAATGTTGGTCGTGTATGGTGGGTGAGGCAGTACCTCCCACCCCAATTCATTAATTTTTAACCAGGTTTCGTCTTGCTAACTGCGGTCTTGCATTATCGTGTTGCAGTATAACGCCTTTTCTGTTGACAATCGCTGGACATTTTTCAATTAAAGATTGATTCACTCAATCCAATTGTTCACAGTTAAGGTCTGCATTCACAGTTTGTCCAGGTTTCAGAACTTCAAAATGAACGATTCCGCGAATACTCCACCAAACACAAGTGTCTTTTTGGGATGTAAACCTGGTTTAGGAGGGATAGAGCCACTGCCTTTTGCTTTTTGGATTATTATAGAGGACCCATTTTTCATCTCCAGTGATCAAGCGATCAAAAAACGCTTCTGTACTGTGCCGTTGAAGCAAAAAGTTGCATGTGGTGGTTCGGTTAGCTGTTTTCTTCGGATAGATTATGCGGGACAAAAACACAGGCTGTGCTTTCTTTACCAATTTGCTGCAAATGTACTTGAATGGTCGACCAAGGTTAGTTTAGAGTGTTTGACAGTTCCTTGATTGTCTTACAAGGATCAGCTTCCTCATCCACCCTTAACACGTCATTGTCTAAGTTGTTCGTATTCCGAGTAGGAAAGATCAAAATTACCAGATCTGAACTTAGAAAGCCACCTTTTGCATTTACGAACGTCTAATGCACTTGGATAAATATCACAAAGGTTTTTTGTAGAACCCCTTGCGTTACTACCCTTGTGAAACTCAAAAAGCATACAATGCCGGATATGTACCTCTTCTGGTATTTAACTGGCCATTTATCCATAAATTGCAAAATAAAAAAAATTAAGATTTTATTATCTACTAGTAAACAAGTCACTCTGATCTTAAAATGTCTTTGACACGACTTTGAAGTACACAATGAGCTGATAAATGACCAACGAATATCGACATGCGTAGAAACGTCATTACTTTCCGGTCCCCCTAATAAATTCGATTTTCTTTAAATAAGTAATTATTCAACTAAATATTTATATTTTCGCAAGAGATTGTGACATCACGCCGATTGGATCGCTTCGCAATTCGAATTTCGCTGCATTTGATAATGAACGTTGCCCGTGGTGTTGCTTTGCGAAAGAAACCAACACCACAGGCAACGTCGTTATGGCTGTTATCCAATTGGCTACGATCCAATAAGCTGTTATCCAATAGGCTCATAGTAGTCACTGGGGGTTAGCGAGCAGTGGTTACACCTGACCCCACGAAAAGAACTGTTATTGGCAACGCTGTGCTGGCCACGCAGTGGCAAGTATTGAATAAAATAAAGTATAAAGTTTTCGTTAAAAAAAATAATTAAAAAAATAACGTAGTCAGATACCTTTGATCAAATAAAATTGATATCAAATGTTGAATGGCCAGTCTAGACACGATAGTCTATTGATTTCGATCATTCTTGCTTTAGAGGGTACCTTAGGGATGTTTTCCTGGGCGCCATCTTGGGTGGGAGGAATTTTCCAATAAATATTGTTCTGGAGTTACTTTTTTGCAAAAATGTAGCAAGGACAAAAGTTATTTATTCTTTTAGTAGAAATACATGTATGGAAAAGTCAGATGACCTAGAATGTAACCAATTGATCCCCAGCGATAAATTCACTTTTCTTGAAACATATGGACGGGTTAAAGTTATAGTGGTGTAAGTCACTTTTTGGAAAAAAAATATAGAACTTCCACTGCCATCAGTTGGCCGTTGAAAAAAGATCTGACTTACTTCACGTTTTCAGTTAACAGAATGAGTAGTCTAAATCTGGTTTCTGTGTCTAACTAATTATCTTTAGTTAAATTTGGTTATATTATATTTGGTTTATGTGTCTTAAGTCTTTTTTTGGAAAAAAGTGACTTTCACCACTGTAAATTTAAACCGTCCATATGATAAAGAAGGTCTAGGTAGCCCGGTTGCGGATTAAAATCCTTGAGTTGCAAGTTCGAAATACGATCCAAACAAAGTCCATCATGTGTGGGGGATGGTACACGTTAAATCCCTGATGGCTTAAAATGATTTGATGTTGTCGTGTGTAGAAGTTTGGAAAGGGGTGATCCCGTTATCTGACTAAATTACATTGATTAAAAATTTAAAAAGTGTTAACGTAGCTGACTTTTTCATGGAAATGCCATATTATTTTATCTATACTGATGAATAGCCTTGTTCTTTAATAATTCCATGCGGGCATAAATTTGGGTAAGTAGATATGTAATTAATCGACGCATTGGAGGAACATAATGCTGTTGTCAACGGTCCGGGAGCGACCCCTAAAGAAAAGATTCGAGAACAACAACACGTAATTTTGAACCACAGTCAGATGACGAGGTCATATTGGAGCTGGCACCCTCGCAACCCTAGGGTTGGTAAAATTGGTTTTCAGGGAAACTTGGCAGTTTTACTGAGACTAGCACGATTGTTGTCAAAACTTCAGTTTTCAATAGAAATCCAATACTTTTCGTTTTGTTGTGGAAAGATATTTTTAAAAATCGGATCTGACCGTCAGGAGAATTTTCTAAGAAAAGAATATGTCTAAATATATCCATTGCAACCAAGGTGTTACTAGACTTGTAGAGACATTCTAGAGATTCTATATTTTTTCAAGATAACCTGAATTTCTGTTGTGTTCTTCTCTTATTTTGTTTTGGATCATTCATGAAAACTGAGCTGCCACCCGCATTAGTTTTTGTTAGTCACAAAAGCTCCAATTACCAATTATGTATTGTTTTGAGTAGGCCATAAAAACTTTGATTACCAGTAACGCATTTTTTTGTCATCGCTAGGTGATTCACTACCACATCTGCTATTTCCAATTTGTCATGGAATCTCTGAAATGTTTTATAATCCGCTAGCGTTTATGTAAGTTATTTAAATCATTTTTAAGAAAGCTCCTAAAACGTCTTCCCCGCATTTCCCAAACTAATCTAAACTAACTAACTTTCCTAACACCCCGAACAGTAAGCATATATATATATATATATATATATATACAGGGTGTTTCAGTGACCCGTTTCAGAACTTCTAAGAGGGGTAGGGTACATCCTGACAACTCGAAATCATATAGCAATGTGGGGTCGGAAATGCTTTCCTGAAGCGGTGTTGTACACAGAAGCACCGTAAAGAAAAGAGACCGTAAGTGAGAAATCGTTTTAATAATACATGAAAAGAAGCAAAAGGTACGTGGATTAAAGTAAGTGTTCGAAGTTTCTTCCACGGGCTACAATGCACGCCTCATATCTCCGACGCATGGACATCCGAACATTCTGGAATACTCCAGGCATATCTCGAATTTCTCCGGCAGCTACTGCAATTCTTGCAACCAGCTCCTCAACATTGTCAACAAGGGTGTCATAAACTAGCGATTTCAGATGACCCCAGAAATAAAAATCAAGACATGATAGGTCGGGTGACCGAGCAGGCCAACGCACGGGACCACCACGTCCGATCCACTGCTGACCAAATGTGACATCCAGGTAGTTACGAACATCTCCGCTATAATGGGCAGGGGCTCCATCGTGTTGGAACCACATTGTCTGTTGCGTCGATGCAGAAATCTGTTCATCTCTCAAAAGTTGTGGCAATACTTGCTGCAGAAAGAGCAAGTAGTTAGGTCCGGTTAGACGAGACGGTAACAGGTAAGGTCCGATGAGGTGATCTCCCATAATACCGGCCCATACATTGACCGAAAATCGAATCTGTGCTGCAGGACGTCGTATTGCATGCGGTTTCTCGACCGCCCAGATATGGTCGTTATGCGTGTTGAAAATTCCTTCCCTTGTGAAGGATGCCTCATCGGAAAACAACACTTCAGCAGGAAAAAGGGGATTTATAGCACATTTTCCAAGGTACCACTGTGTGAAAGCAATACGAGGTGCATAATCCTCCGGTTGCTGTGTCTGGACACGCTGCACGTGAAACGGATGCATGTCTTCTTCTCAGAGAATCCTCCAGACGCTGCAATGGGAAACCCCGACTGCGTTTGCTACACTTCGTGTACTCGTTCTTGGATTCCCCTGTACATGCTGCAGCACATTCTGTTCGACGTCTGAAGTCCGTGCTGTTCTTACCCTGTCCCTGTCAGCTCTTTCTAATGAACCTGTCTCAGATTACCTCTGGTGCAGTCTTGCAAAGAAATTATGACTGGGGATACGCCTCGTCGGATATCGTTCCGCGTACAAACGCTGTGCGGCTGGCCCACTACAATTTGCAGCCCCGTACACCAAATGCATATCGGCTAACTCTGCGATCGTGTAATCATCCATCCTACTAACTTGGCGTTCTTGTGCGAAATGAAGATTCCCTACACGAAAGCTCGGGATTTTCGCACAACGCCATTTACCTCGTCAGGAAAGCATTTCTGACTGCCCATTGGTATATGATTTTGGTTCGTCAGGATGTACCCTACCCCTCTTAGAAGTTCTGAAACGGTTCACTGAAACACCCTGTGTATATATATATATATATATATATATATATATATATATATATATATATATATATATATATATATATATATATATATATATATATATATATATATGCTTACTGTTCGGGGCAGAAAGCGGATGAGTTGGTGGGTAGAAATATTCCACTGCTATCGCCATTGATGGTTTTGTGTTTGTTAGCTTTTTCACCTACAACCGTTCACACCTTTCCCATTATCGACTGGCACAATGTCGACTGCCTTATCGCCGCAGCTGCACCTTTGAATTTAAGGAGTTTATTAAGCGTTAGAAGGGAAATTTCGCTCAATTGAAAGAAATAGACTACATTTTGAATCATAGATAATCCGTCTATTCTTCCACTACAAACAAATTAAGTTAATTCCTACCTCCATGGAACAATTTTGCTGCTGAAAGAATCGAGACCAGGTCTTTGCGGTGTACGATTTCGAAGATTATTCTTAGAGGGTACTCGCCAGCAAACGATCATATATTTGACCCAATGCGATTAACATGAGATTGTGAAATAGAAAAGACACAACCGAGAATAAATTGAATGTGCAACAAGTGAGACTTGCTCCTCGGAAAACTTTCGTCTTTTAATTAAGACTTAATTTAGTCAGAAGGGAACCTTAGTAGGTAATTTACTATGCTCTGTCTTTAGGCTGCATAAATGTGATTTCGACGATCGATTCGAATTATTTTGAAAGAAATCAATCCGGTTAATTGAATTACTCTGCTTGTGCTTTTTCGTCATTGAGAAAACCAATATTGCGAAACCTAGTTTATGCGTAATTAATGCAGATTCTTTACGTGTTTGCAAATAAACTACGAAAACTATGGTATATATCACTTACTGTTTTCAAATAATACGTTATTTTAGTACCGTTAAAATTACTTGACGATTTTATGTGGTTTGATTTAATATTTACTAATTTATTTTGGTTTAGAAATGCAAGTGTTTCAAGTATTACAATGCATTAAACGGTGTCACAAGGTATTTGTATAAAAATGTATTAGTAAAATTTGTGTTTAGCCTCCTGGTGATAGACTCGACAAGGTATCTTGCCATCAGAAGAAAACTGATCATATCCTAATGGATGCGATACATCGACATGAGAATAAAATTCTCCAGATCTAGATTTTGTCATCATAAAAAAATCTATAATAACTTGATGGTGAGTTACCTCAGAATTAGCAAAATTGGTTAGATCTTGATAGAAGATATATCTATGAATCAGTTGTTGGGTTAAACCACTATCTTACAATACGTAACCGTACTATGTTGAAAATTTGATTCAATATATTTTCTTGATATTCCTTTTCAAACTAATCAATTGATATTTATGTATAATGACAGATCCTATGACATGAATAACTACCTGTATTACTAATAGTAATTTACAAAGAAAGAATAAAATTTAACTAAATTAGGAGAAAAGACTCATAAAATTAACACAATAAGATTATTGTTTCCTGATATTATTTTTAACATGTTTTCAAAAGTATTTTTCCATTGGAGTCACTAGTATCGTAACATATTAACGGTAATAACATAAATGTATCATTCGTTTTTCAAATGAAATCAGTTTTGAATGTTAAAGTATCCGAACAAGTTAAAAATGTCAATTTTGACCAAAAATTTCGATAAAGGTTTTTGATCTTATTTTATTGAGAGTATTTATTTGACTTATACCAATGTATATTTTATATTTCCTCTAAGTTAATTAGTTGAAGAGATATTAAGACTCTAATCAAGGCGGGAATACCGGAAGTAGGTTCGGAAAACACCGGAAATGGCCAATAAAATATCAAAAACCTGTTAAAATTTAAATTAAATTTTATTTTTCAAATATAAATTTAGAAAGGTTTCTAAAAGGTTTAAATGAGTTTTTTTTTTTTTTTATCTTTTGAAAATATTGTGAACATTTTTAAAGGGAAGGGAAGAACAAAATTTAATACACAAACAGTAAAAGCAAGAGAGAGAAATCGTTACATTTACAACTACTTTTTACTCTAAATTAATAATTTTGCATTATTTCCTCACTTCAAATGTAAAAATCAAAAAGTCACTGTTGGATTATAGTTAAATTTTGAGAACTTGTTTCTTATAATGTTGTTTAGTGAATGAACCAAAATAATTATGCTAAGTTGAAAAGTTTTCAAATTATGGCCATTATTTAAGAAATAGGACTGTAAAACTATCAAACATCTTGTATTCATTTTTCAATCATTTGTAAAATTTTTGTTGATTTAAATATTCTTTTGATTCTAGTTCATTCCAAAGAAATATGCAATGCATATTGAAATACATGCATATTATGCATGTAGATAAGTTTGGTAGCATCATTTTTCATATTGGTTGAATAGATTTTCATGTAGCACATTTGAAGTTTTTTACAACTTTCTTTAAAATGTGATACATAACTATCATTTTTACAAAATTATTAATTATTTTAAATATTTATAGCCCAATGCTATTGTTTAATAACATTAAACATAAAAATATCACTAAAATATTTCTATACCACATTTGAAAAAAAGGGTCTCGAAAGTGTCTAGATGCCTTAAATACCATCGTGTGTTGAAGTAGTTAAATTGACGTTGTACTGGAGCAATACAACTGGCTAATGGTGACGGTTCGCGATCAATCACGAAGGGAAAGAACCGAGAACATCTCGTAATTTTGAACCATGGTCAATTGACGAGATCAACACCTGAGCTGGGATCGCACTCTCCAAACTTCCGCACCACACTTACATACGTATCACGATTTGAGGCTACGACATATTTAACAAGCCCCAGTCCCCACGTGAACGACGGTCTTTGGTTGGATCCATATATAACAAATACAGACAGTTATTCGACTTCAGATATGTTGTTGAAAGCAGTCCTTTTATGCTCTTTATCAGCTAATACATACAAGTCACTTAACTTTCTAAGTGGTTTCGATATCTATCGTGCATCAATATCTTCACGATTTTATTAAGGACGAGATCCTCGTCATCAAGATACTGCTAATTTTTCGACGATGACTATATCAAGATCTAGAAAGTTTTCTTCAAATGACGAGATATATCGTTCATGAAGCTATGCTAATGACATGCCACTATCCACATCTATTTAAAAGACTTAGTGTAACTACGATTCGGTACATTCAACATAGGATGGAAATCCATCTGACATCTCTAATGCAATATTTTTACACAAAATAACTGAATTAAAATGGTAGTTTGATTTCGAATAGGTGGTTGAAAACGCGCGATTCCATCATACGCCTAATCAACCAAATTGTCAAATCTTTTCCATCACCACTACCACTATACACATCCATTTAAAAACCTTTATATTGCTACTATTAGGTACATTCAACATTTTGTTACTACCACGGCAAAGACACCAATCTAAATTTTGGCGATTTTCACCTAGCACTTAGAACAGCCGGATTTTAGACTTACCTAAAACCGCCGTTGGGGGTCAACTTGAACCTCATTAGAAATGTAAGCCATATCGAAGTAAATTTTTGTAATTGATAATGGATGTTGAAATGACAATATATGAGTTCTTGTAGGTTTTTTTTAGTTTTTTTAGAGTTAGATTTAAAATTTTGTTGTAGTATATTTATAGAGTCAATTCTTTTTTCTTCCTTAAAAAGTTGTTATTTTGGAATGACAACAAAAAATTGCCATACGTGATAGTATATAATGTAATATTTAATACTACCCAATATTATACATTACATTATACTATATTGGAATGTATAATATTACACAATATTAAGCATTACATTAAACTATATTGGAATATCTATATAAATAAGAATGGAGTGTTTGTTTGTACATTCAATATTTTCGACCCATTTCAAGTTTTCTATCCGTTTTGGACCCTTCTGATGCCGAATCCGCCTTTTTCTCGTTTGGTGTCTGTCTGTCTGTCTGTCCGTCTGTCTGTCTGTCTGTCTGTCTGTATGTTGTGCCCTATACACGTCCACGCGGTTTAAGATATTTTCATGGAAATTTGCATACAGTGAGTACTTATCTTGATTTAGTGAGTGGAATTGGTTGCGAAAGTCTGTCTGTCCGTCTTTTTGTTCTATGTTCGATTTTGTGTTTGTGTGTTTGTGTAGGCATCACATGAATTGCATTCCAGATATTTGATTGCAGTGTATTTTATTTTATACATTATCTATTAATATAGTGAATGCAATATTAAACATATCTTTATTATTATATTTAGATGAGTTTCATGCTAAAACACCTGAGTAAGTATACTCAAATCAACCATAATTTGGTAGTTTTGGAAAAATTGGAATGTCTATTGAATATTACGATTACTTCGATTGTTTTACCAGTACTGCTGAAAAAGTAATTATTCTTCAAAAAATTATATTTTTTAATGAAATTTCAGCTCTGATACTTCATTTATTTCGAGTCTTATTTTTTTTCTTAGCGCAATGAAAACGATTTTGGAATATTTGAGACAGACGATATTTTTCAAGGAAACGAGAATGAACAAGATCGCGTGAGCAGTGATATTTTCTGTTTCTTTCGCTCTGAATTAATTTCACATTTCTAAATTTTGTGCACTTTTAGTTGTAAATTGTGGCAACTGTGCGAGATCAAGAGATAAAAATGAATCACAAATTAATATCTTTAGAACAATTTTTCCGACATCTTTTATTTTGTTCTATTTTACTGTTTTCTGTTTTAAATATTTATTATTTGTAATAAATGTGTTTTCCTTCTCATCACACCCAACAGCACCACAAAGTATTAGACTTGAAAATGTTAGGTAAGTCAGTATAAATTTTCAGTAAATTTTAAGTGTAGTTATGCCATTATTGAAAGAATAATGTCGTTATTTAAAGAATAATGCCGTTATTTAAAGAATAATGCCGTTATTTAAAGAATAATGCCGTTATTTAAAGAATAATGCCGTTATTTAAAGAATAATGTCGTTATTTAAAGAATAATGCCGTTATTTAAAGAATAATGTCGTTATTGAAAGAATAATAATGTTTAAAAATCCAAACTAGAACTTTTTCCAACATTAAAAAGTTCGTTGTAGTAATGACAGGAGAAGATTGCAAAATTTCACAATGTCGCATACCGGAGGCAAGAGTGCCACAAGTAAAAAAATATTGTTTTGTTGACTATGAGTGCGAGAGCACTCGCCGTAAATCGTAATTTTAATTAATTGAGTTGCACATGAAGAGAACTTAAGAAAGGGAATTCCAAATCTTCCTATAAATCGTCTTTTATAGTAGTAAACTTAGTAACACCTTTCGTCTTTTTGTAGCTTTGTCATGCAGCAATTGTGCGATGTATGTGAAATGTATTACATGAATGGATATGCATGTGTAGGATTTGTGTCCAAAGTAAGTTGTAGAAAATATAAAGATGGCGAAAGGTGTTAAAATAAATTTTTATTCTACAAAAAACGTAAGTCATTATATATTTTGGTTATCTCTTCAATCTAGAGTAAACGAATTCAAACCGAGTAAGGTCGGGTATTTTGCTAGTATATTATACAATATTCTTTCCCAGGAGTACGTGATAAGAAAACAAACAAAAGATAAAAATGTAAATAATAAAAATTAGCGCACAAAATGTTTCAATGTGAGATTACAAAAAAACATAAACTATGAATAAACACACAATGTGTTCCAGAGTTTAATAGACATTAGCGCAGATGGAACAATACGTACGCTTGACAGTGAATGCACAGATTTATCACAAATTAGTTTCTGGCATCCCTCACAACTAGCAGAAGTCTTACACTGTCCTTTGCAAAGTTCAGAGGCACATTTCTTTCATTTTGGAGTCTGTGCTTGAACAATTGGGAGCATCTGTTGAGCAAAGCACCAAGTCGTAGTTCTTCCACGAGCGCAAGAATAAATTCTCGATGTAAAATTTTGGAGCCCGGGGATTCCTTGAAAATTAGCCAAGCATTGAGTGCACCAATGTCAAGGATGTCATAAAAACATGAAGAGGCCATCTGTGAGTTCCACATCTCGTACTACATTTCCTTAGCATCTGATCTACTACATCTACTCCACATTTAGTATGATTGTAGTAAGTAACAGTGTTCGGCTTCTTTGTGCTGTTTGCAAGCACATACGTGCGCATGGTGCTAAGAATCGTGAATGTAACGGTCCCAAGAGGGCAAGAACCTCCTGTTGACTCAATCCTCTCGATATTGTTTACACGGAAAAATTCTTACACACTGATCGAAATCAAAACCTCAGAGAACACAGATGTGAAAGTGGCGTCGAATTTCGTTCTCGATAGTAGCAATAACAGGACTGGTTTCCCTCCAAAAGTTTTGTAGCACACCAGCGCTACTAGGATGCGAGTGCATTTATAGTGCGTTATTTATTATAGGATGCGAGTGCGAGTAGGATGCAAAGAACAGTCAGAGTGCCTAGAGCGAACCCGCTAAATAACGCGATATTCATTGCAATAAGAGGTGCGAGTTTCCCCATGCGCAGAAAACAAAAATGAGGCATCGCGAATTCGAAAACAGACATTCAATTGAAAATCTGTCATCGGCGCTTCTAGTGCTAACTTCACTTTTCGAGTTACCATTTTATGTTTTATAACTATTACAATGGTACGAATCATCTTTATTCTTATTGCAGATGCCGATTATCCATGAGAAAACAACCTTTGAGACGTAATTCGATTTTTTCCGAACCATTAAAACTTCGAACGCAGAAACATTAATTTTGCAGATTCGTGCATTTATCGTGGTGGTAATGATATGATGTAAATCCATTTGAAGTCTATCATAATATAATTTTTACATCAAATCACTTAATTAAATGAATAATTTGATGTAGGATACGTTGTCGAAAACAGTCCTATCACACACGCATGTTACCACACAACGGTCAAATCTTTTTTCATTAACACTACCGAAATCTACATCCATTTCAAAGCCTTAATATTACAATGATTCGTTACATTCAACTGTATTTGACGTTTTTAATATGATATTTTTTACATCAAATCACCTAATTAAATAAGTAATTTAATTTCGGATACGTTATTGAGAGCAGTCCCATCACACGCCCGATCAACCGAACAGTCAAATATTTTTCATCACACCACTATCACTACACAAATCCATTTAAAAACCTTAGTGTTACCACGATTCGGTTCATTCAACTTCATTTGACGTCTCTAATGCGATATTTTTTTACATCAAATCACTTAATTATAGATTTTGATTTCGCATACTTTGCAGAAAGCAGTCCGATCATAAGCCCACAATCAACCGAACTGTCAAATTCTTTTCATCACCACGAACACACGCGAAATGCGTCGCATCTTAAATCATTATCGTCCCTTCTTGGTCCTGAAGAGAAATGCATTTACCATTCAAAGAAATTTCCTCTAGAACCAATGATCGTTCTGGTGGCATTTGTTCCCCTGGAAAACGTAATCCATTTCGTTCCAATTCAGAAATCGCGTCTTTTCAGTAACACAAGAGTGAAGAGTTCTAAATTACCTTTCGGACTACCTCGGCGGGGGAGGGGGTCTTGGAGAAAGAATCTAAAAGCCGATCTCAGATTCAATTTTGAAAGAGCACGCTGCCGTCCCTGATTCAACATGAACAAGAGCCATCCCACTTTTATCGTGGGGATTTCGGCCGCCTCATGTGATGGCATTGAATTTCCTCGAATCTTGTTAGTGGCACGCGCCCTTTGTCGTGCGCAATAATTGGAAACTCTCGAAAGGTGCAGGGGTGCCTTCATTTAGAGGAATAAGGCGAGAATTTCCAGGATTTGTTCCTGGGTTTGTTATGAGTTGTAAAATTTTAAGTTCACATGTTTGGAATGATGAGAGGATTTGTAAGAAATGGGATTTTCATTTGATCTGCAAAATGTGCAATCGGGCTTTTGCTTCCGAGGAAGATTCTGTGCAGCAAGATGGAATTTTACAGCCATGGTGTGATAAAATAAAGGCAGTTTCTTTGAATTTAAACTGGGCCGCATTAGAAATGAATTAGTGTTTGTGAAGCTTGACCATCCGAATGGTTTCAACAGGTTATCTCGTCCATCAAGATCTGACTAATTTTATCTAATGACGAAATATCTTGTCATCAAGACATTGACAATATTTTGATGATGTCGAGACAAATACCAGGTCAGTATTCTTCTAATAAAGACATATCTCGTCCATGCAGATCTGGTCAGGCTTTCAATTCACGAGGTACCTCGTCGCGACAACTACCAACAGGAAGGTTAACATTTTGAGTGTCATGATATTCTCCTTTTTCAGCCCTGGTGTGGTAAAAAAAATGCAGTTTCTTTGAATTGGAGTTCCGTCTTATCAGGTATGAATTAATGTTCATCAAGTTTGACCCTCTGAGTGTCATGAGATTTCCGAGTAATGTACCATTGTTTTGACAGTCAGCATCTTTTATGACTAAGTGGCCATATCTATAATGGAATACTGATCTGACCGTGGCTCAAAATTACATGGTGTTGTCCTGGAATCTTTCCTTTAGGGTAATTAAAATTAACTTACCTTACCTATAATATATTAAAGGATCCTTTCAAGCATTTTACTGGTCAAGAAGACCAAACCTGGTTAGAATACATGCAGGAAAGACTACAGGTTGCATAATTGATATGTACATGTGAATCCCATCAGGGTGTTATGCAAAAGTTTAGTCTGCAAGAAGCATACATACAAATTCAAAATCTTACAGTTTCGAAACTAATTTGTTGGCTATACTAATAGATTGTATCCGATCATTTATGAGTGTAAATTGTACACCTTGAGGTCAATGACGTCTATGAAAAACACAGTGGATTTTTGATCAACCTAACTTAGATTTTAACCTAACAGCATCTAGGGAACAGTACTGATCACCACATTAGAAGAATGGATGATCCTTCAATATCCCACTAAAACTCCACAATACTCAGTGGTCAAAATAATCTGCAACCTGTAGCAATATTTTCAGGGCCTATGGAATCCCTTGCATAATTTCGAACTATGGTTTATACTGTGAAAAACACTTATTCTAGAAACTAGGGTAGTGGTCATACTATTACAAACATTGTAAACCTGTAGAAAGATTTCGAGGGGCGATTTAATCCATTGCATGGTTTCTAACTTCGGTGCATATTGCTAAAGGTACTTCTGTAAACTAGGAGAATGGTCAATTAAATATTACAATGTAAACATACAGTAATATTTTGAATGCTTATGAAAGCCCTTGCACGATTTCTAGCTTAGGTGCGTATTGCGAAAGACAATTAAAAGGAAACTAGGAAAGTGGTTATATTATTACAGTGTAAACCTGCATCAATATTTTTAAGGCTTATAAAATCCCTTGCAAGATATCTAGCTTTGGTGCATATTACGAAAAACACTTATTCTGGAAACTATTAAAGCGGTCAAAAATTCAGCAGCGGCTAGTAATGCATACAGTTTAAACATTTTAAGATATCTGGCATTGCTCGACATTGTTGAAATATTTTCATTGTTTTGATTGCAAATATACGGTAACTGTACAATATCCAAGATATGTACTTCAGCTAAACATCACAAAAGTGGTATCAATTTTTAACTCCACACACACTAGCTAATAGTACTAGTGCTTCTGAGAACTTTCAAGTGGCCTCGAAAGCCTTTGTTGAAAATTCAAGTGGTGGCTGCTTATGAGTCCTTTCAAGTGACGTGAAAGGAATTAGTTGAAAATTTGAGTGGTTTGAACATCGTTGAGCGTCAACTTGAGGTTTATTTGCGCTGTGTTTATATCCTGATGATCGTGGACGTGTTAATTTTCCATAATGACCAGTGACTCAACGAATGGGATCACTGCGTTAGCAATCTTCCAGTTGTAGACGGTGAATGTTCGATTGCTATAAATTATCTTGTTTGTGTTTCTCTTTTCTCTGAGTAAAGCTTTCATTGTGTATGTATTTTTCCATGACTTGACATTGTCTGTTCTGTGGTTGTAGCAGCTTAGCGGTAATGATGGTTGCGCAATAAAAAGCCCAAGCAACCGCTAAAATGGTCATGAACCATTTTGTGTTTTACTAATCAATCGTGTTTTGAACATTTTATGTGTATTTTTCAAAACATGGCTGACAAAAAAGGTCAAGATCTGGTCAGACTGTCAAACTGGTCTCTTAGCACTTTAAAATCTCAAGACGCCGAGATTACTCTCATGAGAAATACGTCACTTATTTTGTTACAATAGGAAAGTTGTTTAGTCTGGATTAAAGCTCATGCAGGTCACGGCGGAAACGAAAAAGCAGCTAGATTAGCAAAAGAGCCAACAAAGACGGAATACTTAGATGAAGGGGTGAAATGCCCCAGGAGCCATGGCAGTAGGGAAACCACTAGCTGGCTACTTCGTGCACGGTAGAATGATTGGGACGAAGAGGTAACAGGCGAGACGGTGCATGATGTGTTGCCAAGAGTGTCACTAAAATCTACAAATTGGACCAAGGAAGAGACACTCTTCTTCACAGATGGCCAATTTCCATCCTATCTAACGAGGTTTGAAATATTCAAGTCAGAAAATTGCTCCTGAGGTGAAATTGGCACACCTCTACATTAGATCACGGTTTGCCCCATTACAGCATATGATGGCCATTGAGGACGCCTGCCCACCACCTTAAAATTACATGGCTCAGAAACATTGAACATGAGCTCGAGGATCAAAATTAATAACATGATGAAATTCATTGAGAATCATCAGGACTTGATTATCCAAAGAGACTAAGAAAAAAACGAACTTTTTACAATTACATGTTGTAGAGATAGATTTATATTGTAATCTAGTTTAATGATTTAATGCAATTACTGTATGGATGTATATTAAGTAACGTGCTAACATTCTGGGTAGACATGTCACCTTGATGGAATGCTCTATTCATCCAACCATATTTATTTAAACTGGTACAGTATCTCACGACACTAGGCACGGGAGTGTGAGCTGGTGATACTCGTACTTAGTTTCAAAACATGACGCATTTATACTGATATGTTCCTTTATAGTGATATTAATTCCACCTTACAGTATGAAGTTGTCCAAACATGCTTCCTAACCAGTTTTAATCTTCTTGACCATTAAAATCCTTTAAGTGTTTTTATTCCCGATGTAAGGATTAATAAGTTAGTTCTAAAGAATTCTATTTTATATAGAGAAAGAAAACCACTATAATTTTTCCAATGAATTATACTCTAAAAAAGGACTGATAGAATCCTTTTAAAGTATACTACTATTATGATAAGACCAATAGAATATCATTCCAAAATATGCTATTCTAAGGAAAGGACCAGATGAATCTATCTCTGTCTTTTGCGTTCCAATCGTTATTCTTATTCAGAGAAAAGAATCGATAGCTATTTCCGAAGGATTTAAATCTAAGAAAAGGACTAATAGATGCTATTGTTTAGTCATTATGTGTGTTGTGGGGTAAAAGCAATACCGCAATTTTCGGAAATCTCTTGACGCTGAGAGAGTTAAACATTTATTCTTGATTAATGCAATTTCGTAATGTTTCCCTGATGACAAAATTACATTAACCGTCCTGGTGGTTTTCTCGACGATGTTTCTAGTCATTATTTAGGTAGGTGGGTAAGTATTTTAATTAAAACATCGCACTGGAGCAACTCAACGAGCTATTGATGAGGGTCCGGGATCAAACCCGAAGGTAAATATCAGAGGAAAACACCACGTAATCTTGTCATTACGAAAATTGACCAGATCTTGATGGACGAGGAGGTATTAAAACAAAACCATTTTTAGGGTTAAATGTGCTACGCTCTGAACAAAATTTTGAACTAGATAAATTCGAAAAGTAAGAATTTAACGCAATTTCAACTCATTTCCCTCAATCCTAGCAATTGAAACCCTAACTCTTCATATACGAACTTCAATTCCTCTCCATCCGCAAATACTGCCCTCTTTTCATGGGGATCTTGCTTTGTTCATCCCCTGATCCCAAATGATAATCCAGGGACAGAATTTGCATATTAAACGTACTTCGGTTAAGGACGCTTGAGATATTCTTGAAGCGGTAGCACCGCTCCTTCTCTCTCTCTGCTCAAGAACCATTTAACCACAGAAAACTGAATGAGAATTCAGGTCCTTTTCAAGAAATCATGGCCGTTCATGCTAAATATCTTTGACCAGCTGTTCCATATTGATTGATTGCAGAGATGATCTAGGGCATTCGTGGTGCAGGTATAAAATGCAATAGTCGAGCTCCCGTAGCATGTTTGGAGGGAGTTATTGAAACAAGGATTTATTTAGGAAATAAGTTTTGTTTTTGTGTAATGTAGCTCAGATGGCGCAGGCATTTACCCTAAAATCTTTGCAGTATTGTTCATGAGGGAATAATACCATTATTTCTGAAAGAACTGCTCTATCTTACAAACTTTGGTTGTATCCAAAACATTAATGCAGTTCTATATACTAATATTAACTCCTGATTCCCAAAGAAGTCTAGTTTTACTTTTACACCGCAGCACACTTAATAACTAAATAACCGCAATATATAATGAGTGCAAAGGAATAGTGCATATCTTTTAGTTCCGGCCCTAGCTTATATTTTTGGAGACTTTATTTAAAATTTTAGACAAATGTGCTGGTAATTTTTCAGGTTGTAATGTCCCTTTAACGTCATTTTTTAACTAAATTTCCGAACTAGATTTCCGAGAAGTCTAGATTTTCTTTTAGGCCGCAGTACACTTAATAACTAAATAACCGCATTATTTCATGAGTATAAAGGAATATTACATTAATGGTACATTAATGCAATAAGACCTAGCTTATATTTCTCGGAGACTTCCTTTAAAAATTCCATTTTTATGAAATGTAGAATTATTTTTTTACATTTTTTTTCGGAAACTTCATTTAAAATTTTAGGCAAATGTACTCGTATTTTTTCCCTGTTGTAATGTTTCCGTTCATGTCATTATTTACCTAATTTTTACCCACTTTATGCCTTAAAATGTGTTTTGATAAATTGTTTAAAATTAAAAAAGAAAAATAGTGTGAGTTGAACAGTTAAAAAAAGGACTCTGAACATAGTTAAGGGTGTTTTATAGCTGTCGAAATGGGCCACAGTAGCGCCAATTTGGAAGAGCAACGGATAAGCAACCTGAAGGGTGCGATCTCGAAACTCGGTCTAGCCAAAGATCGTCGTGTACATGGGGGGGGGCTGGTGCACGTTAAATCTGTGTCATGGCCTCAAATATCCTTAATTTGGCGTTTTGTGGACGTTTGGAGAATCTAGTTTCGGCTCAGGGTTTGTTCTAGTCATCTGACAGGGGTTCAAAATTACTAGGCGTGGCATTGTATATTTCCCTTGGGCCCTAAGTTTGGAGAGTGGGATCTCGGCTCAGGTGTAACTTCTTTATTTGACCGTGGTTCCAAATTACGTGGTGTTATCCTCGGATCTCTATTTTCTGGTTTGATCCCGTACCTTCGCCAATAGCCCTGTGTATTGTTCCAGTGCGACGTTAATAATATAATACCTGCCTCCCTACCGATTTTAGTGGTATTAGTGGCAGACGAGAGAAATGCATACGAAACGTAAAGTACACAAGGTGCATGAACGGGTATAATCAGAAATTTTGAAGACTGGTTCCCAAACTTTTGTGAGAAAGGATTGCGATTACATTGAAATAATAATGAGTCTGTGTCTGGAAACTGGATGGAGAAATGAATAGCGAATACAAATTGAATATATTGCAGAAACGTGCATCGCGTTAACGCCATATGTACTGTGTACATCTTCTAGTCAAAGAAATTGTTTTCTCCCCAAATCCACGTTCTCACGTAAACACGAAATAATACCGGATCAATGCAATCCATGAGACGCAGTACTCTTTGAATATCTATTTTGGATTTCGCATTCGCAACAAAATGTTTTAATGTTCCGTATTCCAAACAACAAGTTATATATACACTACTGATGAAAAGCATTATTTTTACACAAGCAATAATTAAAAATATTAAGAAAAATATATAAACACAGTAGAATTCCAATTATGCGGACCAATTGGGACCAAACCCTATCCGGATTCTCGAATATCAGCATAATTGGAGAATTCACGATAAAAAGGTCAATTCTTATTAAAAAAATGAATTTTGCTTTTTTATGTAATGTAATTTAATGACTTTGAAACCAATTTTGTCTACATTTTGAACTTATATACTCTATTAAAATATATCGTTGCTTGAACATATCGGTCTAAGTCAGTGGTTTCGCTGTCTTTACTCAATTTCATGCAACCAAGTCATGCGCTTGATACGAGTAGCTGTAGATGGTCGCACAGGCTGCCGATACATCCATTTTACCACTGTGTCAAGACACTTAAACGCCCTATTAACTGACTATCTTGAGTCTGGTTGAGTAGCAATGTTGTCGTCATCTTCCATGTCATTAAAGAATTCTTCTCTCACATTTTGAAGGAGTTCATCGTCAATGAGAATTTGAAATCCAGGGTCCAAAAATCACACACCAGTCACACGAACTAGAGTTCGGATAGTTGGAGTTGTACTGTACTTTATAATTCCTACTCATGCACATTTGAGTTTTTTTCCCAAACGTATTTTTTCTTTATTTTCCATTAATATCCCATTGTGTCTCTCCTGTACGACGTAAATAAGCACACACACAACTATCTACCTACCTAACTTTATTTTCAATGAAATGTTTCAAACAAATTTACGCGTGTATTGGTATGTAAAACTGTTATTTATTTTTTACAAATGGTCTTAATAAAGTTACATTTATTTTTTTGATACACTAAATTCTAAAATAAATTATTCGCATAGGATGAAAAATTCAATATATATTGACAATTCTAGTAGTGTACAGCAGTGTTATAATGCATACTGAAATACAGAAGAACGTTGAATGGCCGATCCTTGGCCAGTAATTTCTATAACATTGAAAAACTGCGCCAGCTGCAGTCATATAATGTGCTGTATCGGATAGCAGAAGCGCAAAATCAGTTTCGCTCAACATTCAGAGATTTTAAAAGGTCATCTACCAAGCGAACAACATATTGATGATCGACACTCACCTCGCAAACTCTGCAGTCGATTTCGTAAGTTTCCTCTGGATTATCAAGAGTGCAAACCAATGTGTTAAAAGTACTTCGTGACATTTATTTCACTTTCGTCTGTTAGGACAAACACCTTCTTTACGTGAACTTCTTGTTTGATAAGCCGTACTTCGGCTTTCGCAAGATCAGACACACGTGATCAAAGGGTTGGTTCAGAGGGCAAAAAATAAAATAGTAATTTCATATTAATTTATTTTAAGCTAAATTTTTAAAAGGTGCAGGTGGGTTGCATTTATGCAAAAAGTTGCATTTATGCAGAAAGTTGCATAAATGTTGCGGTTATAACTCTTTACAATACACTCCATGAAGAAGGAATTTTGGTTTTAGTACTTTACATGCAGCGTAGAGCGTGTGAAAAAAGTTGCATTTGTTGCAAAAAGTTGCCCTAGATTTAAGTTTAATTGAAGTCACACTGGAGCAACACACCCGACTGTTAGCGACGATCTGTGTTCAGTACCGAAGACAAAGATCTGAGGACAACGCCTCGTATTTTTGAACCATGTTTAGGTGACGAGGTTACACCTGAGCTGGCACCCCACTCTTCAAACTTCCCCACCACGCGAACGTGACGGACACAGAAGAGAAAATTACCCTGAGGGGGAATTGAACCTAGCAGAAATCGAACCTGCTCGCAGGCAACTAGCAGGCAGGTGGTTGTCTGGAGGCAGGGTGCTTGTGTTTTGGGCATACCCACTGAGCCATGACGACCTCACGATTGAAAAGGGAGGAAATCCAGTCGATAACAGAGACACATGGGTTCGATTCCTGCAATGCAAATAACAATAGCTTGATCAAGTAGAAAGCAATGTCAAGATTGTCTGTTTGATTCTGAGGGGAATTCAGAAAACACGAACCCACGCTCTTATTATACCTCAGGGGAACTGTCATCGTTGGAGCAAAAGGATAATGGCTTCCTGTTTGTATCAGATAGGCTGTTTCATTTAACAGTCCCTTCTTTTCAGTATGCACATAAATTATCATACATTAATGAAACAGCAATTAGCTTCTGTGGTGGAAAGAATGCTCTGAGGTGCTGAGAGTGCTTTCTGACCGCAGTTCCTTTAAAGTTTAGAGAATGTTAATCGAATTTTCAAGAAACAAAAAAGGATCTACGAATTAGGCTTGGAATTTCCCCCTTCTAGTTGCAAGAAGTAACTCCGCTTCAAATTTTAAGGACAACTGAAATGTTTTGTCATTAAGTGATTATTTTTATCATAATCATAAATTATTCTGGACATTAAATTAGTCCTACACTAATAAAAAATACGCTTCAATAACACAATTTCTCTGCATTTGTAAACATTATTTATCTTAGAATGTTATTCAAATCCGTGTAACAGTATTTTTTTTTTGTAGTTTAACGAGCGCACACTGGAGAAATGCATCAGGCCATTGGAAAAAATCAATTTCGAAGTGAAAGATCTGAGGACATCATGTGTTTTTGAACAACGATCAGATTATATGGTAAACACCAGAGCCGTCACATCACTCCAACATGATCCCATGTAATTATGAAAACATGGATGAATTGTTTTAAATATCCTTTGTCTTCATTCTGTATCCCTTTTAGTCGCTTATCCTAATTTTGTTCAAATCAATTTGTTTTTTATAGAGTCATAGCGCGATTCAAGTGTTGTTTCATTAATTTATGGAAAGCAGTGTGTAACTAGTGTTTCGCAGACATCAAAACTATCAAGATACGCTTAATAAAAATTGACTTCAAACTGTTATCCACAAATTACAATACTATATGAAATAAGCTTTTGAATAATTGAACAATTTTTGCTCGGATAATCTAATTTAGAAATTAATCATTGACCTTTTGAATTAGTCCACATAAGCTTTATATATCATATAGGTGAGTTTAATATCATATTCATTCAAATCTGTCCCAAATTTGATATATTCTTTTATGCATTAAAATTATACTGTCTTACTGTGAATACTAAACCTCTCTCTATCTTTCTCTCAATTCTGGAGTCTAAAATCACATTAGTCAAACTTCGACATGTATAAATCATTCTGGACCTTCATATTAAACCATTCTGGAAGCGAAAAACATTTTAGTTGATCTTGCACACGTAAAGCAACTATAAAAAGCATTGTTATAATTAAGGTACGGTAGACAGCACAATAACTACGTTTCACTGTCTCTTCAGTTTCTATTAAATGAAAATGGTAATACAATGTTTCCATAATTTTAATAAGTGTGATCAAAATCATTCATACAATCTGGAGAGGTTCCTTAGAAACTACTATAGAAACGCCAAAATAGATGAAAAAATTTAATAATAAAATGAAAGAGTAAAAATCAGCACCGTAAATGTTAGATTATGGGGCAGAGGATAATTCATTATGAAATTCAAGTTTTTTTATCAATTTAACGAGTGTAAAATTAATTTTAATTATAAGAATAGTTTTAGTAAATAATAATTTTAATAAGTTTAGTAAATAATAATCAGAATAATTTTAGTTAATAATAATAAGGATAATGTTTGGAAATAATAATAAGAACATTTTTAATACGTTTGGTAAATAAAAATAATAAATAAGTTTGGTAAATAAAAATAATAAATAAGTTTACTAATAATTTTAATTTAAATAATAATAAGAATATTTTTTATAATTTTAGTAAAATAATTAATTTTAAGAAAAAAATAATAATTTTATTAAAATATCATTTTTATTACCACGAGGAATAAAAATAATATATCCTTCATAAATCCTAGTTCGTTCGCTGAATATAACATGTGCAATAGAAATTTAAATAATAATAATAAAAATAGCTTTAATAACATAAGTAATAATAGTAATATTAATATATACCACTATATATATACCACTTGAAGCTAAAAGGTCCAAATTCCTGAATTCGAGTACAATACATCAATAAACTCTTAATGAGAGCCACTACTGTTAAAAGGGCCAAACTAGCAGTAAACTTTAAAGATGTCAGTAAACATTAACATTAATACTTCAAATATGAAGAAAACAAATTGCGTACAAATTTACGAAATTTTAGAACTATAAAAAATTAATTTGGAGTTTCCTACAATTTGGACATTGGCCCTTTTATCTCCAAGGTACAGGTATACAGAAGCGATTAAATTAGTTCAATTAAGAAAAACACTCTCCGTTGTGAGCCTACCTAATTACTAAAAAGTCATTAAGGAATGTAAATAATAAGGGAATACTGGGGTTACCCGGATCAATAAATATAATACAGATAGAAAAACAAATGCATTGGAAAGGAGAAAAAACACGAAAATCATCACGATTTTTTATTTCTAAGTTCAATTATTAGAGAGAGAAATTTAAGGGAAGAAATTAGACACAAGCATTCTTAAAAGCAGAAAATGATATAAAAAGCGTAATGCAATGTTAGGAGATTTAACGTGTCGGTATTTCATGTTATCCCAAATACGAGAAACTAAGAATATTTTATTTACTTGTAGTATTTGATTGTTTTTTGCTTGAAGTTTGAACGTTTTAATCAGGATTAAAATATGTATTCACATATTATTTTTAAGTATTCCTTAGTACTAATTTTAATTTGTTATTACAAAAATAACTCCTATTGATTGTATGTAGGTAGTTAATTAACGTCACATTGGAACAACCCAATGGGGTAGTTCCTTTTAAAGGTTCTGAGTTACATACGATTCGTAATGCATTTTATAAACAACCCTTGAAGCCATTCAAACCTATTTGTCCCACCTATGATTTGTAAGCGACACAGGTTCTATCCCTGCAACTTTCCTCGGGAATATTTCGCTCTTCTCTGCAATCAAAACTTTCCTTTTGTGTGTAAGTCATAACTTAGCGTTTTCTGTCTTGTGTTTGGTGTAGGTCTTTATATGGTCCGTGCACAATAAAACTTAACCAACTAATATTTACCGTTAAACGTCGTCAAGCATTATAGTGCAGAAATTACTAGTGGAAACGTTAATCAGATGAAAAGAAGGATCTTGCAAATCTGAAAAGATGTGCAAGTCCAAGTTCTTTTTCGTGTTATATACCTGAGTTAGCTTGAAATATAATTTATACCCATTTGGACGGCATTTAATTGGCCTTAACCCTTAACTGCTGTGTCACAAACCGTGTGACTAAACCGTAAAACTAGTGTGGCGGGGTCTCTCAGACATTGCTCACTAAAGTGCGTATAAAATTGATTAATATAATATATTAATGAAAGATTCTTTATATAATTATTATTTATACCTTTCAAATTTGGACAATTCAATTCTTAACATGAAATATATTTTATATTACTATATAAGATAAGTAGATTCCATGTCTCTTCAGGCTCAGTTTTCGGACCTAATTTTGCAGGACGTTTTAACCCTGGAAACTGTAAAACTATGTTGTGTTTAGGTGTTCTAACGGCACGATTAGATCCCCCCCCAGGCATCCCATTTGAAGTTTTTTTTTTTTTCCGTAGAAATAATCTTTTTGTGAAGACGCACTTGAAATGTCTTCATCATCATCTTCATAAATTTCCGAATCCGTTTCGTGTTCGCTTTCAGTAATATTATCCGAAATTTCACTGTCCCAGTGCTCTATTTCCGATAAATTATCAACAATGTCCAGAATTCCTTTTTGTGTAAGATACACAAGTCGTTTTTTAGTAAAGTTTGTTGCCATTTTAGGTTCTCTGCCGAAATTCCCTACTCCAACTTAGACATGATTTGGTAAAAGTTCCGCAGAGAACCTGCTTGGTGATATTTGTTATTTGAACTTCTTTTGGCGATATTTGTTATTTGAACTTCTTTTGGCGACATTTACACAATATTATAAATCGCTTCGCTTGCATTTGTCTCCATCTACTTATCATTCGTGTTTGTTTACTTGAATAATTGACTGCAATTGGCGACTTTTAAGTTTGCAACATTCAGCTGGTAATCGCACTTCGGAAAGAGAAGATCGACAAAAACAGTAATGCAAATGCTGTGAAAGGGTCTAAGAGACCACGCGGGAAATGCAAATAGTGTAAGATACGAATTAGGTGGGCCTGTCAAAAATGACTCGTGGTCTGTGAGACCCATGACAGCAGTTAAAGGTTAACCAACCAATTCGGAATTTGGTCTTTAAAATTTTTATTGGTGAAGTGGTGGAATCGTATACGCAAAAAGCAAGTCAAGTGGCGCCATGTTCAGAATACTCTAATCGCTTAATTTCTTGAAACAAAATGGTATATTTTTAGAATTTTCTTCGCTTAATAATTAATTATTTTATAACAACTTACTATCATATACATGGTGTTTCAGTGAACCGTTTCAGAACTTCTAAGAGGGGTAGGGTACATCCTGACAACTCGAAATCATATAGCAATGTGGGGTCGGAAATGCTTTCCTGAAGCGGTGTTGTACACAGAAGCACCGTAAAGAAGCAAAAGGTACATGGATTAAAATAAGTGTTCGAAGTTTCTTCCACGGGCTACAATGCACGCCTCATATCTCTGACGCATGGACATCCGAACATTCTGGAATACTCCAGGCATATCTCGAATTTCTCCGGCAGCTACTGCAATTCTTGCAACCAACTCCTCAACATTGTCAACAGGGGTGTCATAAACTAGCGATTTCAGATGACCCCCAAAATAAAAATCAAGACATGATAGGTCGGGTGACCGAGCAGGCCAACGCACGGGACCACCACGTCCGATCCACTGCTGACCAAATGTGACATCCAGGTAGTTACGAACATCTCTGCTATAATAGGCAGGGGCTCCATCGTGTTGGAACCACATTGTCTGTTGCGTCGATGCAGAAATCTGTTCATCTCTCAAAAGTTATGGCAATACTTGCTGCAGAAAGAGCAAGTAGTTAGGTCCGGTTAGACGAGACGGTAACAAGTAAGGTCCGATGAGGTGATCTCCCATAATACCGGCCCATACATTGACCGAAAATCGAATCTGTGCTGCAGGACATCGTATTGCATGCGGGTTCTCGACAGCCCAGATATGGTCGTTATGCGTGTTGAAAATTCCTTCCCTTGTGAAGGATGCCTCATCGGAAAACAACACTTCAGCAGGAAAAAGGGGATTTGTAGCACATTTTCCAAGGTACCACTGTGCGAAAGCAATACGAGGTGCATAATCCTCCGGTTGCTGTGTCTGGACACGCTGCACGTGAAACGGATGCATGTCTTCTTGTCGGAGAATCCTCCAGACGCTGCAATGGGAAACCCCGACTGCGTTTACTACACTTCGTGTACTCGTTCTTGGATTCCCATGTACATGCTGCAGCACATTCTGTTCGACGTCTGCAGTCCGTGCTGTTCTTACCCTATCCCTGTCAGCTCTTTCTAATGAACCTGTCTCAACTAACCTCTGGTGCAGTCTTGCAAAGAAATTATGACTGGGGATACGCCTCGTCGGATATCGTTCCGCGTACAAACGCTGTGCGGCTGGCCCACTATAATTTGCAGCCCCGTACGCCAAATGCATATCGGCTAAATCTGCGATCGTGTAATCATCCATCCTACTAACTTGGCGTTCTTGTGCGAAATGAAGATTCCCTACACGAAAGCTCGGGATTTTCGCACAACGCCATCTACCGCGTCAGGAAAGCATTTCTGACTGCCCATTGATATATGATTTTGGTTCGTCACGATGTACCCTACCCCTCTTAGAAGTTCTGAAACGGTTCACTGAAACACCCGTATATAATTCTACAAACCAAGATTCATTTATGCGTTTGAATGGGCATCAGTCAAAAGAAACCGGAATATCAACATTTTTTGCTCTTTTGTGATTGAGGTACTAGTGACTAGTCAGAAGAGTTTTCAAGCTCTCAGAGTAATCAAACAAAAATAATATATCAATAACTAATATTCCCCAACAAACACATTATTTTCAATGCAATAAGTTTTAAATGTGCATCCAAGTTGTTCTATCTCTCTCTCTCTCTCTTTTCCCTTAATATAATTCAATCTTTAGAAGGTAATTGCTTAGTCTAATTTATAGATTTTCACTGACTAAGCTTCATTTATACATTAAATCCACATCAGTCAAACGAAACAAAAATACCAATATGTTCATCGTATTTTTCACCATTTTACAAGTGACTAGTCAGTTTTTCAAGCCTTCAGATGCTAAGATCTAAGCGAAATCAAAATAAATACAGGAAATAATAAAAATCTAAAATTATTCTATCATTCAATAAACTAGTTAATTTACAAACAATAATTTTTTTAAATTCATTTTAGATCTTCCCTTAATAATACAAGTTTTTTTAAGAAATCCACAGATGAAACATCGAACCTCCAAACTGAGGTCACAGAAAGAGGAATATCAATTTCAATTTTTACTTTACAAATCCACGTCCTTTTGAAACTGATATTCTATTGAACCTTTTCATAACATATTACAAGCCCTCAGAGAAATGAAACTAAATAAATAAAATAACCAATCTCTGGAACTGTACTTTCCTCTTTTAGATATATTTAATAATTTGAAGTAATAATTTTTTTGTTCTTTCTAGATCTTCCCTTTACAACACATGTTTAAGATATTTCCGTAGATGAAATTCCATCTGTATCAAACTTCCAAATTGCATCGGTCAAAAGAAAGAGGAATATCAATATTTTCGTATCTATCCTGATCTTTTTTGACTGAGATTCTGGTGAAACTTCTCACAACATTTTACAAGGTCTCAGAAAGACGAAACTAACTAAATGAAATAATAGTGCTCTATAATTCTTCTTTCCTCCAATAAGTACATTTAAGAATTTAGAGTTATAATTTTTTAATTTATACCAGATGTTTCCTTAATAATATAGATTTTTCAAAAGTAATTTCACAAATGAAATTCCGTCCGTATCAAACTTTTCAGATTAAATGATCAAAGGACTAAGTAAAGAGAAATATACATATATGTTATCATCATTAAAATAATCGTCCTCTTGTGACTGAGATTCTTTCTCCATTTTACAAGACCTCAGAGAGAAAGGCCTCAGAGAAACGAAAATAAATTTAAAAATAATGAATAACTGAAACTTCTAATCCTACAGCATATACTTGTAAATTTTAAATTTCATTCCAGACCTCCTCTTAAGATTGCAGGTTTTTCAAAAGAAGACTTCCACGGATGTTACTCTACCTCCACCAGCATCGAACCTCCAAGTTGGCAACGGTCAAAAGAAAGAGGAATATCAATATTTTCATTACAATCCTCGTCCTTTTGTGACTGAGATTCTCGTGAAACTCCTCAGAACATTTTACAAGCCCTCAGAGCGGAAGGCCTCAGAGAAACGAAACTAAATAAATAAAATAATAGAGCTCTAGCACTCTTCTCTCCTCCAGTAGTAAATATCGATTTTTAATTCTCTTTGGGGAGGCCTGGTAGGATATGTAATCTTTCTCCCTCCCACCATATACCTGTTAGGAAAGATCCCCGTGATTGGATGCGAGGCACTCCTGTGTCAGGAGCACTTAGCACCTCGATTTCCAGCAGCCTGTTCAGTCCAAACAGCCCAGATTGATACTCAGCGTTTGTATTTCGCACAACTTTGTGGTAGCATTGATTAGGGAAAACCCTCTTTCCGATCAAGCCAAAGAGAATCTAAAGGACTCCTTTTAGGGCTTTTTTTCAAATCCGATATTTCCAAGCATTTTATGCGCGCTTTGTGGGAGAAATACAATATATCGTCGTCTTAGAGCAGAAACTCGTTAACTGACCAAACTCGAATTTTAAAGTACAGTTGTTTCAATACTAACTATTAGATATTCTGCAAAATTAAAAATTATAAACATTTTGATAGAGTTATAGTTTTTTAAACCTATTACAATATGACACTGTAGTTTACGTCATCATGATAATAAAAATTTAGTACGACCAACGAAATTTGTATTAATGAATTTGTGTCAGATAAACTAGTTTCACCACTTCTTTTCAAACTTTTAAGGAAAACAACCCTGAATTTCGAGATTTCCTAGTTAGTTTTAAGGATATTTTTAAAGTCCTGTACAACATATAATACTCAATATCCACTTGAGTATGCAAGTAAATGTTTATTGAGTGTACATTAGCATATCAAAAATATTTTGGACTAGAATCGTAAAAGTGTGTTTATTATGAGAAAACTATAAGAAAAAAAATATATATAACATAAAATTCCCTACATATTCTACAAGCATCTTATATGATATTGAAGTGATAGTTTTGTAATACGAGGTCTGCTAGGACAGTATCGAGACATGTAATATGAAACAAGATACATTGCACATAGGACTTTGGAGCCTTGTTTCCTTTAAAGTGGTCACCTTGGGACCTCCCACACTTCAGCCAGAGCCTCTTTTCCTTTTCAAAACACTTTGCAAAGTCCATTGTTTGAATCACCACCAGGTGCCTCGTCATAATCCCCAGAGTCGCATCCACGTTCTGAAACCTCAACAGCTGAAATTTTATCTTTGGGAAAAGACGGAAGTCGAGTGATTTGATTTTGTACGAACATGTCCTGTACGAGATACGTGGGAGGTTCAATCTACCAATCACCAATTGCCCACACCTGCTTCGGATTTCTTCATACTGCGTCTCTCAAGCAGCGAATATTATCGAGACATTATTTGAGACACATTCGAAGAGATATCTCGTCCATCAAGATCTGATCAATTTTGTCAATGACTTGGTATTTGGTCATTAGGATATTACATATTGTTTGGTAATAACGATATCAAGATCTGGCCAGTTTTTTAGCAATAATGAGATATTTCTTTCATAAAGATATCTTGTCAGTTTTGCCAACGACGAGATACTACATCTTCGCAATAAAAAAAATAACATGATCTTGATGTTTACGTGACTTTATGTGCTATTTTGGGGTGAAATGAATCAGGCGCCTTTTTTTTTGGGAAGACTTTTTAATCATCTGAGTAGTTTCGCTGAATGAATTTTCAAGTTTAATCAAAATTTGATGCAAATTTGCCACTTTGAGAACTCGGACTGAAGGAAAATCCACTGATTATTAATAAAAACGCTCAGCATGGTATTTAACGGATTTTTGCCTTTTATTGATTCTGTTTTATTAATATAAATTTCAAAGTTAATGTTTGTCACTCTCCAGTTGAAAGATTTTATTGCCCTCCAATATTCTACATTTTTTATTCTGTACTTAGAAAAATAGCTCATGTCCATTTTAAAAGTTTGGTAACAACCTATCAATTAATTTTTCTTTTTCTTCATTTTAATACGGCGTACAAACACTACTCTCCAGTAATTTGATTCTTCCATAAAGTATTCACAGAAGGACTTTGGCATTATTTTATATTATAAACTTCATTACCTGAAGTATTTGTTGACAACTTAAAATCAGAAAATCTAGACACTGATGCAGAATTAGAAAACCAATTCTCTTAAGGGGCTAGAAAACAAATTAAAGTATGTTTATATTTAGAATATTGTGGTCAACGAATGAGTAAAAATTTTTTTAATATATTTCTCAAAAAGTAACGTGAATTTTATTCGATACGTTTATCCTTTTTAAACTAAACGCAGCCACATTCTAAATTCTCTGAGGTATTCACATGGATTAGGAATATTAACAATTGTACACTGCAAGATTTTTAAAACTAAAAGTATATTTATGTATTATAATGAAAGTATAATTCCACCTTGCATTCTACAATATTCGCCTGCATAACGTCAAATAATTTCGACCTTCTTGATCAATTGAATATTTCCAAAGAATTGTATATATATAATAAGGATGGAAGCAATTGAATCTTTCCAACTGATTATATTCTGAGGAACGAAGCAATATAATATTTCCGAATGATTCTATTCTGAGGAAGGAAGCAATTAAATATTTCCAAAAAATTCTATTCAATGAAAAAGATCAAACCTTTTTTCAACGGATTCTATTCTAACAAAAGAAAGCAATAAAATATTTCCAAAGGATTCTAGTCTTAAGAAAAGAGCAACATAATATTTCCAATGGAATCTATTCTAATGGAAGAAGCAATTGAATATTTCCATATGATTATATTTTAAGGGAGAAAGTAGTTAAATTTTTCTAAAGGATTTTATTGCATCAAAAAGAGTAAAAATATTTCTAAAGGATTCTATTATAACGAAAGAAGCAACAGCATACTTCGAAAGGATTCTATTATAACGAAAGAAGCAACAGCATACTTCGAAAGGATTCTATTCTAAGGGAAGGACCAGTAAAATATTTCTCTCTCTCTCTCTCTTTCCAAAGGATTATATTCTACAGAATTTACCAACAGAATTATTCCAAAGCTATTTATTCAAAGAAAGGAAATATAATAGAATCTTTACAAGGGCTGTAAGAATCAAACGATTATTTTAGCAATACATGCTGTTACTTAACCCTCCTGGTGGTGTCTCCACTGGAATCTCGTCATTAACAAAACTTACGAAATTGTGATGGACGAGATATCTCGTCCACTGTGATCTCATCTCATTTCGTCATTAGAAAACTGACCGGGACGGAATCTCATCATCATAAAAAAATCTGCAATACCTTGATAAAGACATCTCGTCATTGGGCAAAATTGGCTAGATCTTTATTTACGAGATATCTCGTAGAGACCATTTGGAGGGTAAATCATCAAGTGTGTTGTGGTCTAAAGCGATTGTACCCTTTTCGGAAATCTCATGATGCTCAGTGGGTTAATCTAGCTGAATTGCTTAACAAGGCATAACAAATTCTACCGCATCGTAACTCGTCCATTAGATTTATCATACATTGAAAGCTTCCTAAGATATTAGGCAATATACAAAGGTCAAAGAGACAAATTACGTTGACACAACGTAGCTTCAGATAGACTCCCATCCACCAAATTTCCAATTAGCTCAAAACGTTCTTGTTACGTTATCGCACCAGCGAGGTCGTATTTCACATACGAGATAAGACAACTGCAACAGAAGAAGGGGCAGGAAAATGGATTTTCGGGGATAGCTAGGTCTTTAATTTCTCTTCAGGTCTGTGACAGAGTAGACTCCAGGACTTCTGTGAGAGGTATTTCCCCTATTTCGATATAATCAGTTGGCTATATCGTTCTATTGCTTAGAGTATACGTGTTAGGTGGATGGGTCTTGATGGGGGTCCTCCATAAAATAATGTTGGTAGTTTAACGTATACCCACCGCATTTCGCTGTTTACACACACCTTCCCTTTAATCATAGTTATACTAACATATATATAATAGAAAAGGGGTCTGCTGAAAGACCAAATTCATTAATAATAACTGACATGATCTTAATGGACTAAGTGTCTCATCATTACTTATCGCAGCCTGTCCGCTTTTAGACCTTGCGCTTCAAAACCCAAACATCCATCCATCTCATTTGAAAAATACTAACCAGATCTTAATCGTGTCATCATAAAAAATATAATTAATATCTTGATAACGAGATACTTTGCCATCAATACACTGTCGGTAGTGGATCTAATCCGAAGTCACACCTATGAAAGTTATATTTGAAAGTTGTGAAATATAGTTTTAATGGAGTTCCTTTCATGTGACATTATCAGAAACCGTTAACTTTTCACCAACATTTTATTAAAAAAAAATATATATATATATACAGGGTGGTCCCGAATTCATGGTACAAACTTTAATGGTAGGTACAGGACATTGTAACAATGATTTATTGTATAGGAATGTATAGTCGCAAGTGACGCGGTGAGGCGAAAACAGGGGAAATAACGGCCGAAAGGAAAAACAAAGATTTTATTGAAAGCGTTGTTGACAAGTGTCATGTTTACAGTAATTGTTCAAAATTGCGTCCACCAGTATCGATACATGCTTGACAGCGTCGGTGGAGCGATTGGCGTACAGGATACTCCGCGCGATACATTCGTAACGCAGCTCTGCCGTTACCATTTGCACGGCCGTACATGTAATGCATGTCTGCTTTTTCTGCATACGTAAAGTCACCCATCGTCTACGGCAGCACAATTGTGAATGGCGCTTTTCCCTACTGCGATGCATCATGTTCAACAGCGGCTAGACATCTACTGCCCTCTACCGGCAATGATACCAACCGATCACTCCATTTCTCTTTCCTTTTATTTCCCCTGTTTACGCCTCACCGCGTCACTTGCGACTATACATTCCTATACAATAAATTATTGTTACAATGTCCTGTACCTACCATTAAAGTTTGTACCATGAATTCGGGACCACCCTGTATATATATATATATATATATATATATATATATATATATATATATATATATATATATATATATATATATATATATATAATGTTTCGTACATATATTTCTAAAGTTATATTTTATTCCTTCAAGGAGTTGCGACGAGATATCTCGTCTATAAAGATCTTATCAGCTTTCTTATTGCGAGATGTATTGTTATCAAGATATGATCCATTTTCCTACTTCGAAATATATTCAAGACATTGCCGATATTTTGTATGATGACGATATCAAGATCTAGTCGGTGTTGCTTATGACAAGATACCTCGTCAACACAACCACCAGGGGGTTAGTAAATTAAAAGCAGATTTAAAAAATAAAACGCTAAACACATTTCTCAAAGAATAAATTTTGATTTTTACAAATAAATAATGAAACAGGTTAGGAAATATAGAATTTCAGGCAATTAGCTAAACTTCCAAAAGCATGTATATATTTGTGCTATACAATAAAATGTTTGAATCCATAAATATATTTCTGGAGATGATTTAAAAGTATAATTTGTTGATGAGAGAATATTCTGAAAATAGTGTCAGAAGAAAAAGAATTTGTTGTTGTTGTTTCTTATGCCTACACTGGCAGATTAGAGGAGTGCCAGGCCCGTCGAAGACGGCAAGAGGCGAGGGGGGTGCGCCTTCCATGTTATTGAGCCCCATTGGGAGGAAGTCCGACTTTGCTCGACATACATGACACATCCGTTTTACAGGAAGGTCCCTGTCATACATCCATACACTCACACATATCGTAATTTAGATCCCAATCAGAGGCCGATAACCCCCTGATCAGGTACACCCAGAGGTATTGATTTGGTATGGGAACATGGGGGACATTGTGACCACGACCTATTTAACGTGCCCCAGTCACCATTAGTGAACACGACGGTCTTTAGCCAGGTCGAAGCGCCGATCTCGCAATCATAAGAATTGCAGGCTCCGCCGAGGACAGAACCCACAACCAGAAAAATAAT
The DNA here is from genome assembly GCA_947359465.1 of Metellina segmentata. Lineage (NCBI taxonomy): Eukaryota > Metazoa > Arthropoda > Arachnida > Araneae > Tetragnathidae > Metellina > Metellina segmentata. Next base: position 69,137,523 of record OX375872.1, on the reverse strand, counting down.
TTATTTATTATCTCTAATTCTTTGCATAGAAATCTCATAGAATCTTTAGTTTTTGCTTAAAACATGCAACAAAACGTGTTATTTTAACAACAATAGAAAACTTTATATGCAATAAAATATATCTTTTAATTCTTAAAGCCCAATTCCCCGGTACATAAAATTAACTTTTATATTAATATACTGTTGCAAAATTGTTTCCTCACTCATTTCTATATTTCTCATGAATGAGTATGTAATGGTGTGTTCACCGGGTAAACTTATTCGGAGTACCATGTCTGGCGAGTAAGCCAAGGAAACCTTTTCGGAGAACAATTTTTGGTTGAAGGTCTAGGTAAATCGTTTCGAAAGTCACTATCTGGATATCGGCTGTGAAAACCTTTTGGTCGGCTCTTTTTTTTTTAGGGGGGGGGGTGAACCATGTAGAAGTACCGTATTTGCATAGGTAAAGAAAAAAAATTATTTTCTAGGTCCGTATCTGGATTGAGGGCTGAGTAAACTTTTTAGTCGGACATATTTCAACAAGTAAAGATTTTTGAAGGTTCGTATCTGGTCATAGGATTATTTAAATTTATTTGGAGGGCCGTATCAGGTCCTCTAGCATGACAAATATGTATTGGAGGTTCGAATTTGATCTCAGAGTCTGAGATCAATCAATTAACTACAACGTATTTAAATACATGTACTCTCCTTGATTTTACATGTACGGTATTTTGTGGACTAGATGATTAGATCAGACCTGACTCTGATGAGAACAACTATTTCTTAAGTAGCTATAACTATCATGAGAACAATTGTGCCGTTACAGTAAATCCTAGTTGTATCACACCTCTATGTATCACGTATTCGTCTATGTCACCTTTTGTACTTGCAAATGTATTGCGAGCAGCACGAAATCTCAATCTATTTCTATACAGCTGGGGTTTTAAATACAGCTTTTGTCAAGTATTATTTCGAAACTGATTTGGTATACAAGATTTGGAAGTCTTGAAAGTTTTGAAGAGAAGGATTTTATTTTCAAAATAATTTTCTTCATCAATTAAGAGGTATTTAAATATTTTTGTATTTTAACTAACGTCACTCTGGAGCAACTCACTGGGTTATTGGCAACGATCCGGGATCAACCCCAGAAGGGAAAGATCGGACGACAACACCATGTAATTTTGAACCACGGTCATATGACGAGGTCACACCTAAGTTGGCACCCTACTCTCCAAACTTCCACATCAATCCAACGTGAAGACATTTGAGGCCACGACAGATTTATGTGCACCCCCCTTGTACACGACGTTCTTCGGTTGGATTCCAACTCGCAACCCTCCGGTTGCTAGTCCGTTACTCTTCAACAGGGCTACCGCGGTCCCCATTAATTAAGAAACTAAACATTTAAAAATGAATTTCCATGCTTCAATGTCTTAGAATAGGTTTTTTGCTTAACTTGAAGCTTTACATAATTTCAATAAATACATGTAATTAACTGTACAATATGTAGTTTTTTTTTCTAATAAGCAGGCTTTCCTTCCTCCTTACATATTGCTCTTCTCGGGTTTGTTTTGTCCCTCATTAAACGCGATTTGCTGAGGAGTTGCTGCATATTAAAACACATCTAAGCTAATGGCGACTCCTTAGATCACAACTTCAAATTTCCAATTAAAATACTAACAGAATCACTACAACTATGAACTGATGTAGTCTAATTTAACTACAATCTGTCATATTTCCGTTTACTTAACCCTCCAAGTGGTTTTGAAGAGATATCTAGTTCATCAAGATCTGATCAATTTTGATAAAGAGATATACCGACATCAAAATGTCGCCAATATTTTATGATGTCAAATTCAAGATCTCATCAGTTTTGTTTTGATGACAAGATATATCATCCATCAACACATTTGGTCAGTTTTGCTAATTGCATACTTGGGACAAAATTTGTGGTTTTGAAGAGGTATCTAGTTCATCAAGATCTGACCAATTTTGCTGAAGAGATGTATCGACATCAAAATGTCACCAATATTTTATGATGTCAAATTCAAGATCTCATCAGTTTTGTTTTGATGACGAGATATATCATCCATCAACATTGGGTCAGTTTTGCTAATTGCATACTTGGTACAAAATTATTAATTTATCAAGACAACAAACATATTATATGATCTCATCTCCTTTACCTTTCCAAACCGTGGTTCTGCGCTACTAAAAGCATCATATAAAGGTAATGTTCCAAAGCGCACAGTATATATTGTGTGTTGGTTTAATAAGGTACATGGATGAAATGAGTCCAATTGCACCAAAATCAAACTTAGTCTCAAATAAACCAGTTGCATGATGAAAAGAGCATAAAAAGTGGTTAAGAGCATAAAAAGATAAAGTTATTCAGTTAAACTTCATTAAAACTGTGCGCGTGCCTCTGTAGATTATAATATCAAGTTTCTCGTTATAATATCAACGGTGCTGACTCATCAACTCTCCAATCCAACTATGGACGGTTGCGGACGAATTTAATTGGAATCTGTCATCTCCCCGTTTACTTAAACATATAACATATAACATCCTCGACGTAACCTTTCCAAGTAAACCACGATGATTCTGCGACACTAAAAGCACCATCTAAAGGCAATGTCCTAAATCGCGCTACAGACATTGTGTGTTGGTTTGACAAGGATATACAACACACATGTGTGAAATAAGTCCAACTAAACCAAAACCAAACTACAAATAAATCATTTCCATGACGAAAACAATATGAAAAAGGAAGAGATTGTCACTGCGTTGAGCATTAAAACTATGCGTGCCTCTGTAGATTATACAATTTCAGGTTTCTAGTTAGAATACCAACGGAGCTGACTCGCCAACTCCACTCCGACTAGTTGCGGCCTAATTTAATTACAATCTGTCTCTCTATCTCTCTTCTTCCCGTTTACTTAAACACATCATATAACCTCCCCCACTTAACCTTTCTAAGTAAACCACTATTCTGCGCTACTAAAAGCACCATATAAAGGCAACGTCCTAAGTCGGACCACATGTGTTGTGAGGTGAGGAGTAAATGGCGAGGCAGCGATAGTCTCTCAGAGGATGATTATGCGTCATATTATGCAAATTCCAGGCGCTCTGTCAACAACGCTTTGACTAACAGGTGGCATGAAATGAAGGGGTTGATGTTAGAGGCTATTGTTCATCCTCCGGGTGTGGATGTTATGATGATAATGTTGGTGTTCCCAGCACTTTCCGCTTCACCACGCCTACAGGAGTTCTCTCACAATTGGTTGGGGTGGCCCAATGACGGATGGTGAAAATACTATTAATCAAACCGCTGCAAGGAAGGTTTCGATAGTGAGAAATTAATTCCACGATTCGTTTCGGAGTAATCTATTCTTCGGATCACGCTTTGGCGATAGTTGTTCCAACTGCTACCGCGTCCAACATGTCTCTCATTTGCTTTCTTTATACGATGGAAGTGGGTAGCGGGAGAAAAAGTTTCAAAACTGGGAGCCTAATATCTCGCTGAAGAAAAAAGAAGTGTACATGAAAATACGATATAATTTGAATAACGCCAGTTAACCATATAAACATAAACATTAGGGGGAATATTAAAAAAATTTGTATAAGAAAATACCAATAGATAGTAAAATATATATCCTGTCGGTTTTCTATACAAATCTAAACCGTTTGACCAATCCACTCCGCATTTGGTACACTTTTTCATTAGAACCGTGCGGGTAACGTAGGCTATATATGAACTCACGTTCAATTTGTCCTAGGTCTACAAAAGGAACTACAAACAATTCAAAATCCCAATGGAAATAACATTGAAAATACTTTTACAATCACTGGCAGACCAATTTACACCTGATTTGATACATTAATTCTTTAGAATCCTGTTTGAAACACAGGCTCTATATTAACAGCGTTAAAATTTGTCCTACGTCTGGATGTCAGGAAAGAGGTCTTAAACCAAATTGGGTTTCAAATAGGAATAGCATTCAGTTTGCTTACTATAACCATTCAACCAATTCACAACAGATTGGGTACACTATTTATTTAGACTATGCTGGTAGCAAAGGCTGCATATAACCCCCGTTCTATTATCTAGTCCTAGGTCTGTATTAAAGGGGTCTATAAAGTCTATAAACCCTTTAAGCCCCCTTGGTAAAAGCATTGAATAATATTAACTATGAATTACAAGCAATTCAACCCGTGCATTTCCGGGTAATTCTGCTAGTTTTAAATATATATATAGGTCAAAACAATAAGACCAAATTATTTGAAAAATATGCTAGCAAAGAATAATACTAGCAGAGTTTGAAACATGTTACGGTAAACGATAAATAATAAATACTATACGCGATGTTCTTCCAAAACTTCCTTCATGAACCTAAAGGTGTCTTCCTTCACGAACCTCCATCTGGTCTCCTGGCCTAAAATCAGTCTAATAGTTACAACTTTGTTTTACTTTATTTGTACGGTTTTTGGTTTAGGGGCTATCGAACTTGATCCTTACATGAACAACAAATATTCTTCAAATAAATTAAAAACAAATCTAATAGAACAGCTAATAAATTAGAAATAAAATGAAAGGATAAAAATTAAATTTGAAATAAATATAACTGAGAGCTAATAAATTAGAAATAAAATGAAAAGAGAAAAATTAAATTAGAAATAATCTATGTATTAGTAAAAGAAAGTATTCACTCCGAAGTATAAAAATTTAGGAGCTTATATCTCAATAAAATAGAAACAAAAAACTAAATCGAAAAGTTCAACGATTACATGATATCAGTTTAAAGCGAAATTGATACTTGCAAAATATCGTATAGCAGGAATTACTTTTAATCTACCCGAAAGGTAAGACAGAAATCTGTATTTCATTGACATTTTAGTCCTTAGAGTCTGCTTAACTGAGAAAATTAAACTACGAAATAATCTGGATAATTTTAAATTGATCAAAATAAAAGAGTAACCGGAACACTGGTGATCTTTTCCCATCAGCTTATTGAATTTTTGTTGCAATTATTTCTTTTTGACAATAAGTAACAACAGTGGAAGAATGAAAAAAAGAGAAAGATAATTTTGATGTACAAACTCTCTCAAAAATTATATAATTTTATAGATAGTAGGATTGTAATAACAGTTAATAATGGTTTAGAACAACAATTTTCAGCCCGTACAATCTCACCACAGAAACTAGCATGCATTCTACAGTACAACAAAAAGTATTATTACATTTCTAACGAAATATATGTTTTCCGAGTGATTTGTAAAAAATGAATTCTCCTTTTGCTCCAAAATGAATTTTTTTTAAACTGTTGGAAACAATTAATTTTTACTTTGTAATTACAAAAATCAAACTCAAAATTATTTATACAGAGGGGCTTACATGCATAATTCCACCTTTTAATCTGCTGTCTTCCCTACGAACCAATTTTGACTTTTTTGACAGTAGAAACTTTACAAAGAATTCTATTTTAAGAAAATGTGAGCAGTGGACTTTTTTTCTAAAAGATTTTACTCTAAGGAAAGGAGAAATATAATATTTTTTAAAGGTTCTTTTCAAATGATTCCCAATGCAAAATGTATTTGCTACTGAAAAAACAAAACGAATTTTCAAGATTACTGCTCTTGGGAAAACGTTTTCAAGAGGTTTACTAAACAACAAAAAATTAAACTGCTTATAAGAATGAGCATACATTCATGACAGAAGATTATTTTAACATGCAATTTAACTATCTCGCTCTCTTGGAAGTTCTCTATTTAACTTAAAATTATTTTGTTAATCAAAAGTATGAAGGATCTGAAAGAACAAGAAAATGCAGATGAAGATTACATTCTTTGAGAATTCATGAGTCAAATTGAGAGAGCTTCGATTTCACAGCAAAAATATTTTTCTTAATATTTTTAGTTTGTCAAATTTTAATTCATTTATATATTATACCCGTCTCAGGCCTCTCGATCTTCAGTTAAAAAGCACCCCAATAAAGGTATAGTTCAAAATTTTGTTCAGTCAAAGAGTATCGTACATGGGGGCTGGTGCATGTTAAATCTGTTGTGGCCTAATCTCTGTGATACGAGCTTTATTCCTCAATAAAACAATCAAGTTCGTGCCTGTAGACATGTCTTTGTAGATAGAGAATCTATTAGTCTTTTTCGAACAGCATAATAAACCTCTTGTAGAAGTAATCGGGATTTAGGTTGTAGAACTCTACGTTGTAGAACTCTAAATAGAAGTAAACGGGATTTAGGTTGGGGCAACTGGACTCAAACCTTCAGTTGATCAGTTTGCTTATTTTGTATATACCACATTGATTTATTATACGTTTCTAAGGCAACTTCTTCTTAACCATCCCACGGTAACCTCCGTTAGTTTCCTCAACATATTTATTTAATAATTTATTTCATCAGTCCAGACAACTATATTTAAATATAATGAATAAAAAATATTAAAAGAGTAAACGATAACTAATAAATACAATATTGGATGTCCAAAACTTCCTTCACGAGCTGTCATGTGAAATAAGGAAATCACATTGTCCTTTTTTACTGATTTCCAAGCTTAGTTCTAGATTTAGTAGAGGATTATGTTTCCGTATTTGAATAATACTGAGAAACATTAAATTCAATCTTAGCGCCTCTATAAGACGAAACGTTATTAAGGCTTCAAAGTTTTAGATTAACTTAAATGGTTCTAAAATATGAAACACTGCAATAATATAAATCACCCATTTAGATAGTTTTACTCTTATTAGACTGTCTATTAGACCATTTTACAGATAAATTGCAATATTCATCATTATTTTTACTTTAATATGTATAAAACATTGATGGATTAGTACCAGTAATGTAGATTGCAAACAATTAAGGCCTGAAAAAAAATGGTGCTTCACAAATTTCAAAAATTATGTATCGGAATTTGGAAGGTCAACTAGCGGCAATATAATAGTACAAGCTTAAACGCAACTCTTAGTGAAATAACGCTAGGCTCCGATTTGGTTCCATTCCTCCATGGATGTGGGGCCGTCGTGGGTCAGTGGGAATTCCCACTGCCCTAGCAACCTTCGAGTTGTAATCTGTTCATGTTTGATTCAAGTCAGGTGCACTCTTCCCTGGGCTTATTTTGTTTTCTGTGTCAGCAAAATTTTTAATTTTGTATGTGGTATCTATTACTTAATATTGTTTGTCTTGTGTCCGACGCAGCATGGCCAAATAAGGCCCTTGCACCTTAGAACCCCCAAACCAACCTTCTTGTGTGTATTTACTCTCTTCTGTGTCATAAAATGATGCTTTAGGAGTTTACGTTCATGAAGTAACGTTGTTTGTATTGTGTCTTGGCACAGAATGGCCAAACCTGGCCCTTGCTATATAAAAACCCAACTAAACTTTAGATAATGGCATGCCGAACAAAAAAAATAAAAATTTTATACACATGAATATGTATCTTACGTATGCAAAATGTATCGCAATTGCAATATTGTAAGTCAAATATTTCAAAGATAATTTACATCACACAAAAAGTCGTCTTTTTTCACAGAGGAAAAACATTTCTTGCAGTTTTTAATTTCTTATAATTAATGGATTTCATTAGTTTAAATAAAAGTATATCACGCCCGAATACTTTGAAAGGGCTATTATCTTTAACTTTTGGCAATTATTTTAAATCTGCTCTTTTTTGTCCGCTAGTTTGCTCTGGGTTGTGAAGATAAATTCCTTTCAGAATTTGCTAATTTTTATTGAATTTAGTTTCTTTATCTCTAGTAAGTTTTACTTCATAAAAGAAATCTTTTATACTTTACAATTTTTTCCTTGAATATAATTTTAACAAATTAGCTTTACTTAATTTCAAGTCTCTTGAGTTTTTATTTAGATTCATACAATGTGTGTTTAGGCTTTTATATTGTGCATTGTGGTGTTTTTTTATGTTTGCGAATGGAAGAAAAACTTGGTGTCTGTTGTTTTTATTTTTAGTCACCACTCAAAGAGGAATATTTATTGATTGTTATATTTGAAATGTGTTACTTTAGCACACATCCAAACGTCGTTCTTTTAGATCACAGTACAATCTATATTCATATAACTGGAATCTTATACAATGTATTTTCGAAAGTAAATCAGCCTAGATTATATTAGCTCTTGAACTTAAGACATATCAACAACTTTAATCCTTAATTTGTGTAACAATGACAAATATTCCAAGCAGTCAATCATAATTGAATGATAAAGGGAAAAATCTAAATGAGTCCCATACCTGAATTGGAGAAAAAATGCAAAAGACAAAACGTCGACACGTTCATATAATTTCTGATAATATTTTTCGTTGTTAATTAACCCTTTTTAAGTTTAAACTGAAGGTTCCATAACATTTTAAATTAAAATTCAATCAACCCAGTCTATCATTTAACCTAGCAATCACTGGGCGGTTGTGTTTTCAAGGATTTCGAAAAATACGAAAATCATTATTGAAACATTTTATTGCACAAATCTTAACTTTGACTTGAAGCAAAATTCCTTGGAAACCACTTTTTAAAACTTGATTTTAAAAGTATTTAGAACTTGAAAACACTTATTATAGAAATAGGCACATATATTTAGCGCTTTAGAACACTTTAGAAGATATTTAGAACACTTTAGAAGATATTTAGAACACTTTAGAAGATATTTAGAACACTTTAGAAGATATTTAGAATTTTGGAATATGGTTAGTACTTTTAAAATTTGACTTAGGACAAAACAAAAACCGTTAATAGTTCTCATAAAAAAAGTACAAAATACTATGAAATAAAAAACATATTGGTAAAGATTTTAGAAATTTCTAAAAGATAAAAATATCATATTTTAATCTTTGGTCGCTAGATTCCTCTTCGATGGCTCTAGGTATTCGGGATGATTGTTTGCTAGAAAAAGTATCTCTTTAAACACCTCATCTACAGACATCCTCACTAGAACTATGTCCTTACACTTCTCGTACACACGAATAGCTATACAAGGAATTTGGGGTTTAGTCCTCCAGGTAAACATAAATTAGCTTGAGCGCTAGTTCATATTTACCTAGACTCTAAGGTCCTATTCTTTATTTCCTTATAATGAAATCCTTTTTTTTTAAGAGATCCTGTTATTCACTTCCTTAGAACAAAATCCTTTGATAAGATTCTATTGCTCATTTTCATGAAATAAAATCCTTTAAAAAAATTATATTGTTTATTTCCTAAGAAAAAAATCCCTTCGAAAGATTCTAATGTTCATTTCCTTATAATGAAATCTCTTGGAACTATGCTAATGTTCACTCCCTAAGATTAAAATACTCTGGAAAGAGATTCCGTTCATCATTTCCTTAGAATAAAATCCCTTGGAAAGATCCTATTGTTCATTTCCTCGGAATGAAATCCTTTGGGAGCTTCTATTGGTCAAAAATGTCAAAATTGGTTACAAGTCACGCAGAGAGCTCTTTTTCAGCAATAACTGAAAGGCAGGACGGGAACTGATAAAAAGACTCGTTCTAGGAAGGGAGGAAATATTCATGAATCACACAGTGTGTGCGCCTATTGCAGGCCTACAATCAATCCATTGTAATAGCTTTAAAATATTTTAATTTTGAAGCATTTTCCCAATAAAGGTATGTAACAACACTAAAAGGAGCAGTATGTGTGTACACACAGTATGTATTTGTATAATTTTATCGCATCCGGGTCACTACACTACAAAATATCGACTGAAAATATTACTGTTCCTTAAATTTTATACAACAGTGGAGTTTATAGACAAGACTGAACAGACGGTATGAGAACAGTGGTGATCGAATAATTTTGTATCTCTCTCAAACTGCAAGAGCACATTTTGAAAATTCTATTCCACACCAACAGTACTGTCTCAAATCATTTCTACGTTGTTTACCTCTCTAAACGCTATGAGATTTCTGAATAGTATTTCTTTTCTCCCACAGTACAGATGATCAGAATGTACACGATGGCTGGTGCACGCTAAATCTGTCCTGGCCTCAAACGTCTTCTCATTGGGATGGGTGAGGAAGTTTGGAGAGTGGGGTTCCAGCTCAGGTGTGACTTCGCTATCCGACAGTGTTTCAAAATTTCGATTCCTTGTATCTTTCCTTTCGGGATTAAACCCGGACCATCGCCAATAGCCCGTTGTTTTGCTTCAGTGGAACGTTAATTAACTATCTACATACAACCTACCCACAACACATATAATGACAAAATAACTACATCTATTTATTGAAAGAATCCCAGGAAAGATTGCTTTGGTATAGAAAGTCAAAACTGAAGAAGTCATTTAGAAGTCATGCCGGAAATTATTGCTTACAGAACGGATATATTCGCGAAACCCCTCTGAGAGTCAATGCGTGTACCCCTCCATGTGGTTTGGACATGGAGGGGTATCTCGTGCTTCAAATTATCTCGTGCTTCAAAATTTGATCAATTTTGATAAATAAGAGATCTTGTCGTTATGTTATTGCCGATCCTATCACGATGACGAGAGATGTGATCAGTGTTCTTAAAATGACAGTTTCATAGGTTTAATAAATTTGTTGATTCTTGCAAACAATAGGTGTGATTATTCAGTTCCTAAGCGATATGTAAAAATAGTACTACACTACTAGGAAATGACCTGACTTTCATAGGGTTAATAAACCTACTTTGTAGTCTAGCACTTAATTAAAACTTCAGATTCCTATTAATTCAAGCATCTGTACTGGTGCTCTGGAAACTCGAAACAGATAATTCATCCTGATGTATTCAATCTATGAATACAGAAACTCTGAATAAAGATACGGTATGGTATTTTTAATTAGCACCGTACTGGAGAAACACAGCAAGTTATTGACGATGGTAAGGGATCAATCCCAAGGGGAAAGATCTGTAAGAGACGATATAATAATGTCGATGTGTTAACTCCTAAACCGATGCCTTCTCGATACGCCATTTTCTTTGCTTTTAATTCTAATGGCATGTTTTGGCCTCTCGAAACAACACAATCAATAACTCTTTGAGGGGGTTCACCCACAAAATTCCACTTTATCAACCTGCAGTCTTCTCTGATTGTCTCTAGACTTCTAAACAGTTTTAACCAACACAAATTAAAAGAACCTTCCAAAGGATCCTTTGCTGAAGATATGACCATTAGTATTTCCATAAAAGATTTTAATCTAAAGAAAGAACCAGGCAGGGGGTATTCAGTTATTTTAATTAGCGTCACACTGAAGAAACGCAACGGGGTAATAGAGACGGTTCGGAATCGATTCCGAAGGAAAAGATTCGAGGACAACACCTCGTAAATTTGAACCAAGGTCAGATAATGGGTTGACACCTGGTACCCCACTCTCCAAACTTCCACACCAAGCCAACGGGAGGACATTCAAGGACATGACAGATTTAACATGCACCAGCAGCCTTTACCCTCTTTGGTCATTAGTTGGATTCAAACTCTCAACCCTACCGTTGCTAATCCGTTACTCTTCCAACCAGGCTACGTCATTAGTTGGATTCAAACTCTCAACCCTACCGTAGCTAATCCGTTAATCTTCCAACCAGGCTACGTCTGGGGAGTATAAACAATACCACACGATGAGGAAATCTAGTGAATCTCATCGAGTTATAAAAGCTTCGTTTGTATGCCAACACTTCATTATAAATTCAGATCCCTATCAATTCAAGCTTCCGTACTTGAACGCCAGAAACTCGTAACTGATAATTCACCGTGATGTATTCGCTCTATGAATATAGAAACTCCGGATAAAGTGACGACGCAATATGCCTGAAACGACGCAATTTTATTTTCATTCCACTTTAACGAAATGACTGGTCCCCCCTCGGAAAGTAATGAACAGCACAAACATTAATGAAAAGAGATGAAATCCTGCTCTAACAATCCTCGGGAACTTTAATGCGGGATTCTTGACCACTTCCATTATTAACCTCCAGGAAGCTCCGTAACCCTCTCTCCACCTTGATGTTCGTTACGGTTGCGTTAACGACTTTATATTAGATTCATTATTCATAACCTGCATAAGTGGGGTTCCAAGACGTTATTCATCATTTGCATACAAACATCATCATTCAGTGATACGTAATATGTAAAATCTGAAGATAGTTTAAAGCTACCTAAGTGAGTCATTAATATCACGCGACGGAAACAAAGGGGTTGGGGAGTTTGCTATCATTTAACGTGGATCATCGCAGGTAAGCTATTGCTGCGGGGTGCTCTGTGGTAAATCCGTATTAAGGATCGGGAATGAGAGGAGAGCGATTTGAAAAATTGTTTTGGTTTCGAATTTTCTCTTTGTGGAATGAGATCGGGAAGAATTCATTTCAGCGTAAAATCTGTGAATTTTCCATGCAATTCAAAAATTTTGCAAATATTTTACCAATTTTTATTGTTTTTTGCTTGCACAATGTAGTAAACCTGATTGCTCATTCTATTACTTTCATTTCATAGTTATGTAGATATGTTTTTGGGGGATTTTATTACCAAACGACGATCTAATGCTTAATCGTTAAAAATACACTTCATATATTTTTATTACTTCATGATTCAGAAATGAAACTAAACCACATGTTCCCATTTTTAGAATCAAGATTGAGTGGAGAACGATTTGAAAAATGGCTTTGGTTTGGAAATTCCTTTTTGTGAAATGAGAGAGGGGATGTTACTTCGTTTTAGCCTCGAATCTTTGGCGCTCACGAATTTTTCATATAAACGCTAAAAACACAAATGCTATACCAATTTGTTTTGCGTTTACAAAATGTAGTGAAACTGCTTATTCATGTAGTAACTTTCGTTTCGAGGGTATTTAAATATGTTTCCTAACCCTTAACGACAATCAAAATCTAAATCGGTAAAAAATATCCTACATACATATCTATTGCTTAATGTTTACAAAAGTAAAACTACGTATTAACATTAATTTGCCATAAAGTTGTAAATCTGTGTATTCATACAATAGCTGTCATTGTAAAGGTATTTAACCTTCCTGGTGGACAAGATATTTTGTCATCACCAAAATTGATCAGATATTCGGACAAGTTAACTCGTTAAAACCATTTGCAGGTTTAAAATATAATAAATTTTAATTTTAAAATTTAATATGTAACACAAAAATTTGACGCACCAAGAAGGAGTTGTCCAGGTGTTTTGCCGGGCTCGATCAATTTGGAACGGCGCGTCACTAAAGACTATACATTGTATAGTCTTTAGTGACGAGTCCCGTTTCCAACTTTGTTCCTGAAGACAACCGCATACGTCCAGGGCAGCGTGGGAGATACTGAAGAAAGGTCTTAACATGAGGAAAATTGCTTCCCACTTGGTTCCCTAACGACTCACGGACGTTCAGAAATGGCACCGGTATGCACTGGTTGGTATCCACCTCGACAGATACCGATATGACAATGATCGTTGTCATGTTGCACAAGCTGTAAATGATCTTTTGCCACGATGGTTTTGGGAGGTGTCGGAACACCCTCCGTCCTCACTTGACATGAGTTCTTGTGACTACGACCTTTTTCTTCGTTGAAAGAACCCCTTCGAGGCATCCGATTTCCTAACGTGCCATCTGTGATCCGAGCAGTAAGTCGGCACTCCGTCGTTGACATCAACAGAAAACATCTTGCCAAGGTTATCCTACGGCTTCCTGATATCTGGCAAAAGGTATAAGACTTTGCTGGTGATTATTTTGAAGGCATGTAATGTAATTTTGCTTGTATGTCAGTTAAAATATGTTTTCCAGGTATGTTGCCATTGCTTTATGTATTTGCAAAATTTCTCTTTCTGAAAAGGTTTCAAGGATGTGTATTCATTTTAGTTTTAAATACGTGGCGCTCTTGGATTTATCGTGTAAACACGAAAATCAAATATACTTTACCATTTTTTATTATTTCATGTTTACAAAATGTAGTGACACTACTTATTCAAACAATAACTTTTGTTTCTAAGATATTTAAATATTTTTCTTTTAGATTTTATTTTGGTAATTTTTTTAGTTAACGTCGTACTAGAGCAGCACAACGGGCTATTGATGACGGTCCGGGATCAGTCCCTTGAGGGAAAGATCCGAGGAGAACACCTCGTAATTTTGAACCACGGTCAGATGACGAAGCAACACCTGAGCTGGCACCTCACTCTCCAAACTTCCACGCCAACCCAACGTGAGGACTTTCGGCCACGACAGATTTAAGGTGCACCAGCCGCCTCTACACCATACGTTTACAAACATCCATGCCCGGGCCCGGATTCGAACCAGGAACCTTCCGATCTAGAGGCTAACACCTTAACCACTATACCGGTTGGTCGGCTTTTAGATTTTATTACCAAACGATTATCCAATGCTTAGTCAGTAAAAGTTGCCTTTCAGATATTTTTATCACTTCATGTTTTCAAAAGCAAATCTACATATTAACAATAACTTACTACAAAGTAGTAAAAATGCATGTTCATGGCAACAGCTGTCATTGCAAAGATATTTAACCTTCCTAGTGGCTGTCGTCGCCAATAGCCCGTTGTGTTGTTCCAGTGCGATGTTAATTAAAATACCTATCTTCCCAAACTGTCCAGATCTAGGTGGATACCTCATCATTACCAAAATTCGTCAGATATTGATGGACAAGGTATCTCGGTGAAACCATTTGGGAGTTCAAGTCAAAGGATAATAGACCTGTAACGTTATCTGCTTGCGAAGCATTTGAATTCATAAACATATACAATTAAAGCAGAATAAAAATTTCAAGATACTTCTTCGGATAATTTGAATTAAAATCTCATGAAAAAAATCTCAATATCCCGATTTGCCTCTTTTCAATCTCTATAAGCATAGGCGGAGATGATACATGAAAGACAAAACCCATCTCTTTTTACTGAGAATGCTCACGAAACAGCCATAATCTCCTTAAATAAAAACAATGCATCTCTATTTTCTTTTAAACCACAGCCCTTTCTGCTTTGTGGAGCAACCAAAGACGGGAATCTTTGCTAAAAGAAGAAATCCAAGCTCACAAAGGATATTCCCTCATGCATTATAAACCATGGTTTTCCGTTTTCTAAGAACCGCTCTAGTACAATTTATATTGATTGTACCTACTATGCCGCTGATGATAATAGTTCTAACCTTGCGGCTGAGAATGCTGGCTTCTCCAACTCTCCTCTTGGTACTAGCTTTCAATTAATCGGTTGCACTTTACCTCGTATTCTGCCCTTTGTTAGAGAATGCTTTGTATTTTTCTGTGCCACAGTATTTGATCTCAATGCATTTGTGGCTTTAAACATTATCTGCTGTTACTTCCCAAGTTTTATGTCGCAGAACGATCGGTAGGGTTAATCTTTTCGGATGGAATTGTCTAATCGAATATTTTTATTCCTTCTGGAATTGGTTTTCCTTTGAAGTTAATGTCTTGACCTATTCAACAATCAGTTCTTAGAATCAAAACGATTTAACTATGCCATGCGGTTTAAAACTACTTATTCCCTAGTTTTATGTTCTCCTGTGTTATGTTGTACTCAAAATATCAAAAACATTCTGTAGGTTATAATGTAATATGATTTATGAAACAAAATTTTTAGACGAGGTTTAAATTTTAGCCGTATAGTACAATAACTTTTACCCTCCAAGTGGTTTCGACGAGATATCACGTCCATCAAAGGTATGACCAATTTTAATAATGATGAGGTATCTCGGCTTAAATTTTGCCAACTTTTTGATAATGGTGAGATCAAGATTTGGTGTTTTTTTCTGATGACGAGATATCTTATCCATCAAGATGTGTCCGTCAATTTTGATAATGATGTGATACTTATCACGACAACCACCAAGGAGGGTTAATTACTTCAACCTACTTAGTACGATTCATAGCACTAACAATGTGTGTTTTATTATCTATAATAATCGATGTATAGAAAAATCTATATAAGTGGAATTGTTAATTAATTTTCAATAATAATATTTTGTGTAAAACCTAAAAGAACTGATTAATTTATTTTTTGTAATAAACTATATATTTTCTATTGAAACTTGTCGAAGATCTGGTGGTTTTTTTTCTGATGACGAGGTATCTTATCCATCAAGATATGTCCGTCAATTTTGATAATGATGGGATATTTATCAAGACAACCACAAGGAGGGTTAATTACTTCAACCTACTTAGCATGATTCATAGCACTAACAATGTGTGTTTTATTATCTATAATAATCGATGTATAGAAAAATCTATATAAGTGGAATTGTTAATTAATTTTCAATAATAATATTTTGTGTAAAACCTAAAAGAACTGATTAATTTATTTTTTGTAATAATCTATATATTTTCTATTGAAACTTGTCGAAGATCTGGTGTTTTTTTTCTGATGACGAGGTATCTTATCCATCAAGATTTGTCCGTCAATTTTGATAATGATGGGATACTTATCAAGACAACCACAAGGAGGGTTAATTACTTCAACCTACTTAGCATGATTCATAGCACTAACAATGTGTGTTTTATTATCTATAATAATCGATGTATAGAAAAATCTACATAAGTGGAAATGTTAATTCATTTTCAATAATAGTATTTTGAGTAAAACCTAAAAGAATTGATTAATTTATTTTCTGTAATAATCTATATATTCCATATTGAAGCTTGTATAAAATGAATGAATTACCAATGCTCTATGATGGTGTAGCTTTGCATACAGAAAAAGCTAAAAGAAATACTCCATTCATTTTTTATAGTAAATAATGTTTCTACAGCAAAACGTAAAACGAATAATTGACTCAACTTCTATAAACTAATATTAACTTCTATATACTATACCTAAAATAAATATTTCATTCATTTTCTTTAATAATATATGTTTGTGCAGCAAAACCTAAAATGAATGACTATTTTCTATAATAACCTATGTTTGTATAGGAAACTTAAATAAAATTAGTTCATTTTCAATAATATATATATTATTATTGTAAATCAAAACCTATAGATAAAAGTAATGATGAATTAATTTTCTATAATAATCTATGTTTTCATTGAAAAACCGGAAAGGAATGAATAATTGATTCAGTTATTGGATCTGATAAATAAGAAAGCTGCGAAGAGCACCAGTACTATTATTATATTATCTTCTAGTTGAAAATGACGAAGCTTAAAGCTAATTATTAAGTTTTACAATTTATATTGACTATTGGATTAATTGGATACTATACATAACATTTCGCGAATTTTAAAATTCAACTACAATACATTTGTTATTAAACTTTACAGTAAACATTATGCACTAGTGTTTAACTTTAGGTAATTTAACTTCTAGCGAAATAGAAAGCGCAACTGTATAGATATTTAAATCTCTATACAGTGGTTTCAATTGAGATCCATAGCTTAAAATTTCCAAGGGTTACTATCTTAAAATATGTAGGGTGCTATCATAATATGCATGCAGGGGGGGGGGTCTTTTTAATATGTAAATTAATAATGTTTCTAAATAGTAATCACAATCATATTTTGTTTGATAACAAAGATCTATAACTCTGGGGATTAAGTTCATTTATAATGTTATTAAGTCCATATTTAAAATTGAATAATGCGAACGATAAAACGTATACTGTTTCCAATTATCAGTACTTTTTACGATGCGGATGGATTTTAAAAGGTTGAGTTACTAATTTATTGTATCCATTCCATTTCAGAAAATGTCATTTAATCACGTCATTTGCTTTGTACTAAAGTACAAGGTAAAGACTAAGCATTATCTATTGCAATTGCATCGTTAAAATTCCAAGAGCCGCATTAACTATAAAACCTTCTATGTGAAGCTTCCTTTATTTCTACTATTCCTTAGTTAAAAAAATTTAATAATGTTAGATTTCTTTGTGTTCTTTAAAACACATTAAATTTAATGTTTTTCATTTCAACCCCCCAGGTAATAGAGAGTATTGAAATAAAACCTTTTAAGAGGTGCTTAAGGAACGATAACTTAAAAATTCTATGAACTTTAATTTATTTGCTGCTCTAAAAGGTTCTAATAACCTCATAAAAGTAATATACCTTATACGAACCATATTTTGTTTATAGTTAGTGAAAACGTTTCGCTTTTCATTCCTGGAAATTGTATTATAGGATGAAACTTAATACATTGAATCCAGTAATGAGTTACAGTAAATGATAGAGTATAGTTAGAGTTAGATAATGGTACTTTAATTCCAATTAATGAATTGATACGCTTGCGTGCTTGCCCATTCATATCTCCATAAACATGTTTAATACATGAGTTATATATAATTCTAGAGAAACAAAGGTTTAGAAGAATAAAAATGTCATAATTTTTATCTAAATTTTAAGCCATATATTTCCTTAAATTTTATTTTTATTTTGTATACAATTTCCTCTAATTAAAGAAATTTCTTATCAAAACAAACTTTTGTAGTTTCACCCTATTGCTACATAATTTGCTTGGACTGTTTCCACTGAAAAGCCTACATATAAAGTTCATTACATTAAATAGTGCAAATATTTTCTGATAAATTGACAAAAATTAAAAGGTCCCATGAACATTAATTTCCCATGTACTGTCAGCATGTTAATCCGTAATTACCATACGCACAGGATATCTGTTATCTCATTTGGTACTCTGACAAAGCTGTTACCATCGTTCATGTCTGTCCCTCCTGCACCCACTGATTCCATATTTATACCACTGTGGTATATTTCGTCCAACGAGAACAAATATCTCGGAAGGATAATGCGCAGTCTAGTTAGACCTCAATTCGTCCTCTGTTGAATTCAGAAACATGATCGTATGAATTGTGTTTTTCTATGGGGCATAATTAATATTCCTATACACAGTAGAATAAAAAAAAATTATTATAATACATAAAACCGGCTCTTTGTTCACCCTTTTTATACTCCTTAACGGAGGCTTTACTGACGCCTATGATTTGAATAAACCCTGCAGGGGTAATCATTTGCATATTCCTCCATGGTATATCTATATACACTTCCGTCTTTACCTTCTATGATCTACTATCGCATAGTGCAATTTTCAAGGCTATCGAATGCCTCCTTCATATTGGTACATTTTTGATACCCGGCAGTGTTTATTACCTTGAGCCATAAAACCATGAAATCCAATCCAGCACTGTTCATTAATGTCGTGATTTCATTAAATATTTTATGTAAAAACTGATCCAACGTTAAGAAATAAAGTACATTGTAATTCCTGAATAATTTGGCCATTCTTTCTTACGAACAAGGTTCAATTAATTTCGATCTCCAAAGAACAATTTCGTTTACTAAAACATTTCTTAGTAAGATATTTGTGAACCTCTGGGCTCGCAGATCGCCCTCAAACTGATCAATATAGAAATGTTTTTAAATTATAAGTATACAAGCTTCTAAATATTTATCCACTTGGGTATGAGGCTCATGTTACAAGAATTCTTTACAGGGTTAGCTCACTTGTGAGCTCGTGGGTTAGCTGATTACCCTCCACATCATTCCATCCACATATATTTAGAAATTCTAAATTAATAAAAAGCTTCTAAATCTAAAATGGGCCAAAGACCCATGCTATTCTGGGATTATTTTTCTCTGTGTTTCAGTGAAACCTGCTTTGTGTGTATGTTCATTATTTGAAGTGCTTTTAGGCACAGCTTCATCAGATGTGGGTCTTTCGTCATACTACTCAATCATCCATAACCATGATTGCTTTGTTTAAACATTACTTATATCTATTCAATCACAGAATCTATCCATTCATATGACTGCACAATCATCTGAAACAAAAGTAGCTCAAGGGGAACTGATGAACAATTTCGTTTTTATTTTGTTCCTTACCCTAGATTACCCTGTAAAACGTGACGTAATAACGAGATTTCTACTCGGTAAATGTAATTTCCAATGAAAACGCATGAAAGTTCTGAAATGGTAAAGAATTAGCCCACACAAACTAATATTTTTTCCAACCCGGATTGCCAGTACATACAAGCAAGGAAGGAAGTAAAACAATTGTTGTATGTATGTGAAATATTTAACGTTTGCCATATCGCACCCCGGTAAGAAAAGTAATACAACTCAAAATTGCAGAACTTCAGAAACATCATCTTAAAGGATACTATAAAACACATATTGAAATAGTTTTAGTTTCTTTTAAATTTTAGGTAAGTATTTTTGGTGGTAACTTCTATTATATTCTATAGAATAGTAATGTAACACACTGGGGCACCTCATACATATTTTTCAACGGCATGACATCAAAATTTTTATTTTTTGACCTGTGTCAGCTTTCTTGCCGGGGTGCGATATGTTTGGAGCAGCTTGGCCGAATATGGATCTTGCGTCATAATACCCAATCCAACCAACTTCAAACATATTCAGACAGTTAGAAACCTTTAACCTCACAGGTGACTTCGGCAAGATATCTCTTCCATCAACATCTAACCAAATTTACTAAATGCTCGTGACTTATTTTAAATATTACATCTATCTATTTAGTCTCAAAGTCTATCCATTCATCTGAAATAGAAATGGTTCAAAAAAGCAACTTTGCTCTTTATTTTGTTTCTTAGCCTAAGTAGATTCAAAGAGATTATAGCGTAATAACGTGGTTCCTACACGGTACTGTAATTTTGTATAAAAACCTGGGAAAATAGCTGTAATCAACAAACAATTGTTCGTACAAACTAATATTTCCTCAAACTGGATTACCACTATCTTGACGAAGACACACACGCAACGATGTAAAACTTTCTTTGGGTGCAAGTCAATTACTTAAAATCTGTCTTGTGTTTGGTGCAGTTCGACCGAATTTGGCTCTTGCGACATAATACCTAATCAGCCCTAAGTCTCGTGACTTCTTTTGTACATTACATCTATCTATTCAGTCACAATGTCTATATATTCATCTGACTACCCATTTATCTGAAGTAAAAATAATTCACGGGAGCAATTTCGCTTTTTACTTAGTTCCTTAGCCTAGTTAAATTCAAGGGAGAATGTGACGTAATAACCTGGTTCCCACTCGGTACTGTGATTGCCAATAAAAACGAGAGGAACATTCTGTAATGGTCAAAACGTAGCTCACACAAACTAATATTTCCCCAAAACTGGATTGCCACAATCTCAGCGAAGCAGTCACACGACAGCCAACATTCGGTTACAGTGATTTCTTTTGGAGGTGGATTATGTTTTTTATGAAATAGAAAGAAAGTTCCCATTGGGCTGAGCACTGAGTCACGTTTAAGACGGATGAGATAACGTTTTGAAACCCAACCTCAATCACTGCTGCTCACTGGGAAAAACAGTAAGTAATTTACAAGTTAGTCACGTTTATAACTAAACTCTTCGGATCCTAGAACAAGGAACTACTTCCTGGAGGGATTCCTAGAGAAAAAAGGAAATTCGCGAGCCTGGTCTTTTCCACTGCCGGATGAAATGAAGTGCATGAGTGGATTATGTGAAGTCTTTTTTTATCATATAATGTAACACGACATGGCCCATTTCCAGCTTACATAAACAGGCCTAAAACGAAACAATTTGGAAAATTTCTTGGTGTGGGGAAATTGGCACACTTCTGCACTACATCACAGCCTCTACATTTACAAGTACACCTCAGCATCATGGCATATGAAGACGCCTGTAAATCACTTTGAAATCGTGTGGTTAAGGAATATTGCTTTTAACAAGGTCTCGAAGGCTAAAATTACTGGCATGATGATGTTCATAGAGGCTCTAAAGGACTTGGTAATCACAAGAGATTTAATATTTTGCAGGTTGTATATACCGTATAATACAGGGTTACTACAAAAGAATCATTAATTTTCAGAACCTGATTTATTCAAAAGTATTATGCTTACAAATATGATTGATATATGAAAATAACCACAAAAAATACAAGTTTTATGCTCACTCTACAAATGTTCTATGTGTGCCCCCTTGGTCACACGACACACGTCCAGGCGGTAGTTCAATTCATTTCACACATTTTGTAGCGTGATTGCGTCAATGTTCATCAATGCATCACTGATCGCAAAATTATTTGTTCACAAGGCGGTTCTTTTCCGTACTGACTTCTGAAAGAACGCTGCACTGCTATAACAGACGAACATTTCGCATATTCTAGGACGCAGAAACTCTTTTCTCGCTTTGCATCCATTTCGGGAGAGACTGAATTGAACTCGTTAGGGATAACTGAAAGACAAACATGAACTAGAGCTGCCACGCCACCTGGTGTACAAACTTGAATCTTTTGTGGTTATTTTCATACATCAATCATATTTGTAAGTATAATACTTTTGAATAAATCGGGTTTTGAAAATGAATGATTCTTTTGTAGCAAACCTGTACCGTGCATTCTAAACAGGGATGCCATGTCGATGGCTCGACCACAATTATTATTAAAGGTGACACGGTGCTTTTAAGCATAAAAATCAAGAGAAAAAAACTGCCTTATTGAATAAACTGTATCTTTCAACATTTGCTTTGTATCAGAATGAAGCTTTAAACAGTGTTTATATACACTCTATAAACACTATACAACTATAAACACTGTGCAAATAATGAAACAATAATACAGTGAATGCTACCAATTTAAAGATAATTGGGTTTCCAAATATAAGAGGTGCATCAAAACCTCAAGCTTTACACATGTATTGATATTGAAGCTAACGAAACAATGCAAAAGTAAATCTAAAAAAAATGCAAACCTGCCTTTTAATGCTTGGAAAGTTTATGTCAAGTTTGGACTGTAAATTCATATCAAAGAAAACATCACGTTTAGCACACACACACAATAACTGTCTCTCTCACATTGCTGATATACTAACCCTCTTCTCTGAATAACATAACCTATTAAGTGCAATTCTAAAAATCTTTGAATGAAAAGAAAAAAATTTTAAATGACCAATATTATATTCCACTACTAGCTTATGATTTAATTTTAAAAGTACACATTCATGAAAAGAATAAGTAGTATTAAATTTTGCTCTTCACAGTTTTTGGGAAGCTGTCTAAAGCTGGATCATAAAAATATACAAATACTTTTTAAATAAGAATTGTTATATTCTATTACCAGGTAAAGTTATACTCTAAAAGTACCCTTAACACACCATTGATATAAGTAGTATTAAATTCTACCCTTCATCCAGATTTCGAGAAGCTGTCTAACTCGCTTTCCCAAACTCCCAGTCATTAGCAAAGTGGGTAAATATACTTTGGAAATCCTTAATTAGCCTTTGGATGATTTCAGTCACACTCTAACTCCCAGGAGGTATGAAAGGACCATCCTTACGCCAAATGGCTGACAGTTCGGGAGGATATTTCTTCCGTTGAAACTAACTAGTCAAGGACTCGCTCCTGTGTCAACAAGTGAATCAGTAGATTTAAACATTGTTGACTAGTGCTTCAGAAATTAGAGTATTGGATAAGTTTATTCGTGGAAACAGTACGCGTACAGAGATGGGTCATCGTAAGTTGGATGATTTGGGTATTATGGCGAACGGTCCAAAAGCGGACAAGTTGGACCAAACACAAGTTAGAGCGTAAACAAGAAAATTATAAATAAAATACGTTAAGATAAATTTTCTATCCAACAATAAATATATTTAAAAATTGCAACACTCAAAGTACAGGGTGTCCATAAAGTCTCTTTACAATTTTTTACAAAAATTTATTACAAAAGCAAATGAAAAAACAGATAAGTGGGAATTATTACAAAATAAGACGTCGGAGATTCATTGTATGGAACGTGTAAATTTATCAGAGTAACAATAATGCTGGCTGCAACATCCGCGTCATCGTAAGAAGCTTAGTTTTAAAATGCATGATTTGGTATTGTCGGAATAAATAAATAGACTTTTAACTAAGATTTAGACAAAAACTACACATTGCTATGTTATTTGAAAGTTTCAAGTGCCATTGGGTTTTATTATAGTGCGATAAAAGTGAGTGTCTGAAGCTCAACATCGAGAAAGTTCCCACCAATGTTGAGGAAAGTCAAGTTTATTGATTTCTTCGTTTTTCATCAGTTCAATTTTAACCCTCCAAGTGGTTTTGAAAAGATATATCATCATTAAAGATGTAACCAATTTTGTTGACAAATCTAGTCATCAAGATATTGCCGACAATTTTTATGATGAGATCTTGATCTAGTCAGTTTCTTCTAATGACGAGATACCTCATCCATCAAAAAATTTTCAGCATTGCTAGTGATGAGATACCTTGTCGAAATAGCCAACAGAAGGTTTAATATCGGTTTTATATTGGTAATAGCTGGCATATCTTAACCCTCTAACGAGATATCTCTTCCATGAAGATGTGACAATTTTGCTAATGACAAGATTTCTCGTTCATCAAGATGGGATCAATTTTGCTAATGGTAATAAATATAGTCATCAATATATTGCCGATATTTTAATGATTAAATCTTGATGTAGTCAGTTTTCTTCTAATGATGAGATATCTCGTCTATCAGGATCTGGTGAAATTATCTAATGGCAATGTAGATCGTCAAGACATACCAAGGTTAAAGTTTCTTAAACTTATGATTTAATATTTGAAAGTCATCTTTAAACATTTTAGACAAACTAGATACGTAATAAAGCACTCAGCCTAAATTGAAAGAATCATCGTTTTCTAAATTACATGATTGAAAATGAGTTCTCTTTGAATCTAAAACAATCTTACCAGAGATCGAAACTTCCGTGCTTAAAAAGAAACATATTTTCTTGCATGCATTCCAAAACTTCTATTTTCTCCGCTTTCTTATTTTTTACGTATAGGATTCTTGGTTTAAATCCCACAAGTTTCCCAATTTCCACGTCTGATTTCATCCATTGTAACCTTTTTTCAATCCCTCCTAGCATTGATTCTTTCTTTTTTCAGTATATTTTTACTTTTAAGAAACATTTTAGAACTTTTTCATCTTTTTTTATTCTTTTAGTTGATGTGATTCGAAATGTACTTTCAGTACAATGTTCTTTTGCTTTGGAAGTTTTTCGGAAACTGAATTGATATTCCTTCTATACGCATGGTAATGCTCTCAGTATGTTTATATGATTGTTAGTGCTGAAGAATAAATTAAACGCTCTCCAAGAGCATAATATTATGTTTCATTCTCCACTAAGCTGATTTAAACCCCTTTCCTACAATATCCTTTTTCCTTGGTAACATTTTCTTCCCCTATGGTGAAAATCTTTTAACAGTACGAAATACTGAAATACTTTTACATATCAATACAACAATATGTTGTCACATACCTTTAGAGCCTGTTTTGCAGCTGTGGACATACTGAATTTTTGTAAGACAATTTCTTAGCAGTGTACAGGAAAAGTTTTCATTCAACAAAAAATCCCTTAGCTTCCTTAGAAAATGTTAATTTATTTGTGACTTTCTACTTTTGGTATCTTCTGAAAGTTAGAAAATGTTTTCGAAACTAATGCAACTATGGTTAAAAAATCTTTTCAACAGTGGAATTCCTGTCAACTGTGTTCTTTATGACAACGAGGTTACTGTTTTCTCCGTAAATATAGGCTCATCGATTTTTAAAATTTCTACTTATGATGCTTTTTAGTACAGTCAAATTGTTAATCAAAAAAGTTATAAAAGTATGTTTAACAAAGCATATTGGAATCTCTCGTATCTTGGAGGGATAAAGTTGTTGACACCCCTATGGCCAATTCATACAGCTGTTGCTTAACTCCAACTTGCACTTGAAACTGGTCACGATGGCCTATTGAAACATTTACATCATATTAATACCATCTCTGACCCTTTCTGCAAGTTCTGCGATCTTGCGATTGGTACTGGGAAGTCAGAGATCATTTGGGTTTATGAGAGGCATTTTCTGTCAAAATTTCAGTATAGGTTTCGGTAGTGATTCTGCCGCTATACATGTTTCCTGTGTATGTATTCTTAACGGGACTTCACTTGATTTATTTAATACGATTTCATCACATCGCCAATGAAAATTCCAAAGAATAAATTCCGAATTGATAAATGGAAGTTGATTGGTCACCCCCACATTAAACGCCAAGCGTTGTCAAAGAAGCTATAAACTATATTATAAGATAACCTCAATCCACCGAGAGCATTTGGACAGCAGAAATAAAATCTTCACAGACCATCTGGTTTATTTGTTTATACTGAAAATCCCTCTCGCAGACTACTTCTGTAGCTGTTCTTGCGTTATTCCTTGTATTATTGTATTTTATTTTTATTGTAATTTTTATTGTAAGGATTCGATTTGAAGGAAATGGACAATAGAATATTCTCCAATTATTATATTCTATGAAAATGAGCCATGCAGTCATCCGAATGGAATTTAAAGAACGGAGCAATAGAATGCTACTAAAAATTTTATTCTAAAGAAATGTGTAGTTGAATCTTTTCTAAGGATTCGATTTGAAGGAAATGGACAACATAATATTTTCCAATAATTCTTTTTTAAAGAAATGAGCAATACAATAATACGAAAGGTTTTTAAAGAAAGGAGCAATAGAGAATATTTTCAAATGATTCTATTTCGAGTAAATGAGAAATATAATCTTTCTAAGGGATGAAAGAATCGATGGATTCTTTAAAAAGACGTAATTATTCTGTCATTAGGTATGTTTTGTGACAAAAGAAACACTACGCTACACGAATATCTTGAGGGTGGTCGGGATAAGAGTACGAAGGTCATAAAAATTCCAAACCTAGCGACGAAGTTAGGCGCTACTTTCAAACCCACACGACTGCCTCTAACGCATCAAACACAACCACACCAAGAAAAAGAACTAACCGACAAGCATCGAACGCAGAGCAAAAATTGAGAGGAAAAGCACAGAGCATTCCGGAGTCAGGATGAAGCACATAACTTGTAGGAACGGGAAGCAAACAGGACCGGAAACTGTTCCTTGGCGATCTTCGGAATGCGAAGACGCAGGCAATAGCTCGCAGTTAATCCGATTACCAAACTCAATTGAGACTCCAAAATTTCATTTGCGCTTCCTGCCCTCATCAGCCCATTGCCATATCCCCTTCAGTTAGGAAGAGAAAGTGGATATTTTTTCCCCTCTGCCTTCAGTATTTTGTAACGCTGCAGCGGCTGAAATCCACGTTACTATAGCAACAGCAATCCAATGATATGCACAGCGAGGCGCGAAACCAACAACGTATTGTCAGCATGAACCCAATTGCCAGCATTTTGTTGACTTTTACCCTGGGTAGCGTTATTAGGTGGGTAGCTCTTTCGGAAGTGAACTGCAAAAGGAACAAGTCGGACATTTAACTTTTTTTTGCAGGCTTAGGCTTTTTCAGTATCGATTTTGGGCAAAGTGTGCTTCGGGGATAAGGGTAGCCTGTTGCTCTGCTTCCAGGTTTCGCCGTCAGATTGGAATTTTCGGAATTTAACCGCATTGAGGTTTTTGTGTGTGTAATGAGGTCTACGCTGTGGAACAGTTTTCATTTTCTCTTTGTGTGGGTGTGCGTTAAGATGCAAAGTTGAGAAGGGAATGGAATGGAAGTGAACGGGAAATCGAATGCGTTTGCGTTGTGCACTGTGGGATACTTTTCAGTCTCGGTTTGCATCTGTGTGTGTAAAGAGGCAAAATTTAGTAAGGAATAAAGTGAAAATAAATGGAAAAATATTTAATACCTTGTACAATCTGGGATGCTTTTTCATTTTTGTTTGCATCTATGCGCGCAAGGAGGCGATATTTACTTTTTCGCCATTCCTAACGAGGAAAACAATTATCAGGTATCTAATCAGAGTTTACCTTATTCTATCTAGATATTTCAATTAGCTCACAAAGACCGGTCTGGGTTACGCGACACTATTGCTAGTAAACCATAGCAGTATGACGTTTGATGACCAAGTATTTAACAAAGGACAAGTGACAATAGTTTCAAATGAGGTAGATAGTTACTAGCAATACACTGGAGCAACACAGCGGGCAATTGGCGATTGTCTGAGATCAAACCCGAAGGGAAGGATCCGAGGACAACACCACGTAATTTTGAACCACGGTCGGATAACGCGGTAACAACTGTTCTAGCACCACACTCCGCAAACTTCCACGTCACATTTAAAGCCACAGCAGATTTAACGTGCATCATCCTCATTTGTACACGACGGTCTTTGGACATATACGAACTCGCAACCTTCCTGTTGCCAATTCGTTACTCCGCCAACCGGGCTACCATAGTCCCAGTTTTAAATGAGGAATTCATCTTAACCTGTAGGTATTCCATTGACGATTTCCTGCAGATAAACGTCATCGGACCATGGTTCAAAGATGGTGTCCTTGGTTCTTCCCTTTGGGATTGATCCCAGACCGTCGTCAATAGCCCGCTGAGTTTCTCCAGTACGATGTTAATTAAAATACCTACACAACTACCTTAAAATAAAATATCTGAATATATTATATCTGTTAACACTCCAAGTTGCCCTTGACGAGATATATCGTCCTTCAAGATTTGATCAATTGTGGTAATGGTAAGATACACTCACTGCCAAAAGTTAAGCACGAAAGGTAAAATGCGAAATAAACGACAAGTACAGCTTTTACTGACACGAAATGCGACAGGACAGTAGCAAACAGGTTTATGCATGAAACAAAACTAAGAATTAAATACAAATATGAAAACAATATTAAATTTTCATAAATTATAAGATGAAGTCATATTGGAGTCAAAAACAAAATGATGTTTAAATCCAAAACATATAAACAAAACCGACATTAATAAGGTATGTGACCACCCCTCATCCTCATATAAAGTTTACAGCGTGTGACCATGCCATGAGGTGATCAACCACCCCAGAGTCAAGTAATCGACATTCCTACTGTAGAGCAGCTGGCAACTGAGTGAGAGTAGCTGGGAGTGGGAAACGTGCAGACACAGCATGGCCTAGGGCATCCCAAAGATTTTCAATGGGATTGAGGTTGGGTGAGTACGACGGCCAAACCATACGCGCAATACTCTCACTCTCCTTGTAGTCATCGACGATGCCAGCCCTATGGGTACGCGCATTATCATCCATTAAAACGATAGAAGGACCAACTGCTGCAGCGTACAATCTCACAGTGGGTTCTAGGATTTCATCCCGATACCGGACAGTCGTCACAGAACCCCGTCAATAGATTTGCAGGTAGGTACGATATCCCAACGAAATTCCGGCCCACACCATGATGCTTCCACCTCGGAATGCGTGATTCTTGATGATGTTCTGGGGGCGATAGCGTGTGCCTTGTTATCTCCAGACGTTTATACGCTTGTCATCTGGCTCCAGGGCAAATCTCGACTCATCCGTGAACATAACGTTAGCCCAGACACAGTCCAATTGACATGTTACCGATACCACTTTAATCGTGCCCCTCTGGATTGGACGGATAGAAGAACACAAACTCGTATCACCCGGCCGTACAGTTCATTCATGTGTAGCCTTCGGCGCGCAGTAGTGGTAGATATCGTCTAACCAATGGACTCTGCAACCATAGATGTCACACAGAACGCCAGTGCTCACTCACTATCTGCCATTCGTTATCGAAGCCATAGAAGCACGTCTGTCTTGAAAACTAATCGCACGAAAGTTCTAAACACTTTTTTATAAACACTTACATGAAACTCCTCTAACCCATCACAATACTGGCTTCAAAATACGACTATATTTTTTGCATATTTCTAGACATGAAACTATGATTGGCTGTTACATAACACATTTGCATACTTTCACCTACCTCTACAGCAAATTCCAGACTACAAATTCAGATTGAATTCTGAAAATTAACATTTTCCTCTACTTGTTTAACTTTTGGCAATACATGTACTCTGTCCGTCAAGATCTGAAAAATTTTCTTAATTCCAAAATATCTCGTCATAAAAATTTTGCCGATTTTTTTTTCATGATAACGATATAAAGATCTGGTCAGTTTTTTCTAACGACGAGGAATCTCTTTCATCATGATCTGGTCAATTTTTCTAATGAAGAGAATTCTCATCGTGACAAACATAACGAGGATTAAATAGACTGTTTAAAACAGTAAAGACAGGTTCTGTGAGAAAATATATCACCCAGGTCAACGTTGTACAAATTGTAGTAGGTTAATATTGGTCAATTTATATTCATTACATTATTTGTAATTATTTCCACTATTTGCATTCATTTCATTATAATAAATGTAGAGTCTAAGTTTTTAAGTATCTTTAGAAATTTGGTTTTTAACGGTTTTTATTAAAAACTACACGTCTCCAAAATATATATGGACTGACTTTGTTAAATTGAATTTATTATTTCTGTAGAAGATAATATAAAATAGTAGAGAGAGGTAGAAATTTAGGTGAGATAAGAATTTATGAAGTTCAGTTTATTATTTTCGAAAAGGGATCCTCTATTATTATTTCTGCTACCTCAGAAAATAGACGATTTATCCGGCATAAAGAAACACCTTTCAGAAAATACAGAGTAAATCGTTCGCCTCTCTGACAAAAGAAATTACTTTAGACAAGCTGAAGTGAGATATTTTGAAACTACATTTTCTAATATTATGCTCAAAAGTTCTATAAGCTACACTTGCTTTGTTGCTTCCAATTTGAGAACCTTAGGAATAAAATATATCCTACAGAAATATGAATTATAAAACTTTGGATGTGTTTTAAAAGTTAATATATAGGTATGAAAACTAAAGTATAATAGTATTTTTCGCTTAGTTCAATATGAACATTCCTGTGGAACTAAGAACGAAACTAATATTTATTGTAGCGTATGGAAATTAAATAAAAAAGGCTATAATTTGGTGATTGGTATCAAAATAAAGAGTATAATATTTATTTATAAGATAGAATGTGTGTAAAGTAGCATGTATCCAAACATAAAAATAGTATATTTTGAACATGGATGGCATTCCTGATCTCCCGATTTATCCCCAACCAATGACGTTACGGTCAGTGTGAGGCTTATACACAACTACCTCATGTGAAACAGTATCTACTTCCATTAGTGAAGATTACTTGGCGAGCAGTATCTTACGACCTTACAAGACACTTGCACAATTCAACGAGGAATCAGTTATTGATTCGTTCAAGTAAACACAAAACAAATAACACAACATTACCACCAACAAAAATTATTTTTAAGAAATTAATTAAGAAATTTAAAGACATATTCAAATGAAACTACATAATTTTTTAGAATAATAATTTACCTTTCATATGGATAGATTCTACTAGACTATAAGTACATTTTTCGTTTCTTATTAGATAAGATATGCATTTTAAAACTCATACACCAGCTAATGTTTTAAAATACCGATTCCCAGAAAGAATTCCAAATTAGTTGGATGTAGCTGTAGATGACACAAGGTAGATAAAAAATTTTCGTGTAACCAACCTCAAGCATGTTTTCAATCTAAGGAAAGGATAAGGATAAATTCCAGACTATAAGTACGTTTTTCGTTTATTAATCGATAATTTATTCAGTTTAAAAACTCTTAACACCAGCATAACCCAATTGCCAGAGTGAATCCTAAATTAGTTGAGTGTTGTTGCAAATGCCTGCTTAAAGTCAGAAAA
This sequence comes from Metellina segmentata, assembly GCA_947359465.1. Classification (NCBI taxonomy): domain Eukaryota; kingdom Metazoa; phylum Arthropoda; class Arachnida; order Araneae; family Tetragnathidae; genus Metellina; species Metellina segmentata. The sequence continues at coordinate 69,106,018 of OX375872.1, read as the reverse complement.
AATTTATGTAGCCTACCTCAAACACGCTTGCAATCTGAGGAAACGTCCTCCTTCAAAATTTTTATTTCGTAAATAAAGTTGAATGAGCAATGGAATTAAAACATTAAAAAATCCAAAATAAAGCCCATCATTTATTCCTAAGTAACTCAGTTCCTCCCCGTCTCTTATATCTTTTAACACTTTAGATTATTTTAACAAGATTGCATAAAGTTGGTTACAACGCTATAATACTTATCAAAAGAGACTTTTTTGCCCGACTCGCACGCTCTCAATTTTAATTAACTTTTTCAAAGTTAAAATGAATTAAAATCTCTGAAATCCTATATTTGAGTTGCAAATCCGAGACTAAGATCTGAAGTAAAACCCTCACCCTACTTATCTTGATTAAATTCAACTCGAGGAGGGAGGTGACTCAATAAGTGGTGAGGAAAATTAGCTTCAAGAAGTTTGCTTATTCAAAAAGCTCGGGGCACGAGATACAAACACTCCGCTTCTGTGCATCTAACTTTAATTAAAAACGCTTCAAATATTTTGAAGAGTATAAACACTTGCAACGGAATATATCGAAATAAATTAATAAAAGCAAAGTCTGCATTTTGCTATTTGCAGTTCGTTATGAAGAAATTATTTTTTGCTTTCTTTTAAGTAAGGGGTGTAAATTTGTGGTTCTTTTGATTTAAAAATAAATTTTCGTAATGTTTCCTTCTGAATGACTTATTTCGAAAAGATATAGTTCCACGTTTTATTGTGTTCAAAATTAAATAAGAGTAACAAAACTTTGATATGGTCGTAATTTGTAGTTCTCTTTCGTTACATGTTAGTTCTCTTTTAATCAAAAAAGTCTTTTCTAGATGTTGCCTTCAGGATGACTAACTTCAATAAGTTATAGTTAAAGGTTTCATAGTTTAAAATTTAATAAAAGTAACAAAATTTTAAAAAGGTCGTACTTAGTAGTTCTCTTTCGTTACACGATGTTATTTCTCTACCGTTAAACGGTGTTAGTTCTCTTTCGGTACATATCGATACTTTCGTTCGAAACCTTCCCTCCGGATGACTAACTTCGAAAAGCTATAGTAACCGCTCCTACTTTTCAAAATTAAATAAAAGTAACAAATTTTACATTGGTAAGTACTTCGTATTAGTTTTATTTCGTTACATGATGTTACTTATAATTCGTTACATCCGATACTTTCGTTTCGAGTTGCTACCTTCCGGGTAACTGACTTCGAAATGCTACAGTTCCCTTTTTATTTTTCAAAATTAAATAAAAGTAACACAATTTTACAAAGGTCGTACTTCGTAGTTCTCTTTCGTTACACGGTGTTATTTCTCTATCGTTAAACGGTGTTATTACTCTATCGTTAAACGGTGTTAGTTCTCTTTCGGTACCTATCGATACTTTCGTTCGAAACCTTTCCTTCCGGATGACTAACTTCGAAAAGCTATAGTAACCGCTCCTACTTTTCAAAATTGAATAAAAGTAACAAAACTTTACATTGGTCGTACTTCGTATTAGTTTTATTTCGTTACATGATGTTAGTTATAATTAGTTACATCCGATACTTTCGTTTCGAGTTGCTACCTTCCGAGTAACTGACTTCGAAATGCTACAGTTCCCTTTTTATTTTTCAAAATTAAATAAAAGTAGCAAAATTTTAAAATGGTCGTACTTCGTATTTTCTTTTGAAGGTATCTTTGAACAAATGCAGTAAAGTTCATCAACATTCCCTTGTTAAATTCCAAAGTTACTTCAAATTACCTTGCTACAAATCCATTCCGAGAATGAAATACAAAATTTCGCAAACTAAATTAAAGTAAGCATATCTGTGAAATTTTTAATCATGAAATGTACAGGTGATATTTCATATTTTGCGTCTGAATCAATTGTGTGTTAATAAATTGTGTCTACATCGAATGTATTTTTCAGAACACGATGTTCGTTAAATACTTTTGAGCATCCATTGGAGATGTGGTTCATAATGGAGATTTACTTTTATAAATTTGATTAATGAGATTTAAGTGACTTATGTATTTTCCAACCATGAATATAAATTACATATAAACGTCTACTTTTCTGGCGATAAGTTATATCGCGTCTCGTAAATAAAAACAAGACTTATGTAACTCTTTCAACATTATTGGAAGGGCAATTAATCTTTCCTATTCTTTCCACAATAAACTTCTAAAACCCTTTGAAAAAGATTTTCTTTTCATGAAAGGCTGCTTTTCAAGGAACATTTAAGTCCATATAACATAATACCATAACCATATATTCACCTTCATTTATTACAGGAAGCATTGCAGCGAAATACGAGAATGAGACACACTTCCATGTCTAAATGAATATGATGAGTGGAAAGGAATCCATCTCTAGAAGCGTGAAATTAAATATACTTTTCGTTATACATAGGAGCACAGAAAAAGAGAAACGGTATTTTATATTGCAAGAACGGATGTTTATGAAACCCTATATAAGGAAGGATGATGTGAAAAATCTGTAGCATGCTTGTAATCAAACTCGACAGTTACTTCTACTAAACGTTTCTACTTCTGTCCACAAGTTATTCCTTGTGTGTGTGTGTCTCGAATAAAAACAAGTCTTGCCTTACTTTCAACAGTGCTAGAAGAACAATTATTCTTCCCATTTCTTCCACAGAAACTTTCTAAAAACCTTTTTATTTCCACGAAAATCTGTTTTTTGAGCATTATTTAACTCCAAATGACATAACCTTACCTTCACGTACATTTATTACGGGAAGCTTTGCAACGAAATACTAGAATGAGACGCACTTCCATGTCTAAATGTATATGATGAGAGGGAAGGAATCCATCTCTAGAAGCATGAAATGCGATATAATTTGCATTATTCATCAGATAGGAAGTCAGAAAGAGATGAACGGGCTTTTATATTGTGAGAACAAATGTTCTTGAAACAGAATATAAGGAAAGAGAATGAGAAAAGTATGTAGCTTGTTTCGGATCAGACCCAACTTTACTTCTACTTCTGGCAAAAAGTTATATCGTGTCTCTTCAATAAAAACAGGACATCCCTAACTATAAGCAATTCTGGGAAGGTAATTGTTGTGTAATATTCTGATCCTTGATAGGGGAACAGAGATGCAAGCATCACGTGGTCAGAAAGGGAAGTGACCACGTGCCGCGGTGAGGGGCTTTACTTGTCGGTGGTCGAAGAAGAAGAAAGGTAGAGAAGAAAAGTGAACGAGAGACCGAGGAAGGCGATATGGATATTACAGACCGAATGTACTCTGAAATGCTCTTCCCTGAGACAGTGTCATTTGTTATTTGAACATTTACCCAATAAACGTTTTGTCGTGTTTCAAGTGTTCTCTTTCGTTCGCCACAAAAAGAACCACACTAGGATTGTTACAGCAATTAATCTTCCCCATTCTTTTTACAATAAACTTCTTAAAACCTTTTTCTTGCATATAAAAAGCTGTCTTCTGAGCAACATTCAACTCCAAATACTATAACCTTATCTTTACGAACATTTATGGGAAGCATTACAGGGAAATACGAGAATGAGGCGCACTTCCATGTCTAAATGCATATGATGAGCGCGGAGGAATCCGTCTCCAGTAGCGTGAAATGCGATATACTTTGCGTTATTCCTCAGATAGGAGCGCGGAAAAAGAGAAACATGATTTTATATTGCAAGAACAGATGTTCTTGAAACACGATATTCGGAAAGAGAATGCGAAAAATCTGTAGCTTGTTTCGGATCAAACTCGATGTGGAATAAAGCGGTGAGCGTAAAAGGCAGAGAAAACGAAAGAAAGCTTAAAACAATGCGAGAACGTTTTTATTCTGGTCAGAAGTTGGCAAGCTTCTTCCATCGATGGCAGAAATAAAGTATCACCTTCTTACATCCCACTGCATGTTTTACACGAAAAGGATAACCGGGCCACTGTCATGGATCATTAGAAACAGAAAGAATTCTAGTATTTCTTTGCCCCTGGTTTTTATTTTACACTGAGGCAAAGCTTTATCTCCCTCGTCCGTCTTTTTCTCTAGCTTAACTCCACTTCCTAATGATTATCTACGGGTACTAAGAGATACCTACAACAATATACTAAAATTGAAGTTAAACTTCTTTAGAACGATTCTGGGGTTACAACTGTAAATAGCGCTTGAAATTATTCTAGGATATACAAATAAACTTTAAAGAGGGACTATTCTAGTTTAAAGCAAATTGTCGACTAGAAAAAGATAATTTAGCCAAATAATTGTTTTAGAATTAGTGTAAGGCATTTCTGCTATAGCAGAGATTTCCCGCATTATACTAATTTAGTAATCAGTAGAGCTAAAAGGAACCTACTTCAATGTACTAAAATAGAAATTACCTTACAATAATTCTAGGTTACAATTGCAGAATGTATTTGAAATTATCCTAAAGTGCTTAAAACATTACTAATAGGCACTATTCTTGTTTGAAGCAAATCGTTTGGCTAGTAAAAGGTAATTAAAAGTTGAATTGCTGTATTCAACTTTTAATAATCAATAATCAATTTCATAAAATCAACTATAAATCTCGTGTAACGCTCTGAAATACATTTATTGCATAGTAGTGATTTTACGCAGTAAACTATTTTAGTTACTAGTGGAACTTAAAGTTTAACTAAAATTCAAATATAACATTTCTACTAAATAGTCTACTTAAATTCAAATTAAACACGTCTACTAATATCCAAATTCAAATTAAACACGTCTACTAATATTCAAATTCGCATACAACTATTCTATATAACATTTATGAAAAGTCTTGGAGAATATCTTAGGTTTCTAACTCCATCTTTTAAAAGGGTTAGTGTATTGATACCAGTAAATATAAGCATCCAGTTATATTAAGAGCACCTAATAAATATTGCTTGCTTTATATGACGGATTTCAAGGCATGTACAAAAGGACATATGTGGACATACCGTGAAAGAAAATAAATATGACGATTGTTTTGCCATATGCAAAACAAATCCATATAAGGTGATAAGTATTGAACGAGAAAATGGTTAATTTTTCAATAATATCTTGGTCAGCGGTATCTTAGTTGGAAGAGTAGGATTGCAACTTCGATCTCTTATTCATGCAATTATTTTATTTTTTCAAATCCCAATCCTACTACTTCGATTCCGATATACAATAAATATTCTCTATCCCTTCTAACAGGGTGGCTGAAAAAGGTTGACAAAACGTACAAGTTTGTAAAAAAATCCTTTTCATCTACAGATATCAGAACATGGGTAACTTGACGCTGACTCACCAAAGAACATCTCGTTAAAGATCTCTCGGTGGCTTTCTTAAGGGTCCTCTTTAATAGCTGGCAGGCAAAGAGAAGAGATAAAAGCAGAAGAGCTAAAGTGCCGAACTAAGAGCTGGCACTAAGGAGCCAAAGGCACTTGGATCTCTCTTTTCTGTCTCTCCTTTGACAACCTAGTACGTCCTTTACTGTATCATGTTCTTCTCAACTAACCGTTCTAATAAAGCCGATAGAGTTTCCTTTTTTTATGTACCTACTATTTAGACAGGATAAAACTCTGGTATTCTGAGGTCGAGTATATGATGTTAACTAAAAGAGCAATGAAAGACTTGACGAGTATGCCTTAACTTATACGATTTTATCATAAGGGAACAGTGGGCTTATCATAAAGGCATACGTGAAAAGATCTTCACGGTGTGGACGTTAGGTCAAATTATTGTTATTGTAATATAAGGAGCTATTAAGCTGTTTCACTTGACAGATACATATTCTACCACAATAGCGTCTTATGTGGGCTTTGGTAGTCCACTTTTTTGCATCGTAAATTTGCGAACTGAGGTTTGGGAGTACGAAACTCGATCCAACCAAAGACCGTCGTGTTTGGGGCGGCAGGGAACAGTGAATGCGTCCTTTACTGTATCAGGTTTACAACTAACCGTTCAAATAACATCGATAGTTTTCTTTTTTAAGTACCGAGTATTTAGACAGGATAAAACTCTGGATTCTGAGGTCGAGTAGATGATGCTAAATAAAAGAGCAATGAAAGACTTGACTAGGAGATTGAACCCGGACCATCACTAATAGCCCGTTGTGTTGCGCCACTGTGACGTTAATTTTATAAAAATACCTGACACCAGCTGAACGAAGTTAATCACGTCCGAGGATCTGGAACAGTATTTCGTTGATAGTTTTCAGCATCTTTCAAGAACTATGCGTGGAACTTCACAGAGGGTTAAATCAAAATATCCATATTTTGCAATTGCCTCGCAGTTCTTCCACAGCAGCGATATTTGAATCCGTAATATGGATAAGTTCCAGATTACCACAGATAGATAGATATTTTAATTAACGTTGCACTGGATCAACACAACGGGCAATTGGTGACGGTCCTGGATCAATCCCCAATGGAAAGATTCGAAGACAACCCCCACGAAATTTTGAACCATGATCAGATGACGAGATAACACCTGCGCTGGCATCCCACTCTCCAAACTTCCACTCCACGCCAACGAGGACGTTTGAGGTTAACGTACTCCAACCCCTTTTGTACACAACGGTCTTTGGTTATTCTAACACGCAATCCTCCGATTCCTAATCCGTTACTATTCCATCCGAGTTCAATGGGTAAGCTCACTGCGCTAGCAACCTGCGAGTTGTAACCCGCCCCTTGGTGTGTTTATCTGCTTTGCTTCAGTAAAACTTTCTTTGCGTGCCTATGCCCAGTACTTGGCGTTGTCTTACATCTTCCTGGCGCAGCATGGCCAAATGTGGCCTGCGCGCCATAAAGCAACCAACCAACCAGATTACCACGTGTGGGGAATATAATACCAACAAAGTTGCGAAAACCGAACCCATGCAAATACGTTTACACAGAGCTGGGGCTAGTTACATTAATAGCGTGTCCACCTGGAGTGGCCGACTGCAAGCTCTGTCCGTTTCACTCCCCTGATCGAAGCCGATCACGTCCGAGCATCTGGAGCAATATTTTATTTATGGTTTTCAGCATCTCACGTATCCGAGAGATGTGGATGGGAAATATTTATTATTTTATAAAACAGGAATCTGGAGAGAGGGAGGATGACAAGATTACAGGAGCGAAAGGTCTCTCCGGAAATTTCGTTTCCTCAATTTTGATTCTTTAGCCAAAACCCCGGCTCGTTAATCTTCTATGACAGAGCGCGGAACCGCTTCCACATTTTTGATTCTCCGGTCGATCACTTGGCCACTCAAAAAGTTTATATTCGTCATGAGAGGACGCGGTTATTAACTCTGGGAGGGACTCCGTAGACCAGAGTGGGAAGTTTTCTTTTATGGCCTCCCTTTAAAGTCTCCGAGGCTTCAAATTGCATTAGTCCGAGGTACTGTATTTTGTTGGAGATTGAAAAGGGAATAAGTAAATTCCTATTGCTTTTTTGGTGCCCGTTTAGGGTTTTTTTTGTCACTATCGCAAGCCCCCATTCGTGGAGGTATTTTATTGGGGGTTCTATATTTCTTGTACATTAAAAACCCATTAGTTCGGTATGTGCCGATATTTTGTGGCCTTAGTACTTAAGAAACTCCGTAGTAAGTGAAGGCGAATATTAAAGCTCAAAATTCAATTATTTAGCTTTATAATTATGGATGCATTTATTAAGTCATTATACCAATTATCTGTCTAACGCTTTCACTATCATAACACAACAACCTTGAAAGCTGCAGTATTCCATACACGAATTATAACAGGATTGTTCCTTAAGATTAATACAATCGTTTTATTATAAAGAGATTAGAAAAGAAAAAATGGACAGAATCTTGGTAAAGGATTATATTCTAAGGAAAGGAGACGATGTAATCTTTTCAACGGGTTCAATTCAAAGGAAATGTGCTAGAGAATATTTCAAATGGATTGAAATCTAAGAAAAGGAGCAGTAAAAGATTTCCAAAGTATTCTATTCCATTCTAAGACAGATAACTCTTCCAAAAGACTCTATTCTGAGGAAAGGACCTACAGAATATCTTTCCAGAGGATTCTATTCAAAGGAAATTAACAGTAGTATCTTTCCAAGATCTGGTTAGTTTTGATTGTCCGGTCAATCAATTGGTCAATAAAAAGGGTTAATTTTGGCATGTAAGGACGCGGTTATTAACTCTGGGAATGACTTCGTAGACCAAAGTGGGAATTTTTCTTCTGTGGCCGTTCCTTCCCGAGGCTTCAAATTGTATTAATCGAGGTACTGTATTTTTTGGAGATTGAAGGGGTAATAAGTAAATTCCTACTGCTTTTTGGGGGAATGTTTAGTGGTTTTTTTTGTCACTATCGCAAGCTCTATTTTGAGGAGATATTTTATTGGGTTTTATATTTCTTGTACATTAAAAACCCATTAGTTCTGTTTGTGCTGCTATATTGAGGCTTTAGTACTTAAGAAACTTCGTAAAAAATAAACGTGAATATAAAGTTCAAACATCAGTTATTTAGTCTTATAACTTCTACTACAGCAATTCAATTATTATAATGATACTTGGATCAGCACTTACGCTCTGAGAGATTCACATGCATGATTCTACCATGAAAACTGCAGTCTTGGACTGCATGACTTCGAACACATTTGACTGCTTGACCAATATAATCTTTTTATTACAAAGCAATATTGGAGCGATATAATATTTCGAAAGAATTATTTTCTATGAAAAGACCAACAGCGTGTTTCTAAACGATTATATTATAAGGAACGAAGCAATAGAATATTCCAAAGGATTATATTTAAAGGAAATAACCAATAGAATATTTCCAAAACATTCAATTCGATGTAAATTAGAAATATAATCTTTTCAAAGCATACTAATCTATAAGGAAGTAAGAAATATAATATTCAAAAGTTTTTTATGTTCTAAGCACTATATAATCATTCCAATAAATTATATTATTTGAAAATGGGTATTATAGAATTATTGCAAACGATTATATTTTGAGTAAAGGACGTATGGAAAATTTCCAAAAGATTTTATTCTAATCGAAGAACCAATAAAATTTTTCCAAAAGGTTCTATTCTAAGGAAAAAGCAATTGAACCTTCCTAAAGTTTGAACTAATCCACGGATTCGTTCAACCTATAGATGTGGTTATTATGTCAGTATGTGGGTTTTGGTGCAAAAGTAATACTCTATACTTGGAAATCTCAGAAGGTTAAACGTGCCAATAGTCTTTGACATGATTCATTCTTCGCGAGCGAGGACAGATCTGTAAAAACACTCAGCTCCATTAGAGAACAAAGCGTCACTGTTCAAATTGCAACTGTTTCCCATCATTCTTTATAAGAACTACGTGTTAGATTCAGAAGTGGGACTCGGATTTTGATACGAGAGGTTTGCTCTTCGGTGCAACAACGACAAAAGTGCTGTTAATATTGCACAAAAAGATTTTTAGTTGAATTTGACTGGAACACAGACATGAGTGCATATTCGCCATTGATAATCTAAACTCTTCTTTCGTTTCATGCTGTAAATTACTGAATCTATAAAATTAGACCAAGTTACCTCGCCATCAGGATATTGTGAGATCAAGATCTGGTCAATAATCTCGTAATGACGAGATGTTTCGGCTATCAATGTTCCGGTCAGTTTCCTAATGACGAGATAACTCGTTGAGACAACCATCGGGAGTGACAATTACAAGTATAATCGATTCTTGACCACACATGGTTAGTGAATAACAGGTGTGGAGTTTAAAAATAAATATAACCTAATTTTACATCGATCAAAGTTTCCCTTCACCCTTCCTTCGAGAATGAATAAAACAATACCAACTTCATATTTAAATTTCTAATAACAAGGATGCTTAATTTTGAATAATTACAAAGTTATAAAGCGGTAAAGCCCTTTCCTTACGGATCTAATGACCTGTTTTGCGGATAAATTGACTCATTCTTGCATTACCATCCTAATTCTCCCAAAAATCCTGCACGAAGAATGAGCACTTCATCCCCACGCACGCTATAAGCATTTCATTCTACCCATCCTTCTGAAAGAAAGAAAAGCGTAAGGACTAAATATTTCTGAATCTAATTTTGAAGATGCTGTTGGCGCAAAACACAAGATACCCACAAAGTTCATCTCTAAGGCACGCGAGGAGAGGTCTCGCCAAAGTTTCGTATTCTACAGCAAAGCCTATACGCGAAACAAAAATAGCATTTTTTTGCTTGGAAAGGGGAAATGGTATTCAAATTCTTAGAATACGAATTGTTTATGTTTGTGGAGTATATATTTTCTTTTCTTATTCCACGGTATTGTATTCACAAGCATTTATCTGAATATGTTTCGTTTTTTAGAATTGGCTTATCTTTCGACTTTAGGTAGCAGAAACTCTTTTATGGAGTCAAAAGTTTGGAAATAAATTCTCATAAATGCTTCGGAGATCAGCATAAACTGCACATTTATACTCTTTCAACAAGATTTAAATCTATATCCAGCTTTTATTGCTAAAACAGAAATAGGCGTATTTTTTGCATATTTTTAAAATTATCGTACAAAATATTTAAATGTGCTACATTTTCCTTAGATCTTGTAAACTCTCCATGAGATTTCGACGAATATAAAAAGAATTTCTGAACTGCATCAATGAAGAGATTAATGAAAAAATAAAGGCGGTGGTTCTTGGTTAGTAAATCGGGAGTCAGTAATGTGATAATAGATATTATAATAAATCAAAACTCATCGTACTATGAAATGCTATTAATATTTAATTCTCACAAACCCCCGGCTCAATGAGAACTATATTTAACCCTGCAAGTCGTTTCGACGAGATATCTCGTCTATTAGGATCTGACCAATTTCTCTAATGACGAGATATCTCGTCATAAAGGAATTGCCTATTTTTTAATGACGATGAGATCAATATCTGGTCAATTTTTACTAATGACGAGATATTTTGTTCATAAAGATATATGATCAGTTTTACTAATGATGCCTCTTCGATACGAAATTGTATGTGACGTTTTACTATTATTGCCCAATTGCTAACATTTGATACACATCGGGTTACTTTAACATGTAGTTTATCGGCGTTTTTTCAACATTTCACTCCCTATAATAAAAGCATTATAGTAAAAGTATAAAAGTTCATTTCCAATCTCGTTATATTTTATCAACCTTAATGTACTCTTGGAAAAAGCAGCATGTTATAATAAACACTTGGAGGGTTAAAAACCCTCCAAGTGTTTTGCATGAGATCAAGATCTGACCTATTTTGGTAATGACGAGATATTGCCAATTATTTTATGATAACGAGATCTTTTCAGTTTGGATGGCGACGAAATATTTTAGTTTTTGATGATGATGAGGTCAATGGTTAGTCTTCTTCTAATGACGAGATGCATCTTTCATTTTTTTTATTAAGGTCAATCGCAGTTAAGAAATCAAAGCAACCAGTGACCAAGAATTTTGAAATGGTAAGCGTAATAGTAGAGGATGGTTGAGACAGACGTGATTCTTCAAGAAGACTATTAAAATATTGTTTGCGGTGTAGGTAAGTATATATTTTAATTAACATCGCACTGGAGCAACACAACGGGCTATTAGAGACGGTCCGGAATCGATCCCGAATGGAAAGATTCGAGGACAACACCACCTACTTTTGAACCAGTGTCATATGATGAGGTCACACCTCAGTTCGCATCCCATCCTCCAAACTTCCACATTACGTTAACTTAAGAGCATTTCAGATCACCTCAGATTTAACGTGTACGCTTTTCTTGTACACCTCGGTCTTTGGTTAGATTCGAGCCCGCAACCCTCCGTTTGCTGATCAGCTATTCATCCGACCCGTCGACCGAGGCCATAAAACATTGTTTCTGGATATCTGAAATGACAATATATAGACGTACAAAGTTTAGAATTATTTATTGCTTAGGTTATTCAGTAAAGAAATCCCCCGAAAGCGGTAATTTTAACGCAAAAAAAGAGAATCCTCTGTAATGGTTCTGCTAAGCCAAAATAAAATGAAATTCAGAACCAAAGCTATCCGATACTATCGAAAAAGTCCAAAGCACACAGATTCTCGTAAGACGAGATCAAATGCTTCAAAACTTTTGGTAAAAAAGACAATTGTGTTTCTGCGAGTTTACAAGTCTGCGGTTTTCCCATTTTAAGACTTTTCAGTCCAGATACGGTTGGTGTTTTATTATGTTTTCAGTTTCGAACTGTCTTATCACCCTCCCCATGTTGCTTTCTTTCGTGCCTCTCAGGATGCGAATATCGCAGCTTTTCAGGCGATACGTAATCTTGCACTGCATAAGCTTTCACGCGAAAGTGATTCATTTCGGCTTGCTAGCTGAAAGGATTCAGATATGAAAGGTAAGAAATTCTTACCTGAGAAGATAAGGTGCGAGAAGAGAAAAACGCAGTCACCAAGGTTTGGGGATTTGGGGTTTTTCCTCCGAAATCGACGACTTTCTATACGTATGTCAGAATATTGTCTGTCTTTGTTGTAAAGTGAAAATTCGAGTAAATCGAGTAGTTGTAAATTTCCAGCTTGCAAATGAAAATAGTTCAATAGAAAATATATAGACATTCTAGAACATGGTCAGAGAACCTTCAGTACATGTGCCAAAAGTGGCGCGACAGTAACTTTCTCCAGCGCACTGAAACTTAGGGCCCATCCTAATAATTAATCAAATGAAAAAAATGGTAGGTATTTTAATTAACGTCGCACTGGTGCAATATACCAAGCTACTGGCGATGGTCCGGGAACAAACCGGAACAAATGAATAAACTCGTGCGCGTTAAATATGTCGAGGTCTCAACTGTCCTTACTCTGGCATGGCGTAAAGAGTGGGGTACCAGCTCAAGTGTTGATTACGTCATCTGACCGTCATTCAAAATGACGATATGATGTCCTCGGATCTTGAACATCGGGCCGGACCCAGACCGTTGCCAATAGTCAATGTCAATGGGTGCCATTGCTAGCAATCTGCAAGTTGTGGCGGCGTAAGCTCGATCTCTCCCTGGGTGTATTTCTCTCTTATGTGTCGTTAAATCTTTCCCTGTATGTATGTTAATTTATGTGACGTTGATCGGAGCAGCTGGGCCAAATATGGCCACTGTGCCATAAATCCCAAATAACCATTAAATTGCGTTGATTAATATGACGTCTAGGGCTTCGCTTAAAGGTCAATAATAAAATATTCATGCTATCAACAGGGTATATTCAGATGGACGACCTCTCTCTCTCTCTCTGTGTGTCGGTCTTATTGTCTCCATGCTCTTTTCTTTTTCTGTTTGCGAAGTCCTTACGATGCGACTATTTCGACCAACTAGTCTGGTGGTTAACGTGTTAGCGTCTAGATCAGAGAGTCCCTAGTTCGAATCCGGGTCAATGCATGGATGTTTGTAAGCGTATGGTGTAGAGGCGGCTGGTGCACCTTAAATCTGTCGTGGCGAAAAAGTCCTCACGTTGGGTTGGTGTTGAAGTTTTTAGAGTGAGGTGCCAACTCAAGGGTTGCCTCGTCATCTGATCTTGCTTCAAAATTACGTGGTGTTGTCCTCGGATTTTTCCCTTGAGGGATTGATCCCGGACCATAGACAATAGATCGTTGTACTGCTCTACTACGACGTCAGTTAAAAATTACAAAATTACTGCATTGCAACTATAGCAGCTTTTAAGTCAATACGTAATATTACACTGAGTTCATGCGAAAGTGATTCATTTTGGCTTGCTCTCTAAAGATTCCAATATGAATGGTGCAAAACGTACCTGAGATCATAAAACCGTCATAGAAGTCAAGGGATTTGGTGTTTTACCTCTTAATTCTACGACTTTTTACACGTATGTCAGACCTTTGAATGTTGAAGAGTGAACATTGAGTAAATCGAGTAACTAAAAGAAAATGCTCGTGACCAAAAATTGTTTAATAGAAAAAAAAACATTGGAGTGCAAAATTTACCGAGAAGTAAGATTCAACTCTTTCTTTGCAGTGAAGTGGGGAAATGATAAAAAAGGTACGTTGGGAATTACCGATTAAATGACTAAAAACAAAATAGAAAAATAGGTAGGTATTTCATTAAGTCGGACTGGAGCAACACAACGGGCCATTGGCGACGATCCAGGATTCAACCGAAGTGAAAGATCCAAGGATAACGTTACTCTTCCAACAGAGCTACAGTGGCCCTTCAAAAAACAAGAACAGTAGCAAACAGTAAAAAAAACCCATTGAACTGAGATGGTGACACTGCAATTGGGGTCATAAAACAGAAGGGTAACTGAAAACTTAAAACAAAAAGGCTGTGGTTCTGTCTAGGCTGTATGGTCACCTCAAGCTCTTTTGCAGGCTTTGCAGTATTTTTGCATACTGAGAAGGAGGTTGCAAATGTGGTGGCAGAATCCGGAGTCTCTGAGTTCTGGATTCCAAAATTGGAATTTGCACTAATATTTTTTCTGAATATCCCCTGTTATGAAAATTCCACAGGATGTTTCTTTCATTTTTAGCTTTAAACCTTTTTAAAATAGTGGTGATTCTACTGTCTTGCACGCCAGATTTTCTCTTATGTAAATGTACTACAACATGAATGGGGAACCATTCATGTTGCATTTATGCATGGTACCAAAAGGGACAAGTCAACAACTTGAAAAATAATTAAGTCAATAAATATTCGTGCACAAAACTCCGAATTTTAGAATAATCTTAGCTTGCCGTTGATAAAAATTATTGTGTCTTTAAATTGTGTGGCTTCAATGATAGCTAGAGATACACTTTAAGGCTAATAATAGAGTTTTCAAGTTATCAACAAGATAAATTGCGTAGAACGATAAAGTAAAAATTGAGTCATTAATTTTCCCTTCATTTATTTTTTCGAGACTTAAAATAATCAGTCTTACAATATACTTTTCCTTTAGCCCCCTAACATGATATTTGATTGTTTGAATACTCAAGGCGACACCAAATAATAGTATCAGGGGCTCAGAGCAAGTAGGTAGGTGTTTATATAACGTCGCACTGAAGCACCACTAGGAGCTATTGGCGATAGTCTGAGATCAAACCCAAGCGAAGAATCCAAGGACAACATCACGTAATTTTGAGCCACGTCAGATTACAAGGTCACATCTGAGCTGGCACCCCACTCTCCGAACTCTCCAACGTGAGGACATTTGAGGCCACATTTTGGTAAATTTAAACAGATTACAACCTTACAATGTATTTCACACCACAGTGAAGACAAGCATTTTAGTGTTTCCTAAAAAATACCATTTAACGAGTTTTTGCTAAACTGACGAATATCCTTGACTTCCGACTAGGAATGCGACATCGATGTCGATGTTTTTGTAACATCGATGTTTATACTTGTCGATGTTTTTACGCTGTCGATGTTTCATTTTTAATTGAAAAAAGTACCATTAAAAAAATTTTAATAATAACCGAGTAGCATAATTTTTTGATCAGTAAATTGGACATACTTTTAAACCAAAGTTGCCAAGGGTGAAGGGTCTTAAAATAGGAATGCGACATGGATGTCGATGTTTTATAAAAACATTGTTGTATTTACCATTGATTTATTGGAGCCGATGTTTCTTTAACATCGATGTTTTTACGTTGTCGATGTTTTATTTTTGAATGAAAAAAGCATCAGTGTAAAAATTAAGAAAAATAACCGAGCAACTATTTATTTGTTAGTGATGGCGACATCTGTCCCATCAGAAAGAGTTTTTTACCTAACTGATGAGAAAAGAAGTCGGCTAAAGGTGGAGAAAGTTAACAAACTTCTCTTTTTTACAAACTGTATATAACAAATATTGAGGCCTATAACAAATATAAGCCCCAATACTTTTGATTTACAATAAATAAAAAATAAGTTTGTTGTGTTTTCCCCCATAAGTTGATAAGTAATTAATAATAGCTAACAATAATTATTTTAATATATACCTACCTAATTATACTTATAGTTAGAAATACCTATGTCAAATTTCTGTAAATATTATTTTATTTTATATTATTCAATTTGAAAATAAAATATTTGTTAATTGTTCTTAGTAATTTTTTTTTTACTTTGTTTTGACAGTTAAAAAAAGTCTTACTTATAAATTAAAAAACACGGCAAAGGACAAATTAAATCTCTCCCCCCCCCTTCCCTGCGAACATTAATGTTTGAGGTTGCTGAAACAATTTTAAGAAATGGGGGCGTCGTAGACACTTTTACAAATCGTTCATAAAGATTCTATCGCATATATACAATAAAATAATCATTCGCACAGATCAATCTATACCCATACATGCACAACAAAATAATAATAAGTTAAGAAGATATTATCTAGTTTGTATGCTGGTCAATAAAATTGCATCACAGAATCAACAACTCGACTTTGATATTCAGAATACACTGAAACTGACCATTCTAGGCAAGTAGACAAACTTCAAACAGTCTTCGTTTTTTCATAAGTCATTAGACCCAATATTCTGAAACACTTCTCAGCCGTCTGACATCTTCCACGGTTCAATCCTTCACCCTAAGAAATATTCTTTCCAAAGACAAAAACAGTCAAGATCATATTCCCCTTTCCCATGCAGCCACTCCTAGCCAGAAAACTGGATGAAAACCCAAAAGATCCACCTTCTCGGAATAGATAGAAAAGGATCTGGCAACGGGAATGAAAAATAGACTCGGATTAGGGGCTGATACCTTTTAAATCCCTTTTTCCAAAGACCTTTGCCATCTTATGTTAGATGGAGGGAGCTTCCTCCTCACACTTGCTGCTCTTTAACCGAGATTAACGGCCAGATGGCGCTCAGACCCCCCAGAGATGAAATCATTAAAGCTATTGAACATCCATTTTCATAATCGCTCACGATTCACGCTTAAAGTTCACCTCTGTGTACCCTAAGGTCTCTCTTTCAGAGTACACGTTGAATAATAAAAGAATAAAATAATAGAGATTAAGATTCTCCTGAAGTGGGTCTTATTAACCTTTTCAGTCCTGGAGACACATTCTCTCCTTACATATAGATATTTTAGCTGTTTATTAGGTAGTAGTTGGATTTGGATTAACGTTGCATTCTGGAGTCCTGGTGTATATATATATATATAGATATATATGATCAGGTGGTAGTGTTCCTTGTACTTTTACCACATAATACTTTTTTACTTTGTGACAAAATACTAAATACCTACAACTGTGAATAGATTGAATCCATGGATTCGTTTAAACCTTTAGAAACATTCTACAGTTATTTACATAGAAATTTTTTACATAGAAGTTTATTTCTACAGAAACGAATCCATTGGAAAGTTATTAAGAATCCTTTTCTTAAAATTGAATCCTTTGGAAATATTTAATTGTTCCTTTTCTTGAAGTAGAATCCTTTGGAAAGATTATTTCTTAATTCCTTGTAATTGAATCCTTAAGAACTTCTACTAAACGAGAAATCCAAAATTGGTTAAAGGCTATGCAGGTTGAAAAGTGGAATTATGCGTATGAATCCCTTTGAGAATTATTACATAAAATAGTATTAGAGATCATTCATTATTTGAGTACTTTACATTAAGATGCTCGTTTAGTTCTCATGTGATTTTAAATATATTCCTTTAGAAAGGCTTTATCGAATATAAATATATTAGGTCATCAGAGTGTCGATATATTGCTTAGACTTGCTCTCCTGACTCCCATGTTCTCATATCTTTAATAGGTTCAATTGCTGTTACTCACACTGTGTATTTATCTTTTCTGTGACTGTAAAACTTTCTTTGTGAGCGTATGTCCATTACTTTATGTAGTTTATCTTGTACTTGACCACATTTTGGCCAAATCTGACCCTTGTGCCATAACAAACCAACTAACTTATCATAAATACAAGAATTTAATAGAGCATAAATAAATAAGTAAAAATTGAATAGATCATAATATTTTCAATATTGTAGACATGCTTCTTTGATTCTCAAATTCCCTCAACTATACGCATTTATAAAGACTTAGCAAATAAAAATTTAATTACATCATCTGAGTTTTAGTATTTTGCATAAAAATTTTCATTGATTCCCGCGTTATTCTGTCTTAAATGTGTGCATTTATTAGGGCTTTAATTGCATAGAAATAATAAAATCCCAGAAGTTTAGGTACACTGCATTTTTATGTTACTTTTGGTCGAATTAGTTCTCGTGTAGCAAACAAATTATCCTAAAGCGACAGCTATAACAACCCATGCCCCTTACTTAAATATAAGAATTTGGTAGAAAACAATAAACTTGAGAAAACTGAAAGTATGTTGGTAACACAAATTATCACAAGTTTTATTTCTTTTGAAGTGTTTAAACTCAAAAATACGTTTCAATTTACCCATATTTTAAAAGTAGATTATAATTTTAGCAAATCAACTAATTGTAATAAAATAAGAAAACGTTTGATATCTATGTCTGCTGTGGAATAATAGTTCCACAAAAAATTTTAACTAAAATTCACAGTGGTAGGTCAGTATTTTAATAAATGTCGTACTGGAGCAACACAACGGGCTATTGACGACGGTGCAGGATCAAACCTCTAAGGGAAGGTTCAGGAAATGCACAGTGGTGTTAATCCCATTGAGTTCCTCGAGAAATATCCAAAACTCAAAGTATAACTCAGGAGTTATATCATAACTGGCGTAACGTCTACATAAACCCTCCTGGTGGTTGTCTCGACAAGGTATCCTGCCTTTAGTAAAACTGACCAAATCTTGATCAGATTTCTTTAGAAGAAAGCCTGACCAAATCTTTATCCCTTCATCATTAAAAATATCTTGATGACCAGATATCTCATCACTCGCGAAAAGCTGGACAGATTCTCTATCTACGCGATTTCTCTTGGAGACCGTTCGGAAGATTAATACATTTTACTTTACCTTCACTGTAGCTTATGTATAAAAATAATACTTTAATGCAGTTAAATCGTTTAGTATTTATCGTTTAGTATTTATCAATTTCACATTGATAAGAAATGGCATTTGTAAGTTAATTCTTTTCACAAGTAACAGAAGAGATAACATCTAAATGTAAGGCAAAATTTCATATCTGCAATATAAAGCGGAGTTTCTATGCAAGTGGCAGGATAATCAGGAAATCAGCAGTATTCATGATTATCTTGTGTCATTCTTTTCAGAATAAATGTCATCATTAGTAGATGACTTTGGGTAATGAG
Source organism: Metellina segmentata (assembly GCA_947359465.1). Taxonomy (NCBI): domain Eukaryota; kingdom Metazoa; phylum Arthropoda; class Arachnida; order Araneae; family Tetragnathidae; genus Metellina; species Metellina segmentata. Next base: position 69,086,895 of record OX375872.1, on the reverse strand, counting down.
TACTCATAGACATATTTCTATAAGTACTACCAGTAAGTGCCAATGTCAGTCTTTATCTTTTGTTTTTAGAGAAATGCGAGTCCTTTATGAGTTTCCCTCTCCAATCTATAAAATTTGAATCGCGATATACCGCAAGTTAATTACATATAACTTAAAGGATTTTGTTTGAAATTATAAAGGAAATAATTTAATTGCGTAGATATATAACTGTGTGGAATACACGGATAGTAGGTTAATATGATATTCATTCTTAGGACTCACAACTAATTATAATTAGCTAATACTGATTGAGGCATCATGAATTTAAGGCAATATAATATAATAAGGCAAGGAATTTTAGTTCATCTAATGTTTTTCCTTTGTAAAACTGGGCCAAGAAGTCAGTGTGTATTTCCTCTGCACCAGAAAACTTCGAGTTATAAGTGGTGTAATAAATATTGCTGTCAGGTGCACAATTCATCCTTGAATGTATATCTATTTCAGTGTCAGTAAAACTTTCACTGTGTGCATATTTCTTACTTGATATTTTATGCCTCGTGTTTGATGAAGAATGGCCAAATATGAACCTTTATAAACCGTTGCGTCATAAAAAAAAAAAAAACCCAAATCAATCAAATAATCAACCTTCATAAAATTGTATGTAATTGTGTTCATTGTTAATGTTGAATTCCTATAAGCAGATAATGTTAACTTTTGGACTTCAGATTATATATACAATATCTTGTGTTCTTATAGGACATTTCACATCCTATATGAGTGTAGATAATTAATTTTGATAACCAATATAATCCAATATTTTGTGTGAGCTCACTAATTATAATTTATAATATCTTCTGCTCTTATTATAGGATACTAGCAGAATTACCCGGTGTTGCCCGGGTTTAATTGTTTGAACGTTGATAGAAAGAGATCCTGAGAAACATTTTTCTATTTAAAAAAAGCAAACATATAAAATACAAATATAGAAAATATACGTATACCCGGAAAATAATTTTTTTTAACTCCATTATATTTTCATAGCTTTTACAATTCGTTTTGTACAGAACTTTCTTTCTTTATTCATACATATAATCAATTCCACTTACATCGCATTGTTGTGTAAGACAAAACTACAAAAGAATATAGCAAGATGACTATTTTAGAAGTCTATTTCAAGTTTTGGAGAGATAATGAATGATTTAAGCTCATTTCTTGAAACAAATGACAGACTATAATTGCAACCAGTCTTTATATCAACATTTTTTTGAAGCGCTCTTGCCCTTGGAATGAGATAGTTCCTAATTCTACCAACATAATGGAAGAATGACAAATCATATTGATACGACATTTATGATCAATTCATTTTCAAGTAAATACATTTTTTCTTGAAAACTCTATTCCGCATGTGAAATAACAGCTTGTTTTAAAATTAAATGTCTTCAATACGAAACAAAGTTAATCGATTACAATTTTTCATAAAACGGAAGGTCAACTGTACAGCGTTTAAAAAAAAGAAAATCAATGCTTCCAAGGTATGTTTGAGATAGTAAAGAATAGAAATCCAAAATAATAGCTTCCACTCGTAAGTAAACAACCTCGATCTTCTGTCACTCAAGACAAAAACTTTCAACTTTCAAAAGATTTAGTTGGAATACTTTATAAACGTGATATTATTCCAAGATCAGCAAAGTTTTATTTAAAATTTGCTTTACTTCAACTGGCATGCAGTTTTAAATCGAATACTTTTATTTCACTACATTTGTCAATTCAGAGATCATGTATCTCTGAATGTAAACTACGCACTCCTTTAGGATGATGGACGTTGTTTTCTGACAATTTGGTACAGCTTTCAATGCAATCCAATAGTACAGGTAGAAACTTAAAAAAACAGACGCAGTTATTACTGACTTAAATTGGCCTTTTAATGAAACCTCCGTCAAAAATTTATATATATATATATATATATATATATATATATATATATATATATATATATATATTATATATATAATTAAGTATTTACCAGTCAGAGTTAGTTGCAGCTTTAGCGCACTTCTCTGACAGTGTGTTTTATTATATTTTTAATATGTTATTTCCACACATAAAACTCACTGCTCATAAATAAATCCTTCAAGAAAAGTAATAAAGTAAGATGAAGCTGATTTATTATTATCAACAATTACGCCACCGATGACTGTTTCTATTTCGTCATTTCCTCTGAGTCATTGGTGTTGGCGGTTTGTTGAACTAAGTGAGTTGCGGCATTTGATGCGATCTTCTGCCTTTGTGTTGCCGGTCTCCCGACTGCTGCTGCAGATTTGATTTAAATTTTATTTTTTCAATCTTTTTTTGTATATTTGTATTTAATGGTGTTTGGGGGAGTATATGAGCAATTTCTTAGCATTTTGCGGCTCATATTCGTAGAAAACACCATTTTGTGTTGTATGGATCAGGCTCCTCCCTGATGACGCCCTGTTCCACCAACACTTTCGTTTTCAATAAATTCCTTTCGGTTTTTATTTTGTAAATTTCCTCTTGTTTAAGAATATATATATATATATATATATATATATATATATATATATATATATATATTTATTTATTTATTTATTTATTTTGAAGATATTTTGTTTCGTACATTTGATTTATTTTTATGAATTCTACATATCACCATGAACCAAACTACACTGTTCACGTTGAGTTGGTGTGGAAGTTTGGAGAGCGGGGTGCTAGCCCAGGTGTTGCTTCGTCATCTGACCGTGGTTCAAAATTACGAGGTGTTGTCATCGGATCTTTTCCTTAAGGGATTGATCCCAGACCGTCGTCAATAGCTCGTTGTGTTGCTCTAGTACGACGTTAACTAATAATTACCAATTACCAGTGTGCGATGTTAATTAAAAATACCTATACTTAAATACCCTACCAAATTATACTGAACCAATGACTTTTATGAAAAGTTGGTCAAAATATACTACTTAAACCAAGAATTGAACCCATGTCTAGAAATTGTTTGCATGAAATAAATAATTCGGTAAAATCCGATACCTAAATAATTTATGAGGCCACGGTAGCCCAGTTGGAAGAGTAACGGATAGGCAACGGGAGGGCTGCTAGTTCAAATCCAACCAAAGACCTTCGTGTACAAAGGGAGCTATCGTGGTCTTAAATGTCGTCACATTGACATGGTGTGGAAGTTTGGAGAGTGGGACAAGCACAGATGTAACCTCGTCATCTGAATGTGGCTCAAAATTACATGGTGCTGTCCTCAGATCTTTCCCCATCGGGTTTGATTAATACCTAAATTAATACCCCAAAAATTAAATAAGTAACTATCTAAATAATTCACCTTCAACACAAAACATTGGAACACATATAAATGTTGAAAATGTTCAAATATTATAACATCATACATAACACTAGTAATTGTAAATAAGATTAGAAAATAGAACATTAATTTTGCATTGCCAGATACCACTATGTGGCAAAATAACATTTATATTCCTAGCAATTTTTTTATTTTTATTATTATTATTATTTTGCTTTTCACGTTGAACTTGTTTCTCTACAAAATGTAAGTTATGCAAAAAAATAATCTTTTCAATGACTTCAAATCATTATTCATGTATTAATATATTATTGATACTTAGAAATTAAATAAAAAAAATTTCAAAAATAAATATTAGATATAAAATTTAATATAGATTTTTGAAAAAAATTATTCTTCCAGCAATATTGGTAAAAACAATCAGTTTCTACCACAAGAGTAATAATACTTTGTTATTCCTATGGGTTTTTTGAATTGTTTTTAATCCCATCTGAGCAAATATGACAAATAAAACGGGGATTAATATGCAGCCTATGTTCCTCGCAGGGTTCTAAAGAATACGTGTACCAAATTTGGTGTGGATTGGTCAAACGGTGTAGATTTGTATAGAAGACAGACGCCAACTTTCTGCAAGTTACCCGGCGTTGTTTGGGATAAATTAATTAAATGTTGATTAAGAGAGAGAAAAGTGATTAGACTAATCATTTCTAATTTTAAAAAATGCAAGTATCATTTAAATTTATGAAAAATGATATTTTAACTTCGTTTTAACTTTTCATAGCTTCTATAATTTACTTTGGACTCAAATATGTACAGATTATATATCCATCCATATAAGCCATTTCACATTCATCGCATTTCAGTTGTAAGACAAGCATCAAAAGCTTTTTCTAAGGTGACTACTACTGATGTCGATTTTGAGTTTTAGAAGATTACGACTATCCCCATTCGTTCATTTTCAGTAAAATTGACTAATTTTTGGTAGATAGTCTTGCATTTAGTTTTCCTATGAATATGTTTTACTTATGGCATTCGTGCGCCTGCTATACGATGTTTTCGAAATTTCATCATCAATATGAGAACATGGTAATTTAATTTGTTACGGCTTTCATTTTATTTGGAAAAAAAAACATATTTTTTCTTGAAAATTCCCATCAGCGGCACGTGTAATAAAGGAGCTTGTTTTAAAAATTAATGTCATCAGTGTAGACAAAGCAAACTTTATCTATTACAATTTTTGACGTTGTTTAAAAAAATTATGATGACGAGATCACGATCTGGTCAGTTATCTTCTAATGGCAAAATATCTCGTTCAAGAACTGCTAATGGTTTCGTTATTGACGAGATACCACGTCAAGACAAACACCAGAAGGGTTAATACAAGGACAACCTTCCACATTCAACCCAAGCATCTTAACGAAACGTCTAAAATATCTTCAGGTTCGAAACAATTGAAAATATGTTAGGTTTTATGTGTTTTTAGTTTGCGCCCCACGAAGACGTGCCTGATTTTGACTGATTAAAATGTGAGTGGTCTCATTGAATAACTTATCACAGCTCAACAGCTCCTGTTGTTGTTATTCAAAACGTCAACTATATAAGTTTCGGTGATGATGTTATGAGGGTTTGAGGAAGCCAACACGGCCATTCCATATAACTCACGAAATTTAAACTGCATAGTTTTGATTTGATTACCCAAAGGGGTATCTGGCTTCCCTTATTACCACTCCGGAGTCTTGAATTTGAAGGATGCACTTTCACCCAGCCCATCGTTATCTTTTTAAAGTGACTGTCTCCAGAACAGACATACCCATTACTATATTCAAACGCAAGCGTGACCTTATAACACTGTTCCAAGTGCAACATTAGTGAGGGCTGTTATCGTAGCTTTAGTCAAAACGCGCTCCAACATTCATATACCTTTCTAAATGGCCATTGTCTTCTCTAAATGGGGACAAATGCATGCTTTTAGGCCCAATTTGCTTTGGAATGCTCAACCTTGCACAGTTCTGTGGGGAATTTATGAATCTTTTCATGTCTTTAACCTGTCTCTGTGCGAAATGAAACTTTTTTGGTTTCACTACTAGTAAATCTGTAAAAAGAACTTTGAAGTAGACTTAGAAGTCGGTAACTAGACACTAACGGGCGTAGTTCGATGTAAACGGATGCGATGTTATTAATAATCAAAAAGAGAAGCATAGCCTAACTATCTCAACGTATAAAGTATAGATTGTTTTTCTTAATCCTTAGAGCAGCAAGAAATTACCTTAAAGCAAAAGATAAACCAAGCTGCAACTTAATAGTCTGCATTTTGTGTTTATTAGCTAATAAATAAAACCTGTGTTTACTTCGAGAAAAATACCACCCAAACCAAACTAAATAGTATTTCTATTTTATGTTGATTAGCTAACAAAAACAAAACCTGAGATTACTTAGAAAAAAATTCCACCCAGTGGGATAGTTTAAAAATTATGAAGTAAAAAAAAAAAGTGTCTGGAAAAATAGTCTGGTATGAAATTTATTTTGCTGGGATAATTTTTTGTTCATAAAACGAGTATTTACAAGATAAAATTCATAAAAATAAACTCAGGACTAAAGTAAACTATGTTATATTATAACGTTCTCTTTAGAACCTTAGCTATGTAGACAGGATTTGAAATTTACATTTGTGAAATATATGTCACCACCAAAAAGGCAACGACCGATTTAACGTCCACCTCTTCCTGTGTAAACATGAAAGACTTAGGTTGGAACGAGTTGCAAACTCTTAATCTTCATGTTGCTAATTCATATATATATATATATATATATATATATATATATATATATATCATTCTTCCAACTGGGATACCATCGGCGTCCCATAATATACGTAGGTGTAACTGTACTGCACCATAAAGTCCTTTTTGGTAGACAAATTTGCATTGTCTTTCCAACGTCTTGTTTAAGTGCCTTGAAATATACGATGCATTTTTAAGATTATAAACTATTAAAACATGCGTTGATAAAAGATTAAAAGGAAATTTTGAAGTGTTTATATGAATTATAGTTTTTTTTTTAATTAAAATTGTATTTTTATGAAACTAATTTTCGTGCATTATTTATGATATGAGTTTCGAATGCTTGTCTCAATTAGTTATTTCAGTACTTTCTAAAATCATCTTGAAAATTTCTTCCCATTAATTGGAAATTTCTGTCAGTAATGAGCTCATCAGAGTGCAAATTATTTTCCTTCTAACTCTTCAGTAATGGTTGTTATTGGGGCATAAGAATACATTTCTGTTAACAATTAGATCTGAATAGCATATCTCTTAAGGGCAGAAAATGTATCTTCTTTTCTTGAAAACATAGTAATGTAAATTTGCATTAAAAGAATTAAGAATCATTTGCGTGAAAATGTATCGAAAATACTATCTTTTTATTTTATACAGATATTTGTTTAATAGGTATGTAATCGATAGTTATTCTTTGAATGAATGAAATGAAATTCACTCTCGTAAATATTTCTAGGTTTTGAAAAAGATACTGTGATTTCGTTTTTTTAAATAAAGTATTAACTCTATGAGGGGTTCACATGCATAATTCCTCCTTGCAACCTACAGTCTTCCTTGCATAACTTGTAAACAGTTTTGACCTTCTTAGCCAATATAAACTTTACACTCTATTCAAAGTAAAATACCAGCTAAATCTTTCCAAAGGATTCAAAATTCTAAGTAAAGGATCTATCTTATAAAGGGTTCAATTTGAAAGAAAGGTCCACTAGAATGTGTTCTATGTATTCTATTCTGGGAAAAGGACGAAGATAATTTTTTGAAAGGATTTTATTCTGAGGAAAAGACCGATAGAATATTTCCAAATGATTCGAATCAAAGATTAGCACTAATAGTATATATATTTCTAAAGTCTGAAACAATTCATAAATTATTTCAACTGATAGATGGTTCAATATAGCACGAAGCAAGTGTGAAAGAAGATGACTTAGGGGTGTCCACTTGTTTAAAGTTGGTTAAACTCGCAAGGGAAAAGGGTTGTTGTACACACAATCCTGCATGGCGACCGTCATAGATGATTATTTGTATCTCCAACAGGTAATCACTGCACTCGCTTCCCGCACCAAACGATAAACTTAGAGTCATAAATCATGCTAAAGGTGTTAATAGTGGGAATACATGGCTTACGTTTAATATGTCCCTTGTTCAAAACCACGTGACTCAAACAACTCGTCAGAGCCCGGACTATGAAAGGCACTTACTGTCAAGCTAGATTTAGGTGGTTGTAGTGTTTCTGTGGCGATACGTGTAACCTGAACATACTCCGAACGTGATAGTACTTGGCTTATACTTCGAATACGATTCTCACACTTCTTCAACAAATATTCCAAAGAATGAATAGAGAATAGAAATATGATTGGATATTGGTGAACACTTATTAGAAAAAACGTCAAACGCTGCCAAATGGCGATAAACTACAGTTTAAGGTAAAAGCTAGTTTACACCTGCCAAGTGATGGGCCGCGTCACTCGCTTTGTTACTCGGACGAGAAATTTATTGAAAAGTAGAGGTGTCACATATTGAAGAGAGAGAGAGTAGACGAGTGAGTTCATTGAGATTAGTTTAAAGGGTACCGTAAACATGGTTCCGCGACGGAGGAAAATGAAAAAAATTAAGAGTTTTTAAACATTATTGACTAATTTATTTTTAAACATTATTAACAACGTGGTCATACCTGCCATAATAGAGGAAATCTAAAATGAAATTAGCAATAATATAGAAAATGATTATCGACAAGACCGTGGATATTAAGAAGAGATATTTATTAGAGGAGGAACTGCAACCCTGTTAAAGGAATTTGAAACTGAAGATCTTAACGAATATAGATATTTTATCAGATCGGGGTTAGAGCAGTTTGATTCTTGTTTTCCAGTTCCTTGAGATATTTTACATTGGATTCGTAAACTAAAGATAATCCGCAACCAGATACTTTAAAATCCTCAGCTTTTTTTCTTTTCTTGGTTTAATGTCGATCAGAAGTTTTTAATTTTATTTTTTACATCTGTTACACCAAAGTCAGATAAATTTATAGCTTCTGCAAACTTGAGATAAGCAGAATCACGCATGTTTTTGTCTTTGTACGCAGCAGATTTGAAGTCCCATAAACATTCGTGTGTTTTGTATTCTTGAATGAATTTCAACGTTGTTTCAGTACTCCATTTAGCCATTTTTTGAAGAAATTGAATCGAATAGTGTCAAGCAAAACGAGAACACTTCATTTACTTGACTGATCACACCGACCGAGAGAAGCACCGTGGTAAGTGGGCAAGTTGTGATGGTACTTATTTGGCCGAGAGGATATGAGACGTTTCTATACACTGACTCGCTCGAATCACTCACCCGCTACAAGGTCGTGTACTGACTGAGACTCCGATATCTACGCCATTGACAACGCATTCAAGATTTTATCTTCCGCCGATAACATTGAATAATTCCTAGCTACCTGCAACTCCCTGTAATTCCAGTTGTTGAACTACCTCATTTCATCCACCTAGTACACGTCACGAGCGGCGTCATGCAGACTTGTTGAATGCACAAGTCAATATCACCCGGAACTTTGCCAACAATGGCGTGGCGGAAAGGCAGAAGCTTTGCAAAACCATCCGCACACAACTAAGAGAAGACCACACAGAGAAGCTGATCGAACTCCTCACCAGGGGAAGGCTATAGAGTGTACATCTGTGGTGAAAGCCAACTCACACTTCATTCGGAAAGGAGATTACACTCGATTCGTTGACTGGTGTTTCGTTTACAGTGCGCGTCTGAACCTACACAAGCTCGACGTTTGCAGGCCTTTAACCCTGGCGACTAAAGGTGAAGGCCCTTGGAGACTTTACTCCACGTCCTCAATCACTGTATAGTACAGTCTACCGCCCTCAAGAAGCTTCACTACGCGATCGTTGAGCGAGTGAAGAAGGCAGCAGGTGGAAAATGGACGGTAAGAGCCAAAGATCAGATGCTGCTGTCGGACAATCATTTGGCCCTTGGAGACTTTACTCCACGTCCTCAATCACTGTATAGTAGTCTACCGCCCTCAAGAATCGCCACAACGCGATCGTTGAGCGAGTGAATAAGGCAGCAAGTGGAAAATGGACGGTCTGGACCGAAGATCAGATTCTGCTGTCGGACAATCTTCTTCGATCCAACCTCCTCTTCGTCCACCGTGACGAAGCCCTAGTTCTAGACATAACAATCTCCTTCGAAAACCAGCTTACAAGTTTTTAACCAGGTTAGTGCCAGGAAGGTCGCAAAATACCGAGGACTTGTCGAGGAAATCAAACCAAGGTTTAAGAAGATCAACTGTGATGTAATAAATCGTCGGATCACTAGACGCATGGGACTCTAAGAATGAGAGTATAATTCGTAAACTTTGCTCAATGTCCTATGCGTCAAAAATGCGTAAGCTCTGTGTTTCCGACGTGATTCCCCACTTCGCCACCTACGTCACGGGAGCGCTCCAACACCCCACAACATTTCCGGATGTTGGGGGTGTTGGTGGGCTCCTACCCTGCAGTTGGAGCCCACCTAGACCTCAGCCTGGAACTGTCTGTCCCTACAACGAACACTCCTACATCGCATTCCACTGAACTCCACCCACGCGGAAGTCATGGGATTTCGAAATGAAATTACCCCATCTGTAGAAGACGTGGAGGAGGTCTCAGTGCTAGGAGATACCCCCATAAGCCACCCTGCGCAGTTACAGAGCCAGAAGTGACTCAGAACCCTTCCCCCATCGTAGGCGCGTTTCTTCAATATTTTATTGTTCAGTCCTCCAATTGTAACCCATTCACCCATTTCAGTGGGTCGTCTTCCATTGCACCCAACATGTCATCAACTGGTGCCACTCCCAAAGTTTAAACGTGGGGTGTTATTACTCGGATGTACACTTCGACATTTTAAAATAAAAATCCCACTAGACGAGCACACGACCGAATGCACTGCATCGGTCCAGCAATCGACAGGTGTAAACTAGCCTACACTTTGAAGTGCGTGAGTATTTGAACAGTAGAATTAAAATCTTCTCATCTTGCTTGTGTTTTATGAAAAAAGCCCCTTTGCACATCAAAACAAATTTATAAATATAGCTATAGTTAGCGCAAACGTATGGAAAATGTATATTTCTGTGAAGTAATTGAATGATAAGTTACATGGGGCTTTTTTTGATAATTACAGAATGCATAACGTTATGGCATTTCTTAGCACAACGAAATTACTTCAACAAAGGTTTTAAAAATAGTCTTGGATATATATGTACTGTAGAAGCATTTACAATGTAACTGTTTTAAGACGATACTGTTGGAGAGTTAGAACGTGCTACTGCCGTTTCATTTAAATATTCTTGGTCAGTATTTATTATGCGTGCAACTTTTCCCGAGCAAGTTTTTTGGTATTTTAATTTTCGCCTTAACCGTAATATAGAATTCTGATTTTGGAGAAACGATGAAATTAGTTTTGATGGAATTCGACGAAATGGTCGGTCGGTTTCAATCGGATGTATACTTAGTTGTGCCGTGATAAATTTATTCGATCTCGGTTCCTAAAATGCTCACGCCACTCACATTGGATGCAGATTTAACTCTCCAAGTGGTTTCAACCGGACACACACACATTTCCTCTATCAAGATCTGACCAATTTTAATAATGATGATATATTTCACCATCAAGGTATTGTGGATTTTTGATGATGACTAGATCCCGATCTGGTCAGTTTTATTCTAGTGTTGAGCTATCTCGTCCATTAAGATCTGATTAGTTTTGCTAATGACACGATATATCTCGTCGAGAGACAACCACGAGGAAAGTTAAGAATTCTGTCCGATAAACGTTTATGGCCTATATACTTTCTTACAAATAAATGCATTGTATGTTGCTACTCGAGTTTACTTTTTACCCAACCTTCAAAAACAACATTTAGGAGTTTAACTCCCAAACATATAAATCATTTTGACCACCGTTTGGAATATATAAGCATTTGGAAATATAAAACATCGAACTTACATAGCACTTTTGTCAATATTCACTTCAACTACTGCTTGAGATTAACATCAGAGCAAAGACAGATTTCGAACTGCAATAGGAAGGTTGAATCTTCGTTCGAGGTGGCAAATGATTTTGTGTTAGGCCAAAATCCAGCGGAGATTACTGAAAAATCATTTTATCCGCCGGTTCGAATGTAAACATTTGGAAATATGTGGCTAGCAGCAACTCCTGGGAAAAGAAAAAGATTGGGGATTGTAAAGGTATCATCCTTAATCCGACACTATTTTTCATCGGTTTATCCCCGGCGATCCGTCTTCTGCTAGCTGCACTTTTATCTATTCAGCGTAATATAGATATATCCCGCTTTTTTTATAACATCGCCTTTCGGAATCAGGAAAACGGGAGTAGACCCTAGAGATTCCAGGAGACGGGGAGGAAAGGAAAAGTCGAGCCAGAGCTGGTGGTCACGTGACCCATTACGCCGGTACACTTTGCTACCCAGCGGCAGCAATCATGAGCTCCTGGTATGGAATGCAAGATCAAGACGACCAGTGCTACACTAAGTAACACCAGCATTCTTTTCGCGGTACAGAATTCAATTTCTGATGCTGAGCTCCCCTTCCTCTTTCTCTTTCTTTGTCTCAAGTTTTTTATTCGTCTTACAATTTTTCTCCTTTTTTTCGTCCAAATAAGAATATACGTTCCCACACCAAGTATTCAGGTATGAGAAGATTCCAGAGGCGATAAGCCATATATGTATATACACATTCTGTATAAAAAGGAGTATGTCTATAGGAATATATATCAATAAGCATATATATCTATACATATATATACATACGAGATACCTATATATATAGATAATACTTTTTGATATGTAAACATATACATCTATAGATATATATTACCTTTTAAGTCTTAACTCAATTTTTCCCGAAGCATCACAACTAAGGACAATTTTATGTAGAAACGTCAAGTTAACAGATTCGTGCCTTTGGCGGGGTTGTAACAATATATGTTTCTTTGATTGTATTGGCCAAAATGATAGCGACCGCCGGAGCCAGCAACTTGAATATATATCCCAAGTTGCAATTAAACAAATTCGAATCTCTGAAATGAGAAATCTATGGAAAAAGAACACAAGGTAGGTAGCCATTTGATTTACGTCGTACTGGAGCAACATAACGGACTATTGA